>CAXAKG010000008.1:600000-904021 GCA_963969385.1 Philonicus albiceps | reverse complement strand
CACCTACCATATACCAGGTGAAATAGCTTCCTTCCTTCCTGAGTTGTCCGATGCCGAAAGAAGAGAAGAGTTGTTCCTTTAACTTTGACTATCGCAGAAGCTTACGAACTTCACTCACTGTTTTAGCATCCAAATATACCGAACTGAGCCTTTCTTTCGATTAATCATACCGAGATTTTGTTTTCAATTCCCGACAGAAAATTTTTACTTTCGATTAACAATCCCGAGATTTTGTTCGCGCTTATCGATGCCGAACTTTACATTCAAAGAACAATCTTTAAGGTAAGCCAACTTTAATAATTTTATTATTCTTAAGTAGAGGTTTTTTTTGTATAAAGTTGTTTTCTTTTTATATACAAATTAATGTATTAAACTTAAGTTTGTGTTATATTTGACGTTTTGATTGTTTTCTCACAAAACTTAACCAGTGAGTTTTATCCTTGTTCAAAAGTTTTATAGTCGGCGTAACAACATTTGGGCCTTATTTTGTAAAACTATTAATCTATTACAAATATACTTGAAGTTATTAGAACTAATGCAATGCAATGATATAGAGTTTCAAAACAAATTCGCTAAAATCATTGATAATTATTATCCAACTGCACTAATAACAAAGTTTTCTTGATATTTGCTCGTAGAACTAATAAAATTAATATTTATTTTTCGGTACAACATATTTTTAGCCCGCAAAATAAAACCACAACAATTTTAAACCGTTATTAGGGAACTGCTTCATTTGCTCATTTGCGACTCATTGTTGATATTCCTCTATATTGAAGTTCATGCATTCCTTGATGATAGAGTAATAGTTATAATAAATACAATGATTCAAAAAACTATTGCAATGTTTGGAACATTTGTGAATTTTCTTTTAAAAGTATATACAGTGTGACAGAATAATTTCAATATAATTCTATTCTATATTCTATTAATTTTACTTTTTAACTTAAGAATGTTCATCTATAGTTAATTTACATATTTTAAACAATGGTGGTTTTTATAATACTAAATTTTGAAATGTTTATATTTTTTTCTTAATATTTAACCCTCCCTTAGCTGTTATAATGCCTCCGATTCTTCTAGGCAACCTGTTAAAAATTGCTTGAATTTCTTCCTTATTTATTCCTCCCCATACAGCTTTTGTGCCTAACCAAAATTCATCCAATTTTTTTGAGTCAGTCGGAAAATGTCTCAGTTTTTTCTTCACTAAACCCCAGACATGTGCTATAATATGGAAGTCTGGAAATTACGTTCGCTACTACATTACAAATATTTGATTTATTTCGAAACATTTCTTTGTTTTATAGTCACAATGTTTGAGATCATTACCTTACTCGAATAAAATTCTTTCCTTTTCAGCAGCAAAATTCTCCACACTCTCCATAAAACTGATTTGTAGAATGTTAATGTAATCGACCAGTTATTCGATGGAATTTTTCAATTTAGTAGACATCATGCACCACCCCCAAACATTTGAAGTTTTTTAGTGCACCGATTGTGTGCGGACGGTTTTCTCCAAATTTATTGTCAACAATCTGAGCCAATTCTGTTAATTTTTGACTTGTCACTAAAAACAACAATTTTTCAATCATCAAGACACCAACCCTTGCGCATTTGAATGGTAAGTAGGTGATTTTTCCCACGACAGGAAATGTTTTCAAAATGTTAAAATTGCTAAACGAACAAAATCCTTTATAATATTTTACACTAAACAAACTTACCATACATGCTATACCTCCAGAGCTGATCGATTTGGCACAAAAGTAATCTAAATATCTCTCGTCCTTCACTTAGAAGTTAAATTAGGAAGCTTCTATTATATATGTAATACAAACAACTATTGCAATGGTCCAATATGAATAAATTCCTGGGAAACCATTAAATATGGCATAATAACCCATCATTTTTTTCTACTTCAAGTTCAATGTAACTATAATATAATGAATTAGTGTTGCGAGATTTTTATAATTTAATTATTCGGTACAAAGCTAAAGAGTAGAAAATAGGAAACATTGCAACAGTTATTTGGTCACTGCATGTAAATGCTGTTTAATATTTAAAAACCAAACTAAACCATGCTAAAATACGAATCTATTGACTTAAGTAATTCTGTAAATTAAATGCATATAAAACGAAGACACGCCAATGTATTCTCTTGTTTGAAGAGGGGTTGATTTAAAAAAACAAGATCAATAAATTCCTTCGCGCTAGATAAAGAAGCAATTCAATAACCAGGCTTCTAAGTACGACACATTGCTGCGGTGTCAGTTACAGTTCATTAATTAAAGGCGAGCATGGGAAGAAAACACGTAGATTACATGACAAGAAGTCAAAAGTGTTAACATTAACGGCATATCTTTTACAGTTACTAAACAGACTGACAAAAAAAATTCCCGGCGTTAAAGTTCAGTAGGGGCGAACGGTTTTCAAATTATAATCGTCTTACTTGTTACTCGATGTCTGACAGGAGTCAAATCCTGGAAATTGAGCTAAGTTGTAACGAAATTCGTCTGAAACTGGCGTAGCCTTATATAAATAAATTGATGTGCGTATTCAATTTCTGGATTGCTTTGCTATTTGTATGGTGACTTCAAGTATAATTATAGAATTGACTTAACTGCAATGTCCCCATTAATTTGGTTAGCTGTTGACACTTACATTACAAAGGGACTTCAGTTCCTCACAGACCTATTTAAATGCTGAAGTATATACTCGAATTTCGTACTCAAATTACAAAAAGAAAAAAGATATACATATTTAAAGATTATTATAAAATTTGGGTGAGGTACAATAAGGAACGTTCTTTATCTTTGGTGTGTATTGTTCTAAGTCGACTTTTCACTTTTACAATTTTTTACATAATTCTCACAAACAACTAAGTAGATCTATGTGAACATGTTATCATATGTGAGAATATAAGGACTTTCCTTTGTTGGGCACACAAACTTCTTGTGGGGAGGTGACCATGTGATGTCTTTGGCTCCTTCCTTCTGGAATAAGCTATTCCACAGACTTGTACCTGCCCATCTGCAAGGAAACGTTAATTACTTGAATGAGGTATATTTAACATTTTCACTATTTTTTTCTTCAGAAAAATAAATAAGTATTTTGGAACATTTATTCTGCCTTGCTGTTAGTAAAAACAGGTTATTTTATATAATTTTTTTCTTAAAAACTACTTCCTACAACCTGTATGGATTCAACTTCGTTTTTAACTTGGTCTTGTTATGACAATTCGTGACGACGATGCGAGCAAAAATCTGCTCGAATTCATATCTATGGCTGTGATCTTTGAGTGTAGCTCGATGAGCGAGCCAAGATGTGCATTACCTTCGTGAGGCGGACTGTGAAAAAGTTGTAAGAGCTGTATATTGAATACTCTCGAACTGTGTATTTTTGGTTTAGTTTATTAAATTAAAAATTTCAAATTTAAAGCAAGCGAATTCGAAAAGGTTAACTTTGGCTTTGTCAGTTGAGCTAAGAATGGCGTACCAAAATTAGAGTATCACAGTTAACACTTATAAGAAACCAACGGATGCAGTCGATATTCCTGACAAAAAAACCTGAAAGTTCGTCCGCCTTGTATGTTGTAGAGTGTGAATTGGCAAGTAAATAAGGAAAGGAAAAATAATATACACTCAATAGTTAAAAAAGTAGATAAAATTTAGTATAAAACCAGTCGAACAATTACAGATAATTTAAATTCACACTGCATCATATATGTGAAGCGTGGCTGAGACGAGACGAGACGGTAGTGCACAGTAACCCTTATGTAATGCTCGTGGTTCAAATCCTGCCCGAGTAAAATAGATATTTATTAAATCACATATGATGGGATCCAAAACAATGTATGTAGGTATATGCTTAAATTCGAATATATAAAATCTAAGACTTATGGAACAAGTTCGAATAGGAGAAATTTTTCAGGAGCCTTACGTTTGGTCTCAAATGGAAGGATCTCAAAGAATTTTTTTTCGGTCGGCTATAGTCTCTTTAATTTAGACATTTCGTCCATTTTTCGGAATAGGCAAAAATAGAAGACGAGCCAAAACACGTCCAAGCAAAATAGCTGTCCAATATTAACAGAACATTCAAAATAGCCGAGCTTGTCAGCATAAGTGAGGGACAAACGAAAATCTGATATATGTAGCCCGCGGAAATTCAAAATTCGCAATACTTTTTTAAAAGACCTCGAACATCCTATATGACATCGAAACGTGAAAATTTCCAACAGATAAAGACTATTACAAAGACGTTAAATTTAATCAATGGAGAAACAACAATTATTCTGTACTGTATTCCTTTTTGACATAGGCGGAAAAACCATTTGTATGGCCGATAAATATTGTGATCTTTATTATATTCTGAGAAAAAGTCATACTGCATCAAAACTTAGGGCACGTCAACTTGAACTATTTAAGAGATATAGCGCAAGAAGAAATTAAAATTAGAAACGAGAAAAAAAAAATCCAAAAATGTGAGGTATGAATTTATACAAAATATGTATAAAGACTATTCTCACAACATAAGGAACCAAAGTCGACAGAATTGTTAGAAATTGTTCACAGTGACGACTGTGGTCCAATGCGTACTACATCACTTGGAGGTGCGAATTATTTTGTCATATTTATAGATAACAAAATTTCGCTTGTGTGAATAATAACAGAACAAAAAACTTTCCTCGAACAACAATTAAAAATAAATAATTTCAAGTGGAGTTCATTCATCCCAACATATTAAGTGTCCAGGAAATCCAAAAATACCGAATCGATATGAAAAAAATAAGTAATATTAAAACTGTAATGGCAAAATATAAAGCTAATGCAATTATCTTCGTTATAAAAATTAAATATGATAAGAAATTGGTAGTTCCTATTGCAAATTCAAACAGTAAACAAATCGACGAAGAACTTATACAGTAAGCATTAAAAATATAAGCTTTGTATTTGAGCCAACTAAGAGCTTACAAGAACTAAAATTAAGCAATTAAGCGTTTTAAACTCGCTAAAAGTTAGATGTTCGTGATGGTTAGTTAAGTTTGCACTTACACGATTCTTGATGTAGTACCATCCTGGTGTTCCGCGTGCTTAGTAAATCGGTTCTACAAAAATATGTGGCACACACACCCACTTCGCCGCAACAAAATCGGAATTAGTGATGATATTTCATAATATTATTATATAATATCGAGCTAGACTTCTCCTAAGTCGAAGGAAAAGAAAGGCTAAGGATATTATAGAAAATAGTTCTGAAGAGATAAGGACTTAAAGAAAAACAAAATTTAAAAAAATTAAAATAAATATTTTTCAGTTAAAATCTGAGATAAACAGTAGTTAATAACCTCTTTAAATATAGATACTAATGCACGTTTAGATCAATGCCCGAAATGTCAAGTTGTCCACCAACTGTAACAGGTCAATTCCGGTCAAGAGCTAGTGCGGAACAGATCAGTTTGTATTGAGGAGTTCACTGATCTAAATTTTGTGAATAATCCTTCTGATAGCCGATGTTCAGTGGCATTTGGCGGGCGAGCCTTTACGAGCCTTACGAGCCTTTTATAAAATCGAAAGTGGAACAACCCGAGTAAAATATATATACCTGCAACGAGCCCGTAGTACGCCTAGAATTCAAGAAGCGCATCAATCCAGTAAGATTTAGCATAAGAAATAGGATCATAAAGACAACTGTGTAAAATAAAAATATAAGTTCAACATGCAAATATTGCTATTACTTTAAATAGATGTAGACTCTGTCTGCCTTTTATACCACAATTAATTTATTTTTTGACGTCAGCAGGGGCGGATTAACTTTTTTTCCGCTCTGGGCCAACTCGATTTGCCGCCCCTATTTTCGCTGACAAACTTTCATTTGATAAAAAATGTTAATAAAATAAAATTTCAAATATAGCACCCAGTTCAAAAATTTGGTATTCCAATAAAAAATCAATTCGTTGAGCAATTAATTTTTAATATTAATTTATTATTATCGCATATCACATATAATCACTAATTCTTTGGTTACATATTTGCTTATCAAATTAGTTAAATTTAATGAGTGACAGTAGATTGAAAAACAGTGAAAAAAGTTTTGTTGTATTACAAGTGTTTACGACGAGATTTTTGTCGAGCGAACTCACCTAAAAAAATTCATTCCAAATTTTTGCCGCCTCTCAAAATTTGCCGCCCCAGGCCAGTGCCTGCTGTGCCTGTGCGTTAATCCGCCCCTGCGTCAGATATATGCATGATGTCTTCTTTATTTTCAATCGATAAATTTTAGTCTTGATATAGACTTGCACTTATGTATACATTAATCTGTAGATATTTTGTATGTCAGTGCCTACCTGTACGTGTATTATATTAAGCGAAAATTTTGTAATTACTTTCGTCAACTGTTCAATCAAAATAGATAATAAGATATTCAGTAATAAAATGTCAACATTAAAAGAAAGATTTGTTGTACTAAGTAAAGAAAGTATTACAGTGCAGGATTAAATCTTAACTATAAAAGAATCGCTTCATCAGGCAAATAATATCATGGTAATTAGGGATTGTACTCTCATAACGTAACGAACCACAGTTTAGTTAAAAATGATTATTTTAATAATCATAATAATGTTTATTGAAATTTACAAACAAACACTACTTGGAAATCTGGAAACAAAACGAAAAATATTCGAATAATTCTTTTTCTTTAAAATTCGAATTCATGTAATTTCAATATTGTTACTAATTCGCTTCTACTTCACTTAAATCTATTTCCAAACTAAACCTTTCCTGTATTCACAGTTCTAAGTTCTGTGGGAAACAATGATGCTATGTCAGCATTATTCCTAAGAACGCAACTCAACTCTTCACTCCCAACAGAGTCTTCTTTAGATATCTAAAGACGCCGGTAATTTTTTCGAATAAAACGTTTCTTCTAATAATATTTGTACGGTGAAAAATAAAATATAGAAAAACATCGAGGAACAATACTTGTGCTTATTTTTTCCACAAACAATACTTGCCTTTTGCTTTCATGAGCATTGCTTCAAAGAACAAAAGGGTCTTATTCGCAACTCTGATAGGTTCAGAATTACCTGTCCTTTAACGAATTGATAGGGACATAAATAGAAAAGTAGGAGACAATCTCTGACGAATTATATGATCCAGCATACAGTCTATGACAAAAACCAATTGAGCATCAATCCCACGTTCCTCAAGAGTTTGCAAACAGAACAGTTTGTGTCTGTCCTCTTAAGAACTATGTACATAATAAAGCGCCACACTCGTAATTCCCTTAAACCTTATCCCTTATTTTTGTCCACCTGGTCCTGTTAGGCGACTGACTTTCCAGATTTCGCTAAAGTATATAGTAAGAGAGAGATTTTAAAGCGAACGACAAGAATTTTGGAAAGAGATGAAACGAGAATGGAGACATTTCTACCTCTTTATATTACACAAATTTCTCACATTTAGTTGTTTGATAATATTCTTAAAACAAATTACATAATATAATCTTAAGCAAGAGACCTACGTTCTTATTTAAGATTTAATTTTTCAATTTATAAACTTTTCGATCTAATTTCGCAAATTGTAAACCTTTTCTAAAAATATCAAGACTACCCTGTACGTTTCGACAGCCAGAGTTTGAAACTTTGATCCAATTTTAAATGGATTACAGGTTATGTACAGGATAATTCCGAAAGAAGTGTTGCAACATGTGCCAATAGATTCCTTACAGTGTTGCGATCAACAGTCACGATGATATATTTATTCGTAAAATTTCTCTTTTACCCTTTTTGAACGGCTGAAATATTTTCGCGTATGCAGGAAGGTGAGCTCATATAAAACTTAATAACAACAATTAGATGTATTACATGTAAATCCCTTCATATATAGAAAGACTAATAGAAGAATATGTGATAATTTCTAAGTATTTGGAAAAAATCCGGACGAGAGAGATAGATTAAACAAATTATAGAGAAATACTAACTTACGTTTAACAAAGCGACAGGAACAACATTAAATCCAGGAGGAAACTATCCTTTAGGCCAGAGATATAAGTTAACGACACGCGTTACAAAAAGCTTCGGTCAACCAGAGGTCGACGTAGCCATGGATGAACTCAACGTGACCGGGAAACGTGTCGGCGCATTTCTGCTGACACCATGTCTGCGACGGTGCTCAGGTGACTTTAGATTTAGGGTAGATTAAGTAAAGCCAATTTTTGTCAGGACACTTTGTATCGAGTCGCGGAGAAATAAAGTCCTCTTGAGTTAAACTTTGTTTTTTTTAAGTACCAGATAAAGAATTTGTTTAATTGGCGCCCAACGTGGGGCACAGGCCGCGAGTTATTGTGGAAACCTCGAAAGTGATAAATCCCAAAGAGCCCTTAAGTAGTGCTAGGGAACACTGTTAGCCAAAAAACTCTAGGAATTGTGATAAGTCCCAAAAAGCCCTAAAGTAGTGCTAGGGAACACAATTATTTAAAAACCTAGAAAGTGGTAGAGGTTAAGTGCCCTAAAGTAGTGCCGCCGCAAAACTCAAGACGCCCTAAAGCAGTGCAACGCCTGTGTCCCAGAACCCCAGGAAACCGTTATTGGAAGTGCATTTAATCCTCAGATTCACTACTGTAGTTCTACTGCCGGATCCTGAGTCACCACAAGGAGAAAAGGGAACCCTCCGTCGTAGACGCAGCTGCACAACACCCAATAGCATGCTCCTGTTACTAGTGTAAGTCGTAGAAAGTAAGAGAAATTGTTAAATTTTGAAAAAACTTAAATAACTACTTTATTAGCGATAATCTAGCCAAACTGTGTAAAAAACAAATGTATTAAAATATAAAAAATACTAAGAAGAATTTTGATGAAAATAATCGATTGATAATTGAGCATAAAAATATTAAAAGTGTAACATTGTGCGAAATATAATCGAAAAAATAATCGATCATAAATATTTAAGATAAAAGTGTAATTTTATTTGTGAAATATATTCGTGAGATACCGATAACCAAGTACTAATAACGGATAGAATAAAAAGAAGTTTAAATAAGAAGAGAAAAAAAGACCGCGTTCAACCTTCGGAAAAGATAAATTCTAAAAGAAGTCCGAATTATAAAATATATTATTAAAAAATAATACCGATTATTAGGAAATTTATATTAAATTTATATTAAATTAAGAAAAAATGGTAAATCCTAACGGTTTGATTAGACCACCGGTTTTAGGTACTCCACCACCCAACCCTCCTTCCGTACCTACACAACTTTCTACTTCGGCGCAAGCCCCTAATACCCCTAACGTTGCCGAACTAACGGCTTTAGTAACAAATATCGTTTCACAAGGTATATCGTCCCAGACGAAAAGCTTAGTACAATCCTACTTGAATCCCAATTCCGAGCTCGTCACGGCCACTGATCAGACCATAGACGAGAGACATCGCAATAATTTAGCCGACTTAGATAAGGTCCCGGACGTCGTCCGCTGTCTCAGGGAGTTTTCGGGCAACCCTGGTGAATTTTCCTCGTGGAAAAAAAGCGTAGAACGAGTATTACAAATCTACGAGCCCATGAAGGGAACCCCGCAATATTACGGCATTCTAAGCGTAATAAGAAATAAAATTGTGGGGAATGCAGATATAGCCCTCGAGTCTTATAACACTCCATTAGACTGGAGAGCAATCTCCCGCTGCCTTACTATCCACTACGCAGATAAACGCGACTTAGGTACTTTAGAGTATCAGCTAACTTCCCTAATACAAGGTAGATCCTCTGTTCAAGAGTTCTATCAACAGATTTATTCTCACCTTTCATTAATATTGAACAAAATTGCCTGCATGGAAATAAGTGCCGAATCCATGAAATTATTAACGGAAACATATAGGGATAAAGCCCTAGATACCTTTGTACGGGGACTTAACGGAGACCTACCGAGGCTCCTTGGCATAAAAGAGCCAATCGACCTCCCTCAGGCGTTACATTTTTGCCTAAAATTAGAAAATCAGAATTTTAGGGCAAATTACGCCAATAATCATCAAGGGAACAGCAGGAAATTCTCACATAACCCACCGCCGATCCCACCAAAGAAATCGCAACAACCAAGGTTCGAGCAAAGATCAGCATTTCATCCGGAATTAGCACATTTCCCTACGCCAGGAGGATGGAATTATTACAGAACTCAGCCTGCTCAGAATAGGCCCTTCGGCCAAGATCAGCGACTACAACATCCCCCTCAAAGACCAGTGGCACCGAAGCCACAACCCAAACCGGAACCCATGGATGTAGACCGTAGCATCCAGACGAACGTTGTGAATTATGCTAATAGACCAAGGCCTATGCAATATGCAGGAAAACGACCTCCCGGAAATAACAACATGCGAGGATCATTCCCACCTCAGAAGATGCAAAGAAATTTCCACATAAATACGGGCTTAAGCAACGTGCAATCAACCCAAGAACCGCACGGATATTATGAGGAAGCTCAGCTACTAGCAGAGGAAAACAATAGTTATGAGCAAACTTTAGCAGAGTATAGCGATCAGTACGGGGCCATGATGAAACATAACACAGAGCAGGAGAACACCAATCTAGCAGACATTCATTTTTTAGAATGAGGCACTCTTCGCTGCCGTACTTTGAATGCAAAGCAGGAAGCGGAGAGGTATTAAAGATACTTATCGACACGGGGTCGAACAAAAATTATATTCAACCACGATTTGCAAAAAACCCTATTCCTAGCAATGAATGTTTTTATGCCAACTCTGTAGGAGGCCAAGTGCGAATCACGCACCACATTTTCGCTAACCTTTTCATTTTAAAAGAGCCTAAAATTAAATTTTATCTACTGCCGTCGTTAGTATCTTTCCATGCGATACTAGACAACGACAGCCTCAAGGAATTATCTGCCATTATCCATACGAAACGCAACTATGTTATTATCCAAGATTCAATTAAAATCCCTATCAAACAATTAGAAGCGGAATGCGTAAACAAAATTGCTATTAGAACCAGCCATATGTCTGATAGCCAAGCTAAAGCCACGAAATTCCTAGTAGAAAAGAACCAAGAATTATTCTCTGATCCAGACGAGAAACTAACATTCACTACAAAAGTTGTAGGCACTATACGCACAACTTCTGATAACCCTGTCTATACCAAATAAACTGTTGTTATTGTCTGTCAAATTGGTCGTTAACAAACACACGTAAATAAATTATTAGCTGATGGTATAATTAGACCATCCCGTTCGCCCTACAACTCGCCTGTTTGGGTCGTGCCCAAGAAGCTGGATGCTTCTGGCGAAAAGAAGTACAGAATGGTAATTGATTACAGGAAGTTAAACAGCATAACGATCGCAGACCGTTACCCCATACCCGAAATTAGTGAAGTACTAATACAACTGGGTAAAAACAAGCTATTTTCTGTAATAGACCTGAAAAGTGGATTTCATCAGATTCCATTAAAGGAATCTGACATAGAGAAGACCGCTTTCTCGGTAAATAATGGTAAATATGAGTTTACCAGACTACCATTCGGATTGAAAAATGCTCCTGCAATTTTTCAAAGAGCATTGGACGATATACTAAGGGAGCACATAGGAAAAATCTGCTTCGTCTATATAGACGACATCATAATTTTCAGCGAGAACGAGGATAAACACCTTAAAGACATAGAGACCATCTTCAAGACTCTCAAATCCGCAAATATGAAGATACAGCTAGACAAATGCGAATTCTTCAAAACTAGCGTTGAGTTTCTAGGATTCATCGTTTCACCCGAAGGAGTGAAAACTAATCCGGCAAAGGTAGAGGCGATTCTGAACTTCCCGCAACCGAAAACATTAAAGGATCTTAGATCATTTTTAGGATTATCCGGCTATTATAGACGCTTTGTCAGGGATTACGCTAAAATAGCGAAACCCCTTACGAATCTTCTAAGAGGGGAGGATGGACGACTGTCCAAAAATTCCTCAAAAAACAAAATTGTACAGCTAAATGACGAGGCTATCAAAGCATTCTCCAAAATCAAGAGCGCCCTAGTTTCCGAAGAAGTAATTTTAGCATATCCAAATTTTAATAAAGAATTCCATTTGACCACAGATGCTTCTCAATATGCTATAGGAGCAGTCCTCGAACAGAATGGCAAACCCATAACTTTTATATCCAGAACTCTCAATAGAACGGAAGAAAATTATGCAGCAAACGAAAAGGAAATGCTGGCAATTATCTGGGCCTTAAACTCCCTAAGAAATTACTTGTATGGCACCTCAAAAGTCCGTATTTTCACAGATCATCAACCGCTCACCTACGCGTTAAGCCACAAAAACCATAACGCAAAAATGAAAAGGTGGAAGGCGACCCTTGAAGAATACAATTACCAGCTTGACTATAAACCCGGACGAACAAATGTAGTTGCGGATGCATTATCGAGACCCCCGCAAGATTCTCTAACACCAGAAATTAATTCAATGACGAACACAGTCCATAGCGCCGAAAGCTCTGCTGAAGACCTTATCCCGACAGTGAGAGCGCCCATCAATGCTTTTAAAAATCAAATATGGATCGAAACAGGCTTAGAAAATAACTACCAATTTCACATTCCCTTCCCAACATACCATAGACATACTGTAATTAGAACAAGATATACCGAGGACGAATTAATTACGATACTAAAGAAATACCTTAACCCAGCAATAGTCAACGGAATATTTACTTCGGAAAACATAATGGGAATGATTCAAAATTTCTGACCTATGCACTTTAAAAACTACAAAGCTAAATTTACCCAAACGAAAATTAGAGACCTAACAGCAGAAACCGATCAAGAAGAACAGATTTTACTAGAGCACAGAAGAGCTCATCGAAACGCTAAAGAAAATAAAATACAGCTCTTGGAAAAATTCTACTTCCCTAAGATGACGCAGAAAATAACAAATTTAGTGAAGCAATGCCACACTTGTAAACAACATAAATATGAAAGACACCCAGCTAACCCCGAAATAGGAAAAACCCCAATACCTCAGTATCCAGGACAGATACTTCATATGGATATTTATATAGTAGAGAAAATTTAGTATTAACCGCAAATGATAAGTTCTCAAAATACGCCCAAGCTAAAATCTTAAAATCGCGATCTGCGGAAGACATAAGAGAACCCCTAAGGCAACTTCTTTTCATGTTTGGAGTCCCGGAAACCCTTGTAATAGACAATGAAAAATCTCTAAATTCCAGTACCATTAGTTTCATGGTAGAAGATCAATTGGGCATCAAAATTTTCCAAACGCCCCCATATTTCAGTAACGCAAACGGACAAATATAACGATTCCATTCCACGCTGTCAGAGCTCATGAGATGCTTAAGAGCAGAAAATATTCTCAGATCCTTCGAAGAATTATTAGACCGTGCAGTGTATGAATACAATTGCTCCGTGCATTCAACAACAAACCAGAAGCCTATAGAAATATTCTTTGGTAGGAAAGTCAGAGTTGATCCGGAAACATATGAGAAAGCCAGACAAGACAACGTACAGAGACTAACTGAAAAACAAGAGCAAGACCTTAAGACGCACAATAAAAATAGACAAGCTTTCAAAACATATCAACCAGGAGATATAATCTATGTTAAAATCAATAAAAGACAAGGAACTAAACTTACACCGCGGTACAAAAGGGAAATTGTAAAAGAAAACAAGAATAACTTAGTGATCACAGAATCAGACAGGACAGTACACAAAAGTCACATAAGAAATTGATATCTATTTTTCCTTTCAGGATAGCGTTTACCTCCTGCTATGGCAACGTACAAATATTGGATTACTCTAACTCGAAAATAATAATACTGACTACTGGAAACGCAAAATTACAGACTGGAACTCTAAAACTGGTACACATCATAGAACTGGACACTTACGAAAAAACGCTTAACGACCTAGACCATAAGATCAAGAAAGATGTCGAAACAACCCATCCTATGTTCCCTTTCCTCAGCCATGAGACTGTCCAAATCAAAAACTTACTTAATAGATTAAAACCCAGGACTAAGAGTAAGAGATCACTAAACTTTCTTGGTAGTGCATGGAAATGGTTGGCCGGCAGTCCGGACCACGATGATTTCCTAATATTAAAAGCAAAAATAGACGATGTATTACAAAATAACAATAAGCAAGTCATAATAAATAAATCGACAATAGATCGAATAAATGAAATAACCAATGTTACCAACAAAATAATTAACAATTTTAAAACCGACCAGGATATTAAAAATGGAATAGCAACAAATATCAAATATAGGTTAGACATTATTAAAGAAGAAATTATTAATGTAGACTACGCCCTACACTGGGCTAAGGCAGGGATAATTAATTCTTTTATTCTATCTAATAGCGAAATAAATTCTGTTAAGGAACTTTTTGAAAGAAATAATGTACCGTATATCAATTTAGAAGACGCTATTGATTTCGCTCAAATAAAAATTGCATCCAATAATTCAACCTTACTTTACCAAATACCGAATTAGAACTATGTAAAAGATTATTAGTAAAACCTGTAAAAAGAAAAAATGCTGTAATAAAAATAAAATTCGAAAATATATTGCAATGTAAAAATAGGATATATGGCATAAAAGAAAATTGTAAGACAAATAGTAAATTAACAATATGCGAAAAAAAGCAAATTATAGACCTAAGCGAATCTAGCTGTATTCCTAACCTGCTCACCAGCAGACCAACGAATTGCACCGAAATAGACAATCAACACATTCCCGCAGTAGAAGAGATCCTCCCAGGGACTTTATTGCTAAATCAATTTAATGGGACCATCCTAGTCAACACCGAAGCTATGAACCTATCAGGCACCTTCATAATACAGTACCAAAATGCCACCCTCTTGGTAAACGGACAAAGCTACGCGTCTAAGGAAATCTCCACCGCAAAACCGCTTCCTCCTATCGCCCAACTAGACTCCAGTTTCAGAATCTTCGAAGAAACGCTTACGCTACAGGCTATGAGAAGACTACATTTGAACAACACGGAAAAGATCGAGCTCCTAAGGACTAAAGACCACATAGGCAGCATCACCAACCTCAGCCTATCATCTTTGGCGATATTGGCAGTGATCATCATCATCATCAGAATGGCATGGCCAAAAACATCAAGCCTACCAACAGCCCCAATACCTATCCAGATATCGACCACGATACCAGAAGGATCAGAAGGACCAACAGATGAAGTCGAATCGGAGCCACCTGGAATCACACGTGTTAAAAACATACCATTCTTCTAAAAGTTCAACGAGGACGCTGAAGACTAAGAGGGGAGGAGTTAACGACACGCGTTACAAAAAGCTTCGGTCAACCAGAGGTCGACGTAGCCAGGGATGAACTCAACGTGACCGGGAAACGTGTCGGCGCATTTCTGCTGACACCATGTCTGCGACGGTGCTCAGGTGACTTTAGATTTAGGGTAGATTAAGTAAAGCCAACTTTGGTCAGGACACTTTGTATCGAGTCGCGGAGAAATAAAGTCCTCTTGAGTTAAACTTTGTTTTTTTTTAAGTACCAGATAAAGAATTTGTTTAATTCATATATTACCGAGTCTGTATCGCAATATAACACACGATCACCAAGTTGCTCTAAATAGCTGTATAATTTAAGTCGTGCTTGTGTAGTTGTATATGATGCAATACAAACATTAACAGTAGGTAAAGAACTAGCAGCTTCTTCTTTGTGTTGCCAACTTACTATGACATTGTCCTCATTAACTGGGACCAGATGACACAGATTGCAGGGTTTGTTAATAATTGATATAACTCCGCTGGATTGTTTATGATGGATGTTTGCTGTAGATTTTCACGTTGCCCAAATTTACCCCAAAATGAATTTAACATGAGTTTTGCAAGTGATCGTAAGCCGGGATTGCTGGAAACTTTGTCAAATTCTAGTTTAACTTTTTCATTTCTATGAAAATCCTCTATATATTTTTCCTTTTCTTCATGGATTTTGCACTTGTTGGGCCATCCTGAGGCTTGCTGTTTCATTTTAATAAATTTGTTTATCATTTCCGTAAAAAGGCCATCTGCATTTTTTTCTTCATTGTATTGCATTATGTCATAATTCAAAATTTCGTATATATTTAAAATTTTATAGCCTTTTTCAATTGATTTTGTTACTTCATCAATAACCCAAGTGCCCAGTATGGCTCTTTCATCATCTGAATGGGTACAAAGTTCTTCCTGATTTTTGCTCTCACTGCACGTGCGACATAAGGAAAACATTAATTTATCATTCTGCTTATTTGGTAGAACAGGATGTAGCAGTTGTTCTGGTGGTAAAATTTTGCATTTGATAATTCCGTTTATTTTTGTCAGTTCCAGCAATGATCATTTCCGATATATATCTTTGGATGTTTAATGGGGAATTTTCCATACTTACATACATAAGGATACAAGGAACATACATCAATGTATGTAATTTTTTCTTTTCCTTTTTCTATGGTGTAGTAATTGAAAATATTTTCAGTCCGACCACCATAAAAAGCGTCACGGGGATTTAAAGGTGTAGCGTTGACTAATGGATGATTTTGCAAATATTTCATATGGCAATTTTCTTTCAATTGTTGAGAAAATTTGCAAGCCCACATTTCAATTACTTCGTAGCCTAACGAACTCAAGCGTTCTACCTTTGCAATTGTTCTCTCATATCTAAAATTTAAAGTGTCATTTTGATAATCATGTAAACATTTATCGCGATTATATTGCTGACATAATGGGTGACCATGATAATAACACCCCTGGAACTCAAATATTTGTCTGGTTTCTTCACAATAGCCATCAACTTTTACGCCTGCAATTATTGTCTCTCTTTCCTTAGCAGCATGTTTAATATGTACTAATTTTGCGTTGGTTCTCCTCCCATATGAGCCACTGTAAAGCCTCTTTTGACTGCTTATCCGCAAATCTATAACCATTTTTAGGTATTATTCCAATAGTATCCGATGTTAATATATTTCGCCGATAAACCAGATTGCATGCTGATGCAATTGTTGTTGCTTCCAAAAATGGTTCAACATTGCATTAGTCCAGAAATAATTTTCTACATTCCCTCGACGCATACCACATTCTTCAACAAATGTATTATATTTGTTTTTCCGCCCCTGACCTTCCGGTAACCTCACAAAGGTGACACTTAAGCAGAACAAATCTGTATTTATTCCTGAGATAAGAACAAAAACACAACAATTATATTAATAATTTAACTTTTAACATTTATAACATGCTTTAGGTGTAAGCTCAAAGACCACTTAGTTAAGGTACTATGCGAAAGTATTAACACACATTATTAAACTGATTGATATAACTAAAATATTTATATATTTTTACCTATTAGCTTGTCACGATATGTAGATTTGATTTTGTCTCTGAATTACTACATGTAGTTATCGAGCATATGCCAACATTTAAATCATATACATACCTTCTGAGTTGCTTTGGAAAATTTTAGATATAATTTCCCATACATTATCCATTGCTAAATCAGCGGCATTCCTAAAATTCATCCAGCCAGGACCTCTCTCTTCAAAATTCTTGCCGCAAAACGTTAATCCAACTTTGTCAGCAGGTTGAAGATCTTTCAACACAAATTCCACAATATCTTTAATCGCATTGCGAAACCAACTCACAACATCAACATTTTTCGAGTTGAATTAATTTTAAATTCAACTTTATGCCCGTACACATTAAACCGCTTGACCTTAGTTACGAAATCTTTAACAATAGTAAAACGTGACATTGTGTTTACTTACGTGTATGGCTAGACACAGAATTAATAAATGTATGGTCAGCACTCTTAAATAGAGAATATCCCAAGCAGTTGTCCTTGCAAATCTTTAAGTGTGCAATGCGTCAAAAGCTTTCAATGTATCTTGTGCTAGATGCAGAAATTACTCTGGCTTCATATGAATCAATTACCGCTCGACTTTGTTCTAAGAACTAGAACGAAGCTAACATTCTCTAAGATGCAATTATCAGCCTTATGCCCTGCTAAGCGGCAGATCATTTGAATTTTTGTTTACATTTTCTAAGATGCAAAGAGTTGAGCTGCCGATAACAGCTCCCCAGACCCCAGCCCGGGCTCCAGATAATGACCGCTCAGCAGTTGTCCTTGCTTTCAGACCCCAGCCCGGGCTCCAGATAATGACCGCTCAGCAGTTGTCCTTGCTTTCAATATGCGGAAACAGGCGCGCAACCGGCTCACGCCGACCATATTAATTAATTCGGTGTTAAGTACTTGTCAATTAAACAAATGTTAAGTGTCACTTATCACGCAATTAATTTGCATAAAACATGTCAATCAATTTCATTAATGACCCATTAATTAGCTAATGACCCCCGCCCCTGCCACGCCTCAGCCACGCCCCTGCCGCGCTAATGACCTCGCCCTGCCACGCCCCTGACACGCCCCTGGCGCCAGTGACGTCAAAGCGTCTGGCTCATGCGACCCAATACCTACTTTTTTATCTAATAGGTTGATATTATGATAGACGGTGTTAAGCATGGGTTCTGAATTGTTTAATTTTGTTTCTAGGATTTTTACATTTTCCATAATATGTTCTTTGGCGTTTTCATATTCTGTGATATTAATTATATGTAAGATTTTCCTATTATTCGTAATAAGCCTAATGTCTTCTATCTTAACAGTAACATATCCATTGTTGAAATTCATGTCCTGGATTTCGATTGTTTGTCCGTTAATTGACAGAAATATTGCTCCCAAGATCAGCAGTATTGTAGGCGTTATCGTCTTCATTGTTACCTGTAACGGGTTTGGATTCGTTTAAATTTTTATTAGTTTCTGATTGCTCCCGGTATTTTCGTTTTTTCTTAACATGGGTTTTATAGTATTTATTGCCGTTGGCTTTATCCTGGATGTGATTCTTGTCTAGTAATTCTGCATCTATTTTACGGAATTTGGAATGATTTTTCCCGCCTCGAATTTCCTTTATAAAATTGGTCCCAGATTCTAAGCTAACGTACTTCCTATCTCTATTTAACTTCTCTATTATCCGAGTTTTTCGTTCTAGTATCATTTTAGAAATATCTTGATATTCCTCATCCTTTACTTTACCTTGTATAAAGTCTAAAGGTTTTCGTTTGGTAGTTGAGTGAATTATATTGTTGTAATAACCGTTTATTAGCGTGATTTGCTCTTCTATAGGTAGATGTCTTTTTGTGTGTTTCAAAATTCTTAGATGCTCGTTTATTGTATTATGAGCCTCTCGATATCCGCATATGAATTATGATTAGAAACTGATGTAAAATGGATTTCTATATTTCTTTCCTTTAGGAACGCTCTCATATGCTTGGATTTCATGCCCAGCTCATTGTCGGTAATTAATTTCTTAAAATTCCCGTAAATGCTAATGTATTTCGTTATAACTTTCCTTATTTCTGATTCTCTTCTGCTATTGATTTTTTCGAGAAACGCGACTTTGCTGAATTTATCGATCATGGTAACAAATATAGTGTTCTTCACTGAGTAGAATATATCTAGGTGTATGATTTCATTTGGTGCGCTGAGTGTCTCTGTTATGACTAACGGTGGTTTTACCGGATTTCTTTCATATTTTTCCAGACTGCAGATTTCACAATTATTTACGAATTTCGTTATTTGCTCTTTCGTGTTTGGCCTATAAACTTCCCGTTTAAGTTCCTCATAAAGCTCGTTTATGCCTCTATGGTTATTTTCCAGGTGCTTTTCTTTAATTAGGAGGTCCATGGCTTTTTCGTCGGTGATGTTTTTCAAAAATTTGTTACACCTAATAATTTTGTAATTTGAAAAATATTTTATCCATACGGAGTTTATTATTTTAAATGTGTCTTCGGCTACCAGTATGCCATTAATTGTCTTCGGGTTGAAATGATTTTTAATTAATAATGGTGATTGTTTGTTCATCAATATTTTTAATTTTGATAATTTTGCGAATTTAATAATCAACCGTGAAGCAGGTCGGACGCGTAATTTGTTCTCTCCGCACTTTCGCGCTCTGTCTCCACCCTCCGATAGCCCGTAGTGTACTGCTCGTATCTGTGTCATTAATCTGCTGTGTTTGCTGTTAATCTGTGTGAGTTTTGCGCGCAGCTGGACTTCTCAGTCTTCAACTGTTTTCGCGTTGTCAGTCAATTCAAGCTGTGCTAGTTTCTCTCTTCAGGGGTGTGCAACGTTCGTTTACAATGAACACCTACAACATTTGCTCCGATGCAATTTCTGGGCGTATGATTAGATGCACGGGAATTTGCCAGCACGTTTTCCATGCCTCGTGCCTTCATCGCGGGACAAAGATAAGCCCGGACGGCTCTATAACTTGCGTTGAATGCGCCGACATCAAGCCTTGCCACGTGTTACGCTACATTAACACTTTCGCCGATAAAATGTTTGATGAGCAGTCCATCGCAGCCTCCAAGCTGAATTCTATCTTGTCCAGCATTGGCGGTCTTCATCTTTTATCCGATGATATGACCCAACTCCTTCTCAAACTTGACAAAATTTTGGAGTCGACTGGATTACTCAATGAGAGCTCTTGCGAAATTCTCTCCAAATTCCATGCTATCGCTAGCAAGGTTACCGCTATTTCCGCTTCCATTGATGACCTGCGCGATCATCTTTCAGCGAACTCCCAATCTGTGCCCCCTGGTTCTCCCATCTTAATGTCGACGCTTGATGACCTAAGACGGAGCATTAAACAACTCAAGGCCGATCTGAACTCCTTGAACAGCACAGCCTCGCTCAACACTGACTTGGTGCGCTCTCTTGCCTCGGATATGAAATGTCTCTTAGCACGCAATGTCGACTCGTCGCGCCCAACAGCCCCATCTGAGTCTCCTCAAGTCCTCACTTCATCCGCCGCCCCCAATGCACCATCCTCGCACTCTGCGTGCCCGATTCTCACTGCCTCGAAATCATCTGGTCAGCAACCTCCTATTCCGGATCCTGCACGCACAACGATTGAAAAGTTTGGCACCACCTGGACCAAGGATGACTGGCTTCGCCGTCTTTCTAAGATCGTGAAAAATAACCCTCTTTCGCCCGAAAATTCTCCATCGTTTCTTCTCAGAGGGGTCCCACGCAACTCTAATACTTCATGGGTGAAGAATTTCTTCAAAAAACACTTCTCCTTCCACCCAATCAGCTGCAATAGAATCTCTTCGTCCGGGCAGTATTCCTGCTTCGTTGTCCATATTCCATCGAGGTACTCCTGGCTTCTCACCGACCCATCTGGCCGCAGCATCAAAATCGACGACGTAATTATATCTAAGTACCCTAATAAATCTGTTAAGTCGGTTAAGTTTCACCCTAGTATATTAAAAAATAACAAAAACTGTAACAAAAACTCTAACACGAATTCTAACATTAGACTAAGTACTAATATTCCCCTTAACCCCAAAATCTCAGGTACTCATCCACTTCCGCCCATTAATGGTACTAACCCCACTAAATCCACCACTAGCACCGCACCTAAGCCCCGCAGCATTCGGCGTTAAGGCCGGTCTTCAGTTCCCCCTTCTAAATCGGACAATTGGGAATTGAAAACGAGCTTATATCCTAACTTTAAACTGGCCACCCCAATGAAATACCCTAACTTCATTTATTCCCACACTTTGAATCCCACTACCCCTCCTCCTCCAGTCATATCTATTTCCTCTCCTGAACCCGTCCTTTCTGCCTCCGACACCCTAAGCAGTCGAAATCCAACGCCCACCGTGTTACCTCTCAACTGTCAAGTTTCCGCAACCTCCTCGAACACTCCCGGTCCTTCCTCTTCTCATCTCACTGCATTGACGGTGAAACCAGGACCAACGTCATGGTCTCCCTGCATCAAGAGGGTCTACCGACTGACTCGTCTTTGTTGAGGCAGCTTTTTCTCAAATTCCATTCCACATTTGATGTTCCACCTCAACAAGTTTCCGATGGATACGCCTCCTTCATCAGCTCCAAGCGTATTTCACACCTTCAGAAAGCCCGCATCGACTCCAAAAACTACTTTAGTACCTAACCCCCCCACCAACTCCCTCTCCATATCCAGCCAGCGGGCAGTTGAAATTATTGATACCCTGTCGACCCTCACCCTTCCCCTTGACGATTTTATAGTCCTCGGTGATTTCAACCTTCCTCGTCTCATCTGGCCCCTCTCCGATGATGGCTCCTCCTACTTTCCCACTAACACGTCCTCTCCAATTGAGTCATTATTCACTGATGAACTTTCCGATTCTGGTCTATACCAAATCAGTGGTGTGAAAAACCATCTCGGCAGACAACTTGATCTCATTTTCTCCTCAAATCCCCTTCACTCGGTCGCCACGAGAAGTCACCATCTTCTTTCAACTCTCGACTCACATCATCCGCTTCTCTCCCTTTCTCTTTTTTATGACTCGTTTCATCCACCGTTAATCTCCGCACCCCGATCTTGCTTTAACTATCGTAAAGCCGACTAAATTACTAAGTAATTCGAATCTCCGCATTCCGTCTTTAAATTCCCAATCTTCGATTATCAAAGGATTCACCCTTTTTTATACTGATCTCTTCAGTTGTGTGTCCCAATGCGTACCCTTTGAACCGCTCTTCTTCGCCACCCTGGTATAATAAAGAGCTCCGTTCTCTACGCAATAAAAGAAACAAATTATGGTACTCCTATCTCTTGTCCAGGTGCGACGCAGACTACTCTTCCTACATCGCTGTCTCCAACCTTTTTTCGGAGCTATGCTCTACCCTCTACAACGACTACCTAGCCTCTATGCAATCTAAACTTATATCGGACCCGAAACTATTCTATAAGTTTATCAACGTGAAACGCAAGTAAATGGTTTCCCCCCTGTCCTTAATCCCGGCGAGTCATCCTCATCCGACCCTTCAGTAATTGCCAACCTCTTTCCTAAGTTCTTAAGTCAATCCTTTAGAGATCAAAACCCTGCCCCTGATCCTAACTTCTTCTCTTACTTACGCAACTGCATTCAAACCTCCCTTGTTTCCAACTGCATTCATCGCTCCCTCTTTAGTTGCTTCCAAAATTAACGCTGTCGTTGACGATTCTGACCCAGGCCCTGACGGTATTCCTGCCATTCTTCTTAAGAAGTGCGCCACCCATTTAATTGAGCCTCTCACCGCTCTATTTCAGCTTTCCCTTTCAGAGGGAATTTTTCCCGATCACTGGAAGGATTCTTACATCACCCCTATCCATAAAAAGGGTTGCAAGAGCGACATTTCCAACTAACGACCCGTCGCCAAATTATCGTGCATTCCTAAGCTCTTCGAAAGTCTTATCTATGACTCTTTGTCATTCCACTGCAAGTCAAACTTGTCCCCTTCTCAACATGGCTTTCTTATTGGCAGATCCACGACCACCAATCTAACTACCTTTGTATCACGCACCCTCCTTGCCATGGGGAATGGCTCTGAAGTTGACGTTATAGCAACTGACTTTAGCAAAGCCTTCGACAAAATTTCCCACGAAATTATCATTCTCAAATTAACCTACCTTGGTTTCCCTCCTTATCTCATGGATCTCTTCCTACCTTGATAACCGTCAGTACAAAGTCCGTTTTGATTCCTTCATTTCTCACTCCTTCTCACCCCGCTCCGGAGTTCCGCAAGGCAGCCACCTCGGCCCACTATTCTTCATATTGTCCACTAACGACGTTGTGAACGTGATTAATCACTCTCACATTCTAGCTTATGCCGACGACATGAAAATCTTCAAACCTATCTCCAATGTCTCTGACTCCGTACTCCTTCAAAACGATCTAAATAACTTTTTTACCTGGTGTGAGCATAATTTTCTCGGACTTAACATATCAAAATGCAAAGCAATTACCTTCTCCCGCAAGCGCACTTCCGCACCCCCCAGACCTTATCTCCTTTCCGGTGTGCCGGTTCCCTCTGTCACATCCCTTCGTAACCTCGGTGTCGTTTGTTATAACGAACTCAACTTCCGATCCCATATAGAACTTTCCATTAACAGGGCCAATTCCGCTCTCGGCTTCGTTAAACGATGGTCTAAGGAGTTCTCTAACCCTTATGTCACCAAATCCCTTTTCATCTGCTTTGTCCGTCCTCTCCTTGAATATGCCTGTCAGGTCTGGTCACCTTCACACTCCACAGCCATCAACAGAATTAAATCTGTCCACCGAAGATTCATCCGCTTTGCAAAAAATAATCTTCGGTAGAAGATTTTACAAAAAAAATAAATTTTATTCACTGCAGATCGGAGGATCTTAAGAAAAGAAAAGAACAATTATTCCTTTATATAATAAACTTTATTTTATATTTAGCAAATGTGGTCGCACTGGACTTTAACACTTTTACCACTTTAACAATTTTACAGTTATAACTCTAACAATTTTTACAGCTTTACAGGCTTAACAACTTTTTCAAGACCGAACCGCCCGGTGATCGTGAATGGACTGCGCTTTTCCTAGAGCGCCGATTTCGGAGGTCGGGGTCATGCCGCGTGACTTGTGAGCGGGCCGTGTGACCCCAGGTTTGGAAATTGTAGAAGATGCTGACGTGGTGTCGCGACGGTGTCGCGACGTTTTTCTGATAACTGCGAGGTAACCTCGATATGGTATACCTGATATACCTGATATGAGAAAATGATGTGCAAGCGGATTTTAGGGCCTGGGAATTGCGCGTGATAATAATTACGTATTTGATATGTTTAGCTTTAAATTATTGGTTTGGGCTCTATTGTAACACCCCCCGCGTTAGTTTGAGGCTCCGACGAAATAATTTTTCTTTCGGTTCGGTCTTGTTTTACATTTTTCTTTTTACATTTTATAATTATTATGTTTATAGTAGTAAGGCTTATGATTATTATTATAACAATATTCATGCTTAGAGTAACGGTGCTAAATTTTACATTTTTTGTTGAAATCTTGTCTATTAGCTCCCTATTTTGTATATGTTTTAGGTACAATTCGTCTAATTTTATGTTTTCTATGACTTTTTCCTCTTTTATTTTGGTTACAAAATTGGGTAAAATGATTTTATCGTAAATTTTCGTTTCATAATTTTCGAAAGAGTTATTTTGCACTGTTATTTTACAATTTTTAAATTTTATTAAGTAATTTCCATTGAGGTTGATATCTAATTTATTACAATTATGGCTAAGGACTGTGTTATTCAAGTTCTTCGTGATAATGACACCTTCGGTAATTTCTTTTACAATTTGTTCTTCCAGTATTTGTTTCTTACAATAAGCTTCTTTTGATTTAATTATATTTTTAGTGCAATTGTTTTCTATAGGGATTACATTTTTCTTGAGATTATCTTTAACTGGGAACTCAAAGGCCGAATTGAATTCATCTACAAGTATTTCATAATGATCTAAGAATATACATTTTTTTGAGCTATCTGGAATTGGTTCTATGATTACTTTGGAATAAATTTGATCGGTGAATTGGGGTATAAGCAGGATGATTATGATTTGGTCTTTATAGGATGCAACTGTGATTTTTATATTGTTATAATTTTCGAGGTTTGGGATTAATTCGAGCTCTTTTGGCGTTAGAATGTTTTTTGAAAGTAGCCCCAATCTACTAGAGAACAAGACCTGTTCGATATCATCCACATGGTTTCTAAGGAGAAGAATATCGTGATGGACGTGATAAACGTACTGCATTAATTTAATTTCGGCTTCTAATGATACTATTTTTTCGCGTACGTCATGGTTAATTTTGTTCAGGTACTGTTCTATAGATCGTTGCTGATTTCTTATGTGTGAGGTAATGTTTTGCAACTGGTTTGAAATATCCCTATTTATTAAAACTTGTTTATTGTTTTCTTCAATTAGTTTACCGTTGGATGCGAAAAGTTGATCTAATTTATCTTTAATTTCTTGTTCGTCCGAATTGTCCATAGTTCCGGCTATGTACTTTAATCCTGTTCCCAAAATATTTATAAGTCCGCGTTTTTGTTTAGAATGTGGTGTCATGTTTTCTATTTTTGCTTCTAGAAGAATGAGACTTTGGTTAACTGTGCTATACATGGGGCCTATTTGTTCCGATTTGGGTTTTAGTTTTAGTACGTTTTCTTTTATGTGGTTCTTGGTAATTTCTATTTCGGTTACATTGATTACGTGCATTACTTTACTGTAGGTTTTAATTATTTTAACGTTTTCCATTTTTAGCGTCACGTACCCGTTGTTATTATTTAAATCCTGCAAGTGCAGCTCTTGACCATTTGAGGAATGTAATATACTCATCATCAAAATTATTGTATTTAGCAACCGTCCTTTTATCATGATGTATCTGGAATTGGAATTGAGTTGGGGTTGGCCTTTTAGATCTGGGTTTTTATTATTAGTTTAGTTGGTTTGTTATATTATATTAATACTATTATTAGGTTTATTATGTTATTACGTTTATTATTATTTATTTGTTATATTATTATTAATTTATGCTTATTTATTTTAATTGGTTTGTTTATTAGGGCTTTAATTTTTATTTATTTTCTCGTTTAGATTTTATCTTGGGGTTGTTTCTGTCTTGGTGCTTCTTAGGCTTCCTAATGTGTGTTTTGTAGTACTTCAGGTTGTTTTTAACATCTACAACGTGTTCGTCATCTAGTTTTTTGGTTAGAATCTTTGTATACTTCGAGTGATTTTTTCCGCCTCTGATCTCGCGGATAAATTGGGGTCCTGAATCAATACTTATGTCGGTCCTATTAGAATTAAGTTTGTTAATAATTTTTTCTTTTTTCTGCACAATTCTTTCGTGGATTGCGTTATATTCATCTTCGTTTACCTTTCCCGTAATAAAATCTATTGGTTTCCTATTTGTTGTACTGTGTATGGTGTTATTGTAGAAGCCTATTATTTTTAGGATTTTCTCTTCTACGCTCTCGGATTCGTTTTCATCCGCATGTTTTAGAAGACGGAGGTGCTCATTTATCGTATTGTGTAGGCGTTCGATGTCAGCGTTCGATGTGTGGCTTCTGTTGGACGTATAGTGTATTTCGATATTTCGACTATTGAGAAATTCGTGCATAGGCAGGGCCTTAAACCCTAATTCGTTGTCTACTATTATCTTTTGCACGTTCCCCTGAGCACTGAAATATTGTAAGAGTGCGCGACGGAATTCGATCCAAGTTCGACCGTTAATTTTGATCGCTTGGGCAAATTTAGTAAATTTATCTATTATTGTTAGGAACAACTGACCTTTAAGGCTATAGAACACATCGATGTGGATAATCTGGTTTGGTTTACAAGGGGTTTCTGTTATTTTGTGTTTGATCTTGGGTGGATTGCGTTCGTACTTTTCTAGTGAGCAGACATCGCAATTATTTATCAGTTGGGTGATTCTAAGTTTCAATTTAGGGTTGTATATTGCCTGTTTTAGTTCTTTAAATACTTCTTCTATTCCCCTATGGTTGTTGCGTAAGTGTTCCTTCTGGATCAAATCGAATAGTTTAGTTTCGTCTGTTATGTCTTCCAAGCATGTATAGCAGCGTATTATTCTAAAGTTTTTACTATTGGAAAATTTACTAGTGTATACTTCTTCTAGAGTTTTAAAGAAGGTATCGTTTTCAACTAGGATGGCGTTTAAGGTTTTAGGATTAAAATGATTTTTTAGCAAAGTTATAGCGGTTGTTTCGTCTAATGATTTGGTATTTACTGTGGTTCGGGTTTTGTCGAAAATTATCTGTTTCTTCATCCTCATTGATCCTGTGTTAGACTTGTTAATTACAATTTGGGTTTTGAATACGTTTAAAGGTGAAGTAGTACTGGGTATGACGGGATTCTGCGTTAACATGTTTAGTTCTGGGCCTGGTATTCTAGAGAGCGTATCGGCGTTACTGTTTTTTGTTCCCTTTTTGTACTTTATTTCATAGTCGAATTCGGATAATTTTAGTCGCCATCTTATGAGTTTCGAATTAGGTTCTTTAATAGAAAATAGCCAAGTTAATGGTTTATGGTCAGTTTCTATCACGAATTTACGGCCAAATAAGTAGGGACGGAAATACTTGGTAGCCCAGACAATTGCCAGACACTCCTTCTCTATGGTGCTATAGTTTATTTCATGCTCGTTAAGTGTACGACTAGCGTAACACACTGGATGGTCTTCTTGGGAGAGCACAGCGCCAAGGGCGTATTGGCTTGCGTCAGTTGTTAAGGTGAAGGGTTTTTGAAAATCGGGGTAGCGAAGGATGGGGTCGTTTATTAATAGTCTCTTAAGTGTCTCGAAACTCGTCTGATATTCGGGATCGTTAGCATTCACTTTTGTTCCCTTTTTTAGGAATTTTGTCATCGACTTAGCGATCTTAGAGTAGTCCCGAATGAATTTCCGGTAGTATCCGGTGAGACCTAGGAACTGTTTAATTTCTTTAGCTGTTTTGGGGATAGGAAAATTTTTAACGCAGGCTACTTTCTTAGGATTAGGTTTGATACCATTTTGTGTCACAATGTGCCCTAAAAACTCAGTTTCTTTTTTCAAAAATTCGGACTTATCGAGCTGGACTTTGAGATTGACATCTCGTAGTCTTTTAAATATTTTCTCGAGTGAATCCAGGTGCTCTTGCAGAGATGTTGAAAATATAATAATATCATCGAGGTACACTAAACATATTTTGTTGATATATTCGGCTAGGACGTCGTTCATTAAACGTTGGAAAGTCGCTGGGGCCGTTTTAAGCCCGAATGGCATGCGAAGGAATTCGTAGTGGCCATTCTCGACGCTAAACGCTGTTTTATGAACATCTGACTCTTGGATCTTAATCTGATGAAATCCTTTAGCCAGATCCAGTGTTGTAAAGTACTGGCACTTCCCTAGTTTGTCGAGTATCTCGTCGATATTCGGTATTGGATACTTGTCGTCGATCGTGACTTCGTTGAGTTTACGATAATCGATGACAAGTCTCCATTTCGCCTTACCACTGGCATCGACCTTCTTAGGTACGATCCATATAGGCGCTGAATAGGGCGAGTCGCTCGGTCTTATGATATTATTAACCAGCATCTCCTGGATTTGTTTCTGTACTTCATCTTTATGAATATACGGATATCGATACGTTTTACACTGTATCGGGAAATCATTTGTTGTGCGTATTTGGTGTTTTATCGCACTGGTGAATGATAAGTTCGAATTTTCCTGGTGGAATATCTTAGCATATTTTTTAACTAGTTTTGTTAGCCCGTTTCGTTCTTCGGAATTTAGGTGCTCGATTCTCAACTGATCGAGGAGGGGTTCTTTTTCGTTATTTTCCAGAACGCAGAAGTTTTCCTCGTCGACCATTTCGACTTCTAATGGTTGGGAGGAGGTTAGTTTTAAATTTTTGTCCGCTAAAAAGACTTCTGCTTTGATTTGGAAATTTTCGATGTTGTAAATTCCTTCTTTAATTATGTACGAGTTATCTGTAGCTCGTAATTCGTGAAGGTGTCCAAGACCTTCTTTATATTTTACTGGAAAACTCATTTCGATGATCTCTTCGCCATCGTTTATTTTATTATGTGGAGCAAAATTTAATTTTAGTTTGTTTTCTCCCGAGGTGAAAATATTATTTTTGTAATCTATAGTGGCCTTTAGCTAACTCAATATGTTATTGCCGATCAGGCCATG
Source organism: Philonicus albiceps (assembly GCA_963969385.1). Lineage (NCBI taxonomy): Eukaryota > Metazoa > Arthropoda > Insecta > Diptera > Asilidae > Philonicus > Philonicus albiceps. The sequence goes on along the minus strand of CAXAKG010000008.1, from coordinate 874,446 downwards.
GTAGTCTGAGTGGAATTGACATATTAATAAATCTATTTTCTGTGAAGTATCGCCTAATTCTTTGAACAAAGGTATCGTTGCCTTTTTGTTAACTTGCACAGTGTGATTGAGGGTTTTTAGGTTGATGGGTTCTGATAGATCTTGTATCCATTTAGGGTGGCAGAGGTTAGGGTTAATAATCGAGTGGGTTGCCCCAGTGTCGATTATGAATTTAAGGGGGATAGTTTTAGATTGAAAAATTAAATAGGGTAGGTTGGATCCGAGGCCCCTGAGTGAAAATTTTGGGCTGTGTTCTCTGATACACTCGGGATTGCTCTGTTGTTGCTCGAGTGGGCAAGTGCCAGGTCCACTTCCATCGGCTCCGGTCTACTATTGCTACTGTTATTATTGTTGGGGTTGTAGTTATTATTATTAAGTCTTTGGTTATTAAAGTTATTAGAATTTTGGTTATAATTGTTACTATTCTGGCCAAATCTGAAATTATTCGAATTCTGGTTGTATCTAGGGTAGTTATTTGTATTGCTGTTGTTATTGTTGTAGTTTGTGGGGTTATAATATGTTGCATTATTGGGATTACTGTTTGGGAAAGAATTTCGCGTTGAAGGTTGGAATTGCCTATTATTTGTGTTACTCGCTGGTGCAAATGGTCTTCTGAAATTATTTGTGTTATTGGCACGAGGGTTTTGTCCCTCATTACGAGGTTTCGTCGGGGTAGGTCGATTTCCTTGTTCGTTTCTGTTGTTTCTCGATGGGTTTCTGTTGCTATATTCAAATGGGTTAAAGAAAGCGTGTCCCGATTCGTAGAGAATGTTCATTGCACTTTCTAAGTCTGATGGTGCCCTACAATAAAGGATAGACTTCATCGGTTCTGGTATCTTATTTTTGAAAAGGTGTAATGCTGAATTAATATTTGCTTTTAAAATGAGCTCGAGGTTTTGGGAGTCTAACTTATTTTCTTGGGTGGTCTTTATGTTGAGGCGTCTGAGAACTGATCTGATTTCGTTATAGAAATGTTGACTGGTCGTCTTGAAGGTTACACTCCTCAATTCGTCAAAGAGCTGATCTGCGGATTTCCTATCTCCGAAATTATTATTGAGCAAATTTTTCAATTCCGCCCATGATTTTATATGGTAATTGATTTCAACTACCTCACGTGCTCTTCCCCTTAATTTTGACTTGATTGTGTCCGAAAAGACTAGTTGTGATAATTCGTCGTAACTTTGTAAGATGGGGTGGATTCTGTCGATCAGGTCTGTGAAGTTCTGTAGGTAGTTGGGGTTGCCGTCAAACTCGGGTAATTTGTTTAAGTATTTCATAGGATCTATGGTTATTGAGGGAGGGGAATTTACGCGAAGAGGATTTGGGGGTTCTAAGTTGATTGCGTTTATTCTATTTCGCATGTTATCGAGAGACGCTCTCAAATTATCACCTAACATACCTAAGTCATTATTTTCCTCGGCCATTATGTTTTAATTTAATTTACGCTTAGGGCGATTTTAGTTTGCCTGTACACTTGTTTTTCCGCACCGAATATAATTGGGATTGGGTAAAATTGGGTTTGTTAACTAAATATTCTAATACTTATATTATTATTACTTAAAATATATAAAAAGGAGAGTTTTACTTGGAACTTGGTGGTCCTTCTAGTAGGTGGGTGGGCACTTTCCAAGGGCAGCTCCAGACACTTAGCACTGGGTCGAGGATCGGTGCACTTCCAGGATGGTCCTTCTTGCAGATGGGGTGGTGAGGAATGGGATGTTCAGCACAGCGAAGCACAGCACAGCTTAAGTTACTCGGCACCACACAACACAGCACAAGTTGTTCTTCTTTCAAACTCTTTGCGATCTTCTCCGATCTCGTCAATCGCGAATCTTTTCGCGAGGGGTTCGATTGCGCATAAAGTATTAATATACACGTGCGTATATTCGGCTTCTTCCCGAACCGACCGTTAATATGCGTCTTCGCATTAATATATTACAATCGATAAATCGCACGTGCGCAATCCTACCGACTGCGCCAAAAATAATCTTCGGTAGAAGATTTTACAAAAAAAATAAATTTTATTCACTGCAGATCGGAGGATCTTAAGAAAAGAAAAGAACAATTATTCCTTTATATAATAAACTTTATTTTATATTTAGCAAATGTGGTCGCACTGGACTTTAACACTTTTACCACTTTAACAATTTTACAGTTATAACTCTAACAATTTTTACAGCTTTACAGGCTTAACAACTTTTTCAAGACCGAACCGCCCGGTGATCGCGAATGGACTGCGCTTTTCCTAGAGCGCCGATTTCGGAGGTCGGGGTCATGCCGCGTGACTTGTGAGCGGGCCGTGTGACCCCAGGTTTGGAAATTGTAGAAGATGCTGACGTGGTGTCGCGACGGTGTCGCGACGTTCTTCTGATAACTGCGAGGTAACCTCGATATGGTATACCTGATATGAGAAAATGATGTGCAAGCGGATTTTAGGGCCTGGGAATTGCGCGTGATAATAATTACGTATTTGATATGTTTAGCTTTAAATTATTGGTTTGGGCTCTATTGTAACACTTTGCCTTGCGTAATCTTCCATGGTCCGACCACCTCAATCTTCCCCTCTATGAAAACCGCCTAAAATTAATCAATCTCCAGCCCCTTTCCCTTCGCCGCGATGTAGCCGATATAGTCTTTGTTCACCAAGTCCTTGTTGGCGCTATTGACTGCCCAGACCTCCTCCATAGAATATCCTTCAACACCAACCCCCGTAACGTCAGATCTTTCCCCACTTTTCGCTATGGCCACTTCGAACCTTTTACCCGAATGCTGCGTAAGGCCAACAACTCCTCCACCTTCGACTTCCATTTAAATAAGCTCTCTCTCAAGCGAGCTCTTTATCGTCCCTGCCCTACCCTACCCAGTCCCTAATTCATTCCGTTTGTTAAATATTATAAATAAATCCTCCCAAAACCTTAGCTTGCCCTACTCTTGACCAACTTAACTCCCCAATGATCCTTTCTGTTGTTTCCCTGTTTTCTTCATAAGTAGGTTTATATAATTTAGTTAATTTGTTTTTCTCTTTGTTGTTAGTTATCTAAGTAGCTTGTATTAAGCGAAATAAATAAATAAATAAATAAATGAAATTTATTAAATGTTTTTTCGTTTTTTATTTGTAATGCGCCCGAGTTTATTTTCTGTATTAATATTTGATTTTTGAATAAATTCAACGGAGTAATTGTTTCTATAATTTTGGTTGTTTCTGCAGGTTCATTTTGGTTTTCGTTACTTATTTCTCCAGACTCATTAAGGTTGATTTCTATTCTACTTAGGAAATCAGCTACTTTATTTTCTTGGCCCTCTTTGTAAAATACTTCGTAATCATATTCGCCTAGTTGGAGCTTCCATCGTATTAGTTTATAATTTGGTTCTTTAAGATTATTTAACCAGATTAGGGGCTTATGATCCGTACAAAGTTTTATTTTTCTACCATATACATATGGCCTAAATTGTTTTAAACACCAGACAACTCCCAACAACTCTTTCTCTATGGTTGAGTAGTTGATTTCATGTTGATTTAGGGTCCTTGACACATATGATATCGGCTTATTATCTTGTGATAGTACTCCGCCTATGGCAAATTGGCTTGCGTCTGTTGTGATTTCGAAAGTATCTTCGAAATTTGGATATGCTAGAATTGGAGGGTTTAATAGTTTGTTTTTTAGTGTTTCAAAGCTATTTATGTAGTTTTTATTTTCTATGTCTATTACCGCGTTTTTCTTTAAATATACTGTCATGGGTTTAGCTATTTTCGAAAAATTTTCTATGAATCTTCTATAGTATCCAGCTATTCCTAAGAAAGACATTATTTCTTTACTAGTCTTTGGTATTTTGTACTTTGATATTGCTTCAAGTTTCCTTGAATTAGGTTGTATACCCTTTTCGTTGACGACATGTTCTAAGAATTCTACTTCTTTCTTTCCTAAGGAACTCGCATTTATCCAGCTGAACCCTTGCTCGGCTGAGTTTCTCGAAGACATGTTTTAAATGTTTAGTGTGTTCTTCCAGACCATTGGAGTACACAATAACGTCGTCCATATAGACTAGACAAAATTTTCCTATGTGTTCTTTGAGGATATTGTCCATTAATCTTTGGAATGTGCTGGGAGAATTCTTAAGTCCAAAAGGCATTCTACAGAATTCGTAGTGCCCATTGTCTACAGAAAATGCGGTTTTTGCAATATCTTGTTTATCCATTTCGATCTGATGGAACCCGCTTTTCAGATCAATTGTACAGAAGTAGTTACATTTCCCCAATTTGTCAAGTATGTCTTCGATATTAGATATTGGATACCTGTCATCGATAGTTTTTTCGTTCAGATGTCTGTAGTCTATAACAAGTCGCCATTTAGTTTTGTTTAATGCGTCTTCTTTTTTGGGAACAACCCAAACTGGACTACTCTAGGGGCTGGAACTATGCCTGATGATACCACTTTCCAACATGTCTTGGATTTGGTTCTGAATTTCTGCTTTGTGAATATGGGGATATCTATATAATTTACTTCTTACAGGGATATCATCTACAGTATTTATTTTATGTTTGATTTCATTTGTGAAACTAAGTATTTTTTCGTTTTTGAATATACTCTTGAAATTATTAATTAGTTTTCGTAGTTCCGATGCTTCTTCCGCATTTAAGTGATCTTGTCTAATTACTTTGTTTTCAAGTTCTAATTCTTCTTCTTCTGCCGGGATAAAGTTGTCAAAGTCTCTAATTTCGTTAATTTCTACTGATTTAAAGGGTTTATTAAAATTGAGAACAGCCGCCTCACTGTTTCTGTTCCTTATTTTTGCAGTGGCTTTGAAATTTTCAACATCACAAATGCCTTCATATATAATAGTTCGATATCGTCGTTTATCCTCGCACCTTTAACTAGAACTACCCCCTTTTTTGTTCCACTGGTATTTTATAATAATATTCGCCGGAGTCAATTTGGTATATTGTGTTTCTTTTATCTGTGTTAAAATGAAGTCTTAATTTCGAGCCATTCATGTAAATGGATTTTTGCTTATAGTTTATTAAAGCATCATATTTATTTAGAATGTCGTTTCCTATTAGGCCTTCATATTTGTCATGAAATTTATAGATTAGAAAATTCTATTTTATCGTTATGTTTCTGAAGTTCTTCGAAACTATTTACGACTACTTTTTCTGTTACTAGGGAAGATTTTGAAAGGGATCGGAGTACTATTGGTTTGTCTAGTTTTGTCACAGAATACGCCGGGATTTACGACAGAATTTGAGGCTCCAGTGTCTACTAGAAATTTACAGTTATTAATTATTATGTAGGGTAATTGGTTTGGCCTTGTACTCGAAAATTTCCTATGTCGACAGTAGCGTTATTGACGTCTACATCCGTTGGTTCTGGCTTTTCAGACGTATTGGGAATGTTCTGATACGAATCGAAATTTTGACGTTGAAACGTTTCATTGTTTCGGTTGCTAGGATGGCGATTTTGGCTGTTGGGATTACGATTTTGATTATAAGGAGTTGAGTAATTGTTATGGTTCCTAGTGTAGTTTGATTGGTTTGATCTATTTGAATCACGTTGTTGATATTTACCGATAGAATTATTAGGATTATTATTATTGTTGCGTGTACTTGTGCGTTAGTTACTATTTTTGTTTAAATATTTATCTGGTTTATTATTAGTGTTTTTGTTATCTTGGTTGTTTTTATAATATCTGTTGTTGGTTCTTTGGGGATTGTAGAATGCATATCCCGCTTCGTGTAGGATGTCCATTGCTTTTTCCAGAGATTCCGGATTCCTACAATAGAGGATAGACTTCATAGGTTCTGGCAGTTTATTTTTGGAAATTTGAAGTGCCGATTGGATATTAGCCTTCAGGATTGTTGGATCATTTTCTAAGTTTGTTTGTGTTTTAATATTTAATCTTCTAAGTACATTTTTTAGTTCATTATAGAATTCTACACTGTTGGTTTTAAAAGTTATTCCTCTTAATTTATCGAAAAGTTCTTCGGGGGTAAGCCTATCGCCAAAATTATTATTAAGTAGCATTTTAATTTCCGCCCAACTCATAATATGACTATTAATTTCGATAACTTCTCTAGCTTTTTCTTTTATTTTTATTTTTTATAAGATCCGAAAAAAATTTCTGGGAAAGATCATCGTATTTTACCAAAAGAGGGTGAATTTGATCAATTAAACTTATAAAATTAGGTAACTCTCTATAGTCACCTTTAAATTCGGCCAACGAATTTAAGCATTTAAGAGGGTTTATGTTTAAAGTCAACATTGTGTTGTTTTTCAGATCTCCTATTATGCTAGTGATTTCTTCCGATTGTTTCCTTAACGTTTCTAAATTTTCTTCTAAGTTATTATTCATATGGCTTTAATTTTCTAAATTTAATTTTTAAAAATAGAAGGTAAAAGAGAGAGAGAAAAAAAATTGCAAAACTTGGATTTTCTTCAAATATTGATAGGTCTCCTGGGATTTGCTGTCTTCTTTGGTTGAGAGTTGTTATTTTTGAAGTTTGAAGTCTTCTTTGGTTGAGGACTGTTACTCCTGAAGTTTGAGGTTTTCTCTGGTTGATTCCTGGGGTTTGAAGTCTTCTTCTTTTCTTTGCACTATTATTAAATCACTATCATGAATTTTAATTATGTTACGTGAAGTAACTTTTATAATTTATTTAGTCCTTTTCGCGGACTGTTAATTTTGTTGAGCCGTATGTTATTATATTTTATTTGTCCTTTTCGCGGAAATATAATTAAGCACTTTTGGTAGTTGTTAGAACCGTAAGTTATTCGAATGCACCTTACAATGTTGAAACACACGCGGCAACGAAATTTAGTCAAAAAGTACTTTTTGTTTTGTTTTCGCCAAGTACTTCGCACTTTCACAAAACTTTTACCGCGAGGCGCATCCTACCGACTGCGCCAGTTGAATGAACAAATTATGATAATATCAAACAAAAAATCAATTTGTTCTCTTAATTATAATATTTATTTACGATCTTAACAGTTAGAGTGCTCACTTAAGACTGACTAAAAAGTGTTTTTTGGGCGATCTCATTAACTTGGTCATGCGGTCACGTTTTGTTGACATAGCGTCTGCTGTAACGTTGACCCGCGACTTACCTGTCGGGTACCTGTGCGGAGTAACGTTTTGCTGACTGTGCGATTTTTGTGAGTTTCATAGAATTAAATTATTTGACCCGGTTTTTGGGGTACTGTAGGTTCCGCTGTAACTGTTAAGCTTCGCAAAGTCGGCTTTGCAATAGTTAAAGCAAGATCTGGATGCAGGGATAAAGGGTGTATGAGACGAGTCATGAAAAAGAGAAAGGGAAAGAGGGGGATGATGTGAGTCGAGAGTTGAAAGAAGATGGTGACTTCTCGTGGCGACCGAGTCATGGGGTTTTGAGGAGAAGATGAGATCCAGCTGTCTGCCAAGATGGTTTTTCACACCACTGATTTGGTATAGACCAGAATCGGAAAGTTGGTCAGTGAATAATGACTCAATTGGAGAGGACACGTTAGTGGGAAAGTAGGAGGTGCCATCGTCGGAGAGGGACCAGAGGAGACGAGGAAGGTTGAAGTCACCGAGGACTATAAAATCGTCAAGAGGAAGGGTGAGGGCCGACAGGGTATCAATTATTTCAATTGCGCGCTTGTAGGCATCGATATGCTGAGCAGGTCGAATGTAGTAGCATAAAATAAAGAGGGAACGTCGATATTGGGATATTTTGACGCAGATCCATTCAAAGGCAGAGGAGTCACACGAGTTGACCTGAGTGGCATTGAAGCGGCTGTGGACTGCAATAAGGACACCGGGCCCAGAGGGGTCGGAATTGGTTGAGATCCCGTCGGCGCAAAATACATTGAAATCGGAAGAAAATAGTTCACTACTATTAAACCCCTATAGAGAGAAGCAGTTTAAAGAATGTGTAGGAGCAAGAAGAGGAAGGCTGGATATGGGGAGGGGGTTGGCAGGGGGGTTAGGTACTAAAGTAGTTTTTGGAATCGGTGCGGGCTTTCTGAAGGTGTGAAATACGCTTAGAGCTGGCGAAGGAGGCATATCCAGAGAGGTCGTCGGAAACTTGTTGGGGTTGAACGTTAAATGCGGCATGGAATTTGAGAAAAAGCAACCGCAACAAAGACGAGTCAGTCGGTAGACCCTCTTGATGAAGGGAGACCATAACGTTGGTTCTAGTTTTACCGTCAATGCAGATGTAATCTGGCTTGTCATGAAGATAGGCCAGATAGAGCCGGACGTTGTCGCAGATCCTGCGATCACGAAGACGAGAAAGCAAGTAACGGCTATCGGGAGAATCGACCGATTGCTTAGTCAACCTTACTACTGGAGGGAAAAGGGGGTCTAAAAAGGAGGATTTATCTGCAGTGGGATGAGAAGAGGAAGGGCACGAAGTGTTCGAGGATGTTGCGGAAACTTGGCTGTTGAGAGGTAGCTCAGTGGGCGTTGGACTTCGACTGCTTAGGGTGTCGGTGGCAGAAAGGACGGGTTCAGGAAAGGTAACAGATATGACTGGAGGAGGAGGGGTAGTGGGATTCAAAGTGTGGGAATAAATGAAGTTAGGGTATTTCAAGGGGGTGGCCAGTTTGAGGCTAGGATATAAGCTCCTTTTTAATTCCCAATTGTCCGATTTAGAAGAGGGAACTGAAGACAGGCCTTGTCGGCGAATGCTACGGGGCTTAGATGCGGTGTGAGTAGTGGATTTAGTGGAGTTAGTATCATTAATGGGCGGATGTGGGTGAGTACCTGAGATTCTAGGGTTAAGGGAGATATAAGTACTTAGTCTAATGTTAGAATTTTTGTTATTTTTTAATGTACTAGGGTGAAACTTAACCGACTTAACAGATTTATTAGAGTACTTAGATATAATTACGTTGTCGATTTTGATGCTGCGACCAGATGGGTCGGTGAGGAGCCAGGAGTACCTCGATGGAATATGGACTACGAAGCAAGGTGATTGCCCAGACGAAGAGATTCTAGTACAGCTAATTGGGTGGAAGGAGAACTGTTGTTTGAAGAAATTCCTCACCCAGGATGTATTAGAGTTGCGTGGGACCCCTTTGAGAAGAAACGATGGGGAATTTTAAGGCGAGAGAGGGTTATTTTTCGCAGTCTTAGAAAGACGGCAAAGCCAGTCATCCTTAGTCCAGGTGGTGCCAAACTTTTCAATCGTTGTGCATGCAGGATCCGGAATAGGAGGTTGCTGACCAGATGATTTCGAGGAGGTGCGAATCGGGCTCGCAGAGTGCGAGGATGGTGCATTGGGGTTGATGTGAGGTTTTGTCGAGAATCAGATGGGGCTGTTGGGCGTGACGAGTCGACATTGCGGGCTACGAGACATTTCATATAATCGGCAAGAGAGCGCACCAAGTCGGTGTTGAACGAGGCTGTGCTATTCGAGGAGTTAAAATCGGCCTTGAGTTGCTTAATGCTCCGCCTTAGGTCATCTAGCGTTGGCATCAAGATGGGTGAACCAGGAGGCGCAGATTGGGCGTTCGCTGAGAGATGATCGCGCAGGTCATCAATGGAAGTAGAAATAGAGGATACCTTGCTAGCGATGGCATGGAATTTGAAGAGAATTTCGGAAGAGCTCACATTGAGTAATCCAGTCGACTCAAAAATTTTGTCGAATTTATGAAGGAGTTGGGTCATATCATCTGGTAATAGTTGAAGACCGCCAATGTTGGACAGGATGGAATTAAGCTTGGAGGCTACGATGGACTGCTCGTCAAACATTTTTTCGGCAAAAGTGTTGATGTAGCCTAACACATTGCAAGGCTTGATGTCGGCGCATTTGTCGCATGTATAGAGCCGTCGGGGCTTATTTTTGTCTCACGATGAAGGCAAGAGGCGTGGAAGACGTGCTGACAAATTCTCGTGCACCTAATCATGCGACCAGAAATTGCATCGGAGCAAATGTTGCAGGTGTCCATTGTATATGAAGGTTGAGCACCCCTGACAAGAGAAGCTAGCACAGCGTGAATTGAATGACGATACAAGACAGTTGACTGAGTAACTCAGCTGTGCGCGAAAATGACACAGATTAAAAGCAAACACAGCAGATTGATGGCACAGATACGAGCAGTGCACTACGGGCTATCGGAAGGTGGAGACGAGTGCGAAAGTTCGGAAAGAATAAATTACGCGTCCGACCTGCTTCACGACTGAATTGAAACTTATCATCTAAATCTTTAATGTTACTCACTCTTAATGAACTTATTTCTTTCGTTATGGACACCTGGTCATTCGATGGCTTGTAGTGTCTCCGGAGTGTCTGCTTGCATTCTTCCCAATTGGCTGGGGGGATCACCATTTTTTCATTGAATATTATCTGAAACGCTCTGTCCGCTTCGTCCTCGTATTCGGCTAGGGCTGATGTCGCTGAGTCGATGAATGAGGGTAATGTCCCCGGGTATCCTTTAAATATTGGTAAATAACGGATGTCCTTCTCAATCCTTTGCCTCTGATTTCTGGGCTGGTTGTTCTGCACCAGGAGTTGAGTTAGAGCCACTTCACATTGCTCGATCTGATTTAGTTGCTCCGCCATCTCGATGTCTCTTCCTCGATCGAATAGTCTTTCCCGATTTCGTTGCCTCTCAATTTTGTATGTTGGTCGATTTCCTCGTAGTGTTGTTTCTTCGCAAACCACTAAATTTTTCCATGGTTCACTTTGTTTCTCACTTTATTTGTTGTGTGTTGTGTGTTATGTTTATTGATTTCGGGCTAGAACTCAACTAACTTTTCGGAGTTTTTCTTAAAGCTCTCGCCCCTGTGCTGCAGACATGCTGTCAGCACTTTCTCACATTATCGTGAGAAATTGTTCTTTAAAAAATGCGAGTTTTACCGGATACGGTAGGTAGCTCAGGTAACGTCACGTTGGTCACGTTATCTGAGGCAGCATTTTTGGTGGACATAACTTGCGCGGCTGGATGCCGTAAGTAGTGAACCTTTAAAAAAAGTGGTGGTCGACTAAGGGGTAAGCTATACATTTCTTTGCGGACAGGATGCAACGAAGAACATTCTACTTAAATTGATTACTTCACTGTGTCTGTACTGAATTGTTGTTTTAATTAAAAACCCCGCGGATATATTAAGCTTAATTATCAGGTGGGTGAAAGTAAATTAAATTAAAGGAAATATAAAACTTTTTCGGAGCTCTTCTGATTCTTACTCTTCCGGTGCAAAGTGACATGGCCGACTGCCAGGCAAAAGTTTTTTTAATTATTTAGTAGCAGTAGTGCAATTAACTGCAATTATTAAAATTTAATCAGTTTATGTAGGTTAAGTTATACTTTTATGCAATTTTTGAAGTGGTTACTAAAACGCGTGGGTTTCATTATTCAATTTATTAAAACTCGATAGCGCTATTAAGAATTGTGACAGTGGTTCAAGTTCAGAGTTTGAAATAATACCATGTACGCTTTATTTATGATTTTATATATTAGACCTATAGAGGTCTCCAGTATAATGTAATTCAATTCTTAAATAATAATTATTACTAGCTGCCTTGTCCGTGCTACAGCAGTACACAATGGTCCGCTGCTGTTATGCTCCATTGATGTTATTGTTGTTTGCGCTGTTGATGCATTTCTTGTTAATAGAGCGCCGGTAGTCCTTGTAGAATCGGAGTGCCAAGTTCACCGCTACCAGTGTTGTTAAGATGAGTAGAAGCATCTCGATGTTCCCAGGGTTGACATCGACTGGCTTCACAATGATGGAGTTTATAACCTCCCCGGTGTTAGCTACCTGCTTGTGTGCCATGTTGAAGATGACTGCCTGAGGAGGGTTCAGTTGTTCGGTCTATTTGTATCAGGTCAAGTGGGTCGTTTCGTTTGATCCGGCGGTATTTTTTTGCTGTTAATAATTAAATTGCTGACCTGTTGGGGTGAATGCCCAGGCGGTTTGCATAGTTCTTGCTGATTTTTACTGCTACTTGCTCAACAGTACTTAGGCCGGTATCTCTAAGTAAAATATCGTTGCGGACATACCTTGGGGCACCTAGTATTGCCCTAATTATTTTGGTTTGGGCGCATTGTATTTTTGCTAAGTTTGATATTTTAGCGGTCCCGATAACTGGAGCCTATAAGTCCAGATTGCCTTGAGGATGGTGTTAGACCGAGTCCCCACGATCACCCGCACAATAAAAACTCGGATCTGATTTACTTAATTAGACTTTATTCACACCGCCGAACAATCCACGCGTGCGTACTGTCGCGTCTTTTGCGACAAGGACCGGGAGTGCTTTTACTCAGAAGTTTACCAGCCCTTTCCTTGATTGCCAATTAAAACTCCACTAATTATGCACTATGGTTTTATTATGTTATTCTCATTTTACACTGCAGAACTAGATATAGCCACATTCACCGCATCGCCCGGCTTCGTACACGATCTTGCTCCAACTGCCTCGATCGATCGTTCGATCGATTTACCCCCGGCTTTCTTATACATAACGGCCCGCGCACGGTTGGCCGAAAAGAAAGCATGCATGCACTTTGGGGCGCCCGTTACCCCGGCGCGGTGCATCGGCCAGCGGCTATATACTTGGCCGGCCAAGAATTGCTGGGCGTGCTATCTGACACCCGACGTGTGCGTTCGATTGTCGAAAATTGAGCTGAGGTGTTGGAATTTCTAGAAAAATGGTCAAAATATTATCGAGGCACTTGTAGGGGTGATTGAGCCACTTGGACTCGAGAACATGGGAATTTCCAATATCAGCATTTATGTTGCTATGCGGGAAAGTTACGACGCGTTAAAAGAAAAGGGAAAATTTATGGGGTGAAGGAAAAGTAATGAGTGGTTAAGGAAAATATCCCGCCACGCATTACAGTACTAACTCTCGTTCTTTTTAGTACCTTGGCTACTTTACTTCGCTTTCGTTTGACTTTACTCTGTTGACTGCTGAGAACTTCTTCCAAAGCTTACCTCGTTACCTAGGTCAGTGCTGCTAATTTTTGCACTTGGGCACTCAGCTTGCTTAGTCACCGGCAGTCAGCGGCCCGTGCTACTTAATGGGTGCAATGTTTTGAAACATGACCCTTAGCGCGCACGGCTGGGCCGTCGTGCCAATGTGCTCGATGCACTTTAAGACAGGTGTTAGCCACCGTGTGCTTGGCCTTGGATGAGCAGATGTTCGGAAATGTCTGATCAGCCGTGATTTCAGCATTTCCTAACATTCCTCCTCCGTCGTGAAGACGAAAGCGCCGGTAGCGATAGAGGTTTGACACAAGTAACGGAAGTTAGAGGAAGTTCTCATTGTCAATGTACCTTTTCATTTTTCTTTTTTTTTTTATACAATATATGTATGTTAGTACTCACGGGTGTAGATTGCTTTGGCTTTTTGCTTTTATTGTTACAAAATTTTACATTCATTCTTACATTTCTACAACCTTAATCTATTGATGAATTATTTATTAATTTATGTTTGACATGGTTTTACCTATGCGTTTATTTTTTTTCGCATACATTTTCATTTATTTCTTTGTTCTTAACCTCCTAATTAATTTTTTTTTTTTTTGTATTTTTTATCGTTTTACATTTGTCTTTTGCACTTGTCCATTTGTCCTATTCGCATTTGCGTTTTTCTCTATACATTTTTATTTACCTATGTATTTATTTTTCTTTTATATAATACATTTATTTTTTCCTTTCATACTTACTTATGTCTTTTTTTATACATATATAGCTATCTTTATTTTTATTTGTCTATTATAATTGTCCATTCTTCGTTTTTACATTCCCGTTACAGGGAAATACTTAATATCTCTTATTAGTCAATATTACCTAATACATAAAAAATAATTTTTTTTTTATTTAATTATTTATTTTATTTAATGTTTTAATTTTTTTTCTTTACTAATTACTAACAATTTTATTTTAATTATTTCCTTCTCGTTAGAAATAGTTTACTGGTAATCCACCCCTTTTTTTTCACTCACATATTTTTACAACAATATCTATATATATATACTTATTTTGTTTCTCGACATCTATTTATTTATTTATTGTGTCTTTTTTTCAACTTATTTATTGCTAGTCAAAACAAATTCTTCTTATTGCATACATGTGACTGATTTAAAATTGATTCTTCAAACTTTGACATTATTTACAGTAAAAACGATTGGAGGAAATTTTTTGTTTTTGTTTCAAATTTTTACTCTAAATGATCTTAATATTTTGTCTTGCGCGAATCAAAACTTCTTTTAATGAATCGATTTCATTTAAGAAGGAAAACAATAAATTTGTTTTAGAAAAAAATTAACTTCTTTTAATGAATTGATTTCATTTAAGAAGGAAAACAATAAATTTGTTTTTAGAAAAACTTTTATTTGATACCGAATCGGTCGGAGGACAGAATTGTACTACTCATTACAATCAAGTTTATCATCGAGATCGAATCGGAATGAACTGCTGCCTAATCGATTTTGTTGTGGCGTGATCGCTTGGGTCATGAGAAATTGATCGTGTCAGCGTCGCGTCGCGATTGAGAAATTAAATATGTATTAAAAGTTGAAAGGTTTGGGGTACTTGGGGTGTATGACCCGCGTAGCGGGAATTTCTTGTGTTGACGGCAGTTCGGCCATTGTTTATAAAATTTTGGCTCGCAAATTGGAGGTTTTTCGATTGTTTCGGTGGTGAAGAAGTCAAATTGGGTAAAGGTGGGGGTGGTGGAATTGAAATAGACTGCACTTTTACAGTGGGTGCTTCTACGGTTATCGTTACTGGGACTGCTTCTTCTGATCTACTCTCTTTCTCCAAACGGTGGTTTGGCAAGTAGGGGGACTCATCCTCCTCTTCCGTTCGGCACGTTCTTATGGGAAGCGGGGGAGCTTTTATTTCGTTGACACGTTAGGCACATTTTAACATGTTTATGGATGTCCGTTAGCATGTTTTTCCCACGCTAATGGGGGCGTATCCTCTTATAGGTTTTATATACCCTGAGATGCCCTCCTAAAGGTGAATCGTGGTATTCTTTTAGTATAGTTTCAATTTTTTCCGGCTTGGTTAATAGTTTAGCCCGTACATATTCATCCCCAATTAGAAATTCATCCTCTGGAAAGTCGAATTCACTTTCTGTATCGGAATTAATACCAATATCCCTACTGAGAGCCGCCGACTCACTAAAGTTCGGGGCTTTTGTACTATGTAGGGGTATTTCCTGTCCTTCTTTAGCCCCTGGGGTGTTCTTCATGGTGGCCCCGGATTCTTCACTCACGCTATTTCTCTGAATAGCTGCGGGAAGGGGGGTCGGATCCTCGAGCTTGGTTTTCTTTTCCTTTCTAGCGATCTTCTTAGCTGCTGCTCTAGTGATTGGCAGGCATGTCAGCTTCTCTGTTGCTAGCGGAGGGTGTAACTGGGTCTTAGCAGGAACTGTACGCGAGTCAACTTCTTCTCCATCGCTAATTATATGTTTAGAGGGTTAATTAAAAGACGATTTTATTTAGAGGCGTCTTGTTTTATTGAAAAGATAAACGGAACTGATTTTTTGGATATACAATGGTTAACTTATCACCTAGTATTCTGCAGGTGTTCCAATGTAGTTCAAGGAAAAGTGATGCTTGGGAAAGTTGTGCCTGGGAAGCTGAGTCAGGTAGGTGCCTGGGAAGCTGAGTCAGATCGTCATGTTCTTTGGGGCCAGAACAGGTGTGCATGCAGGGGTGCTGATGAACCGGCATAACTCCTCCCTCACTAGAAGAGTCTCTATAAGGGCGATGATCAAGGATCCAGATCTTGAGCAAAAGATGTCTTGCTGGTTTTTGTGACGATTTTGCAGATATGCTAGGAGTTTATTTCGACCAATTAAAAGTAATAAGACTATAGTTGCTGTACTGAATACGATGATGGTCCAATTGTGGTTTGGTTCCCTTGGAATAGTCTTTAGGTGTATTTCTCTGATGGTATTTTGTTCTTTGTATAGTTGGTGTATGTCTTCTAGGTTTACGTTGTTGAGATTGACTGCTTCGGTGTAGTTTGTTGTTCTCGGGATTTTTATGTCCGGCAGGAGTAATGGTTGGCCAATTATGACGTCATCGTTGTTAACGAAGAATTTTTTTTGTGTCTTAAAGCTGCAATTGTGGGGTAGCTCTATAAGGTACATATGATATTGTTATATTTATTAGGCAATATGATATTGTTATATTTATTGGGGATAGGATAAAGGTGATAAAATGAGTACGTTTCAGGAAACGTCAGGGGGAAGTGAATTATAAAAACTATTCTGCCATTTGAATAATAACTTTCGACTTCAATTAATTCATAGAAGTTTCTGGATCATAAATTTTAAATCTTTTAATTTTAAAATACTGTTGTGAAAAATCCTCAACCTTGCAAAAGTTACAGCGTTTTCTAAATTATTTAACACCTCCAGAATAATGTTCGTTACGGCATTAATCTCCTCAAAGGTAGTTTTGACTAAGAGGTACTTATTAAGATCAACCATTAATTTTGGTTCTGTGATTTCATTAATTTTGGCTGCCAAACGCTTTTCATTTTGCTGAATTAAAAACAGGGTTTTGTTATAATCTTCTACGATTTTTGTTGTCAATGAAATTTGTCGGTTTAATGTATTAGGTTGTTGCAGATGAAATGGCCGATTTTTTGAGGAACATTTAAATAATAATTATTTAGTTCAACAGTAATTTTATTAATCAAAATAAGCTCTATTTAATTCAATACACTTTTCCCATCGTGATACAAGTGAATTGATACCTGTACGGTAGAAGTCTGTATTTCTGGAGGCGATGAATTCCTCGAAGGCACTTTTAATACCCGTTTCGTTTGTAAATACTTTTTCTTTTAAAAAGTGGTCCAAATGTTTAAAAAAGTGGAAGTCGGTAGGTGACAGGTCCGGAGAATATGGTGGATGAAGGAGTCTCATATTCCAGCTGGTTCAATTTCTGCACTGTTGTTCGTGAAACATGTGGCCTTGCGTTATCGTGGAGTAGGATGACGCCATGTCTATTGACTAATGCAGGCTGTTTTTGTCGCAAATTTTCATGCATTTCCTGCAGTTGAGCGCAATATTTGTTTGCATCAATGGTTTCACCTGGTTCTAGGAAAGAGTAGTGAATAATTCCGGCCGCAGACCACCAAACAGTTACCATAATCTTCTTCGGGTGAAGGCTGTGTTTGGGCATATGTTTTGTTGGTTCATTTGCATCTAACCACTGATCCACTTTTCATCACACGTTATGATCCGATGCAAAAAAGGAGCCCTTTTGTTTCGAGCGTTGTGAGAAATGCTTATTTCCAATCGACGCATCATGTGCCTCTCTGTCAATTCGTGAGGAACCCACTTATCCAACTTTTTCACTTTTCCAATAGCTTCAAGCTTACGGGAAACTGTAGAATAGTGGACTCCTAGTTGCTCTGCTATCTCACGAACAGTTATGCGAGTATCACTCTCAACTAAACTTCTTAATTGATTCTCATTAATGGC
The DNA here is from genome assembly GCA_963969385.1 of Philonicus albiceps. Taxonomy (NCBI): domain Eukaryota; kingdom Metazoa; phylum Arthropoda; class Insecta; order Diptera; family Asilidae; genus Philonicus; species Philonicus albiceps. Next base: position 856,979 of record CAXAKG010000008.1, on the reverse strand, counting down.
TCCTTCTGGTCGACCACGTGGTTGATTTTCAAGGTCCATATCTCCTGTTCGAAATTTCTCGAATCAACGCCGTGCAGTTCTTTCACTAGCCGTACCTTCGCCAAATGTTGCGTTAATATTGCCAGTTGCTTCCGCTGCATTATATCCAAGTTTAAATTCATATAAAAAAGTCACACGAATTTGGCTTTTTTCCATTGTTCACTTAATTTAATCGCTTTTCGGTATTACACTCTTCACCGCCAAAACTACACCGGATCTAAATACACTAATGTTTAAGCTGTAATTTGGTATACCACACGCGCCACCTAGCGGAAATCTTCACTAGGAAAACTGCAGCTAAGTTCATGATTAAGCGAAATCGGCCATTTCATGTGCAACAACCTAATAGTTCCTATATTTTTCTGATTGCTGCTTAGGATCTCAATAGCTTTGCCAAGTCTTTCTCCATCTTTAGCGTCTAGGTTGCCTGTTATACTCTTGAAAACAGTGCCTAGGCTATCAAATAAACCTGTTTTTGTTCTTCGGTGTGAATGGAAATAAAGGGAATCGAACTTTTCCTTTGCATGATCCAGCTGAAAGGAGACCAGACTCCCGAGATTTTTTATTCCAGAGGAATAGGGTTCGTTTTTTATGTGAGTAAGATTGACCATTCCGAATTTATGGGTGATTGAGATCAAGTTGCTTTCCAACGGTTTCAGATCCAAATAGTAAATGAAAGTGTGATAGGTTGATTTCAATTTTGCAGTGCCGAGCATGAATGGTAAGATACCAGGATTGGATTCCAGTCTAGTGATTTTAATGTCTTTGCCATTAGGCTCGTTGTTAGTATTGTTAGATTCCTGTAATTGGAGAATATCCTGATTAGTTAAGGGTCTTTTCAAGTTGTTTTTATGGTAATTGGTATTAAAGGTATTGATAGTAATTCCATGATCGGAGTTTACGGCATGAGGTTTGAGGGTTGGTTTTATTTCGAGCTCTTGTTTTGTGATAAGCTAGCGTACCTGGCTGGTATGGTAAGGGATCTTGTCTATTTTTGTTACGCTTTTCTAAGACAACTTGCTTTTGTTTTGTCATTTCCTGATTTAAGCTCTTATATATTTGTATTGTGTTTTCTTTATGCTGATTTACATAGTTGGTATGCAGAAGTTTATTGACGTCAATATTAAAAGGACTATTAACACTCAAATGGCCATTAATGATATCTATTGGGCGTTGTTTTGTTGTGGAATGGATGGAGTGGTTATAACCAAGTATTGCATAGGGCATTTGATCGAGGATGTTTAAATTATTTTTGGTTTCTCCTAGGATTTTCAAGTGCTCTAAAATGGTTGAGTGGAATCTCTCTACAGTGCTGTTTGAGTTTGGGTTTAAGGGAGTAGTATAATGGATCTCTATTTTATGCAAAGAGGCGAGTTCTGCAATAATTTTGTTCTTCCATTCCGAACGGTTATCAAGTATTAATAATTTTGGTGCACCATGGTGAGTCATAAAATTAATAAAAGCTTTTGAGACATAAATTGCAGTTAATCAATCTAGAGGGTATGCTTGGCCATATTTTGAGAATGAGTCCATAATAGTGAGAAATTTTTGTCCTTTGGCGGTAAAAGTGTCTGCGTGAACGATTTCGAGTGGTTTGCTAGGTACAGGTGTTAAGTTAAATTTTTGCTTTGGTGGATTACGATCGTATTTCATTCTTTGACATAATGTGCAATTATTGATATATTTTGTCACTGAACCTCTAATATTGGGCCAATAGAATTGTCGTTTTATTTGATGTTCCGTTTCGGTAATTCCGCGATGATTGGTTATACTCTCATGACATAGTTTAACGATTTTTACTTGTTATTCTATGTTTTTAACATCTTCCGTTATGTTATTACAAAGTAATAGTTTAAATGCTGAGCTTTTAAACGCATTTCTCAATACATTGCAATATCTTGGAATAAATTCTTTTTTATCTATATTAATAGCAAATGTGTTTTTGGTTGTATTAATTCTTTAAAGCTAGTAATGATATCTGCCTCAAATTTACTTTCGAAAATTTCTATTGTTGTTCGAATTTTATCTTGGAACAGGCGACTGATTTTAGGAGCTTTCGGGGAATGCAAGACGATCTTTAAAAAGATTTGATTTTTAAAGTAGTTAATTGGTGTTTCAGATATAGACACTTCTAGTATGGGGTTTTCTTGACTGGAATGTATCGTTGCGTTTTCGTCATATGCACTGCATGTGCTGCTTATATCTGTAGTAGTTTCTTTTGGATTAGGGTTCTCGTCTATATTTCCCGTAATCGAATCCATGTCGCAATCTACAGAGTGGTTTGTGTTATCAAAATTTGTTGGGAAGTCTACACTATTATTCATTTAGTTTAAGCCTCCATCTTGTAAGCCTTTTATTCGTATCTTTTACAGAGAAGAGCCAGTTCAGGGACTTATGGTCGGTAAAGATGTAAAATTTTTGACCATATAAGTAGGGTCGAAAATATTTCGTAGCCCAAACAATGGCCAGGAGCTCTCTTTCAATGGTGCTGTAATTTTGCTCTGCCTGGTTTAAGGTTTTCGACGCGTATGCCACAGGCTTGTCTTGACCAATTGGTCCTTGCGAAAGCACACCGCCTATAGCGAACTGACTAGCGTCACAAGTTAGGTTAAATGGTTGTGAAAAATCGGGGTATTGTAAGATTGGTTCGTTTACCAGAAGTTCTTTACAAGTTTCGAAACAACGGATATATTCGGGGTTTAGGGTTATTTTTGCGCCTTTTTTTAAACAGGAAGTCATTGGTTTTGTAACTTTCGCGAAGTTCGGTATGAATCTTCTGTAGTAACCTAAGAATTCTAGAAAGGTTTTTATTTCTTTTAACGTCTTCGGAATTGGAAAGTTCCTAATGCATTTGATTTTATCAGGGTTCGGTTTAATATCCTCAGGTGTAATTATGTGTCCAAGGTATGCTGTTTCTTTTTTTAGAAATTCTGACTTATCAAGCTGTATTTTGAAGTTGGTCTCCCGAAGCTGTTGAAATACTTTTTTCAAATTGTTTATGTGGTCCTGAAGGGAGACAGAAAATACTACTATATCGTCTAGATAAACTAGACAGATTTCGTTCTGCAGACCTTTCAAGATGTTATCCATTACTCGTTGAAAGGTGGCTGGAGAATTTTTCAGGCCAAAAGGCATTCGCAAGAATTCGTAATGCCCATTTTCCACATTAAAAGCGGTTTTCGATATGGTCGCACTGGACTTTAACACTTTTACCACTTTAACAATTTTACAGTTATAACTCTAACAATTTTTACAGCTTTACAGGCTTAACAACTTTTTCAAGACCGAACCGCCCGGTGATCGCGAATGGACTGCGCTTTTCCTAGAGCGCCGATTTCGGAGGTCGGGGTCATGCCGCGTGACTTGTGAGCGGGCCGTGTGACCCCAGGTTTGGAAATTGTAGAAGATGCTGACGTGGTGTCGCGACGGTGTCGCGACGTTTTTCTGATAACTGCGACAGGTAACCTCGATATGGTATACCTGATATGAGAAAATGATGTGCAAGCGGATTTTAGGGCCTGGGAATTGCGCGTGATAATAATTACGTATTTGATATGTTTAGCTTTAAATTATTGGTTTGGGCTCTATTGTAACACTTTGCCTTGCGTAATCTTCCATGGTCCGACCACCTCAATCTTCCCCTCTATGAAAACCGCCTAAAATTAATCAATCTCCAGCCCCTTTCCCTTCGCCGCGATGTAGCCGATATAGTCTTTGTTCACCAAGTCCTTGTTGGCGCTATTGACTGCCCAGACCTCCTCCATAGAATATCCTTCAACACCAACCCCCGTAACGTCAGATCTTTCCCCACTTTTCGCTATGGCCACTTCGAACCTTTTACCCGAATGCTGCGTAAGGCCAACAACTCCTCCACCTTCGACTTCCATTTAAATAAGCTCTCTCTCAAGCGAGCTCTTTATCGTCCCTGCCCTACCCTACCCAGTCCCTAATTCATTCCGTTTGTTAAATATTATAAATAAATCCTCCCAAAACCTTAGCTTGCCCTACTCTTGACCAACTTAACTCCCCAATGATCCTTTCTGTTGTTTCCCTGTTTTCTTCATAAGTAGGTTTATATAATTATTTAATTTGTTTTTCTCTTTGTTGTTAGTTATCTAAGTAGCTTGTATTAAGCGAAATAAATAAATAAATAAATAAATGAAATTTATTAAATGTTTTTTCGTTTTTTATTTGTAATGCGCCCGAGTTTATTTTCTGTATTAATATTTGATTTTTGAATAAATTCAACGGAGTAATTGTTTCTATAATTTTGGTTGTTTCTGCAGGTTCATTTTGGTTTTCGTTACTTATTTCTCCAGACTCATTAAGGTTGATTTCTATTCTACTTAGGAAATCAGCTACTTTATTTTCTTGGCCCTCTTTGTAAAATACTTCGTAATCATATTCGCCTAGTTGGAGCTTCCATCGTATTAGTTTATAATTTGGTTCTTTAAGATTATTTAACCAGATTAGGGGCTTATGATCCGTACAAAGTTTTATTTTTCTACCATATACATATGGCCTAAATTGTTTTAAACACCAGACAACTCCCAACAACTCTTTCTCTATGGTTGAGTAGTTGATTTCATGTTGATTTAGGGTCCTTGACACATATGATATCGGCTTATTATCTTGTGATAGTACTCCGCCTATGGCAAATTGGCTTGCGTCTGTTGTGATTTCGAAAGTATCTTCGAAATTTGGATATGCTAGAATTGGAGGGTTTAATAGTTTGTTTTTTAGTGTTTCAAAGCTATTTATGTAGTTTTTATTTTCTATGTCTATTACCGCGTTTTTCTTTAAATATACTGTCATGGGTTTAGCTATTTTCGAAAAATTTTCTATGAATCTTCTATAGTATCCAGCTATTCCTAAGAAAGACATTATTTCTTTACTAGTCTTTGGTATTTTGTACTTTGATATTGCTTCAAGTTTCCTTGAATTAGGTTGTATACCCTTTTCGTTGACGACATGTTCTAAGAATTCTACTTCTTTCTTTCCTAAGGAACTCGCATTTATCCAGCTGAACCCTTGCTCGGCTGAGTTTCTCGAAGACATGTTTTAAATGTTTAGTGTGTTCTTCCAGACCATTGGAGTACACAATAACGTCGTCCATATAGACTAGACAAAATTTTCCTATGTGTTCTTTGAGGATATTGTCCATTAATCTTTGGAATGTGCTGGGAGAATTCTTAAGTCCAAAAGGCATTCTACAGAATTCGTAGTGCCCATTGTCTACAGAAAATGCGGTTTTTGCAATATCTTGTTTATCCATTTCGATCTGATGGAACCCGCTTTTCAGATCAATTGTACAGAAGTAGTTACATTTCCCCAATTTGTCAAGTATGTCTTCGATATTAGGTATTGGATACCTGTCATCGATAGTTTTTTCGTTCAGATGTCTGTAGTCTATAACAAGTCGCCATTTAGTTTTGTTTAATGCGTCTTCTTTTTTGGGAACAACCCAAACTGGACTACTCTAGGGGCTGGAACTATGCCTGATGATACCACTTTCCAACATGTCTTGGATTTGGTTCTGAATTTCTGCTTTGTGAATATGGGGATATCTATATAATTTACTTCTTACAGGGATATCATCTACAGTATTTATTTTATGTTTGATTTCATTTGTGAAACTAAGTATTTTTTCGTTTTTGAATATACTCTTGAAATTATTAATTAGTTTTCGTAGTTCCGATGCCTCTTCCGCATTTAAGTGATCTTGTCTAATTACTTTGTTTTCAAGTTCTAATTCTTCTTCTTCTGCCGGGATAAAGTTGTCAAAGTCTCTAATTTCGTTAATTTCTACTGATTTAAAGGGTTTATTAAAATTGAGAACAGCCGCCTCACTGTTTCTGTTCCTTATTTTTGCAGTGGCTTTGAAATTTTCAACATCACAAATGCCTTCATATATAATAGTTCGATATCGTCGTTTATCCTCGCACCTTTAACTAGAACTACCCCCTTTTTTGTTCCACTGGTATTTTATAATAATATTCGCCGGAGTCAATTTGGTATATTGTGTTTCTTTTATCTGTGTTAAAATGAAGTCTTAATTTCGAGCCATTCATGTAAATGGATTTTTGCTTATAGTTTATTAAAGCATCATATTTATTTAGAATGTCGTTTCCTATTAGGCCTTCATATTTGTCATGAAATTTATAGATTAGAAAATTCTATTTTATCGTTATGTTTCTGAAGTTCTTCGAAACTATTTACGACTACTTTTTCTGTTACTAGGGAAGATTTTGAAAGGGATCGGAGTACTATTGGTTTGTCTAGTTTTGTCACAGAATACGCCGGGATTTACGACAGAATTTGAGGCTCCAGTGTCTACTAGAAATTTACAGTTATTAATTATTATGTAGGGTAATTGGTTTGGCCTTGTACTCGAAAATTTCCTATGTCGACAGTAGCGTTATTGACGTCTACATCCGTTGGTTCTGGCTTTTCAGACGTATTGGGAATGTTCTGATACGAATCGAAATTTTGACGTTGAAACGTTTCATTGTTTCGGTTGCTAGGATGGCGATTTTGGCTGTTGGGATTACGATTTTGATTATAAGGAGTTGAGTAATTGTTATGGTTCCTAGTGTAGTTTGATTGGTTTGATCTATTTGAATCACGTTGTTGATATTTACCGATAGAATTATTAGGATTATTATTATTGTTGCGTGTACTTGTGCGTTAGTTACTATTTTTGTTTAAATATTTATCTGGTTTATTATTAGTGTTTTTGTTATCTTGGTTGTTTTTATAATATCTGTTGTTGGTTCTTTGGGGATTGTAGAATGCATATCCCGCTTCGTGTAGGATGTCCATTGCTTTTTCCAGAGATTCCGGATTCCTACAATAGAGGATAGACTTCATAGGTTCTGGCAGTTTATTTTTGGAAATTTGAAGTGCCGATTGGATATTAGCCTTCAGGATTGTTGGATCATTTTCTAAGTTTGTTTGTGTTTTAATATTTAATCTTCTAAGTACATTTTTTAGTTCATTATAGAATTCTACACTGTTGGTTTTAAAAGTTATTCCTCTTAATTTATCGAAAAGTTCTTCGGGGGTAAGCCTATCGCCAAAATTATTATTAAGTAGCATTTTAATTTCCGCCCAACTCATAATATGACTATTAATTTCGATAACTTCTCTAGCTTTTTCTTTTATTTTTATTTTTTATAAGATCCGAAAAAAATTTCTGGGAAAGATCATCGTATTTTACCAAAAGAGGGTGAATTTGATCAATTAAACTTATAAAATTAGGTAACTCTCTATAGTCACCTTTAAATTCGGCCAACGAATTTAAGCATTTAAGAGGGTTTATGTTTAAAGTCAACATTGTGTTGTTTTTCAGATCTCCTATTATGCTAGTGATTTCTTCCGATTGTTTCCTTAACGTTTCTAAATTTTCTTCTAAGTTATTATTCATATGGCTTTAATTTTCTAAATTTAATTTTTAAAAATAGAAGGTAAAAGAGAGAGAGAAAAAAAATTGCAAAACTTGGATTTTCTTCAAATATTGATAGGTCTCCTGGGATTTGCTGTCTTCTTTGGTTGAGAGTTGTTATTTTTGAAGTTTGAAGTCTTCTTTGGTTGAGGACTGTTACTCCTGAAGTTTGAGGTTTTCTCTGGTTGATTCCTGGGGTTTGAAGTCTTCTTCTTTTCTTTGCACTATTATTAAATCACTATCATGAATTTTAATTATGTTACGTGAAGTAACTTTTATAATTTATTTAGTCCTTTTCGCGGACTGTTAATTTTGTTGAGCCGTATGTTATTATATTTTATTTGTCCTTTTCGCGGAAATATAATTAAGCACTTTTGGTAGTTGTTAGAACCGTAAGTTATTCGAATGCACCTTACAATGTTGAAACACACGCGGCAACGAAATTTAGTCAAAAAGTACTTTTTGTTTTGTTTTCGCCAAGTACTTCGCACTTTCACAAAACTTTTACCGCGAGGCGCATCCTACCGACTGCGCCAGTTGAATGAACAAATTATGATAATATCAAACAAAAAATCAATTTGTTCTCTTAATTATAATATTTATTTACGATCTTAACAGTTAGAGTGCTCACTTAAGACTGACTAAAAAGTGTTTTTTGGGCGATCTCATTAACTTGGTCATGCGGTCACGTTTTGTTGACATAGCGTCTGCTGTAACGTTGACCCGCGACTTACCTGTCAGGTACCTGTGCGGAGTAACGTTTTGCTGACTGTGCGATTTTTGTGAGTTTCATAGAATTAAATTATTTGACCCGGTTTTTGGGGTACTGTAGGTTCCGCTGTAACTGTTAAGCTTCGCAAAGTCGGCTTTGCAATAGTTAAAGCAAGATCTGGATGCAGGGATAAAGGGTGTATGAGACGAGTCATGAAAAAGAGAAAGGGAAAGAGGGGGATGATGTGAGTCGAGAGTTGAAAGAAGATGGTGACTTCTCGTGGCGACCGAGTCATGGGGTTTTGAGGAGAAGATGAGATCCAGCTGTCTGCCAAGATGGTTTTTCACACCACTGATTTGGTATAGACCAGAATCGGAAAGTTGGTCAGTGAATAATGACTCAATTGGAGAGGACACGTTAGTGGGAAAGTAGGAGGTGCCATCGTCGGAGAGGGACCAGAGGAGACGAGGAAGGTTGAAGTCACCGAGGACTATAAAATCGTCAAGAGGAAGGGTGAGGGCCGACAGGGTATCAATTATTTCAATTGCGCGCTTGTAGGCATCGATATGCTGAGCAGGTCGAATGTAGTAGCATAAAATAAAGAGGGAACGTCGATATTGGGATATTTTGACGCAGATCCATTCAAAGGCAGAGGAGTCACACGAGTTGACCTGAGTGGCATTGAAGCGGCTGTGGACTGCAATAAGGACACCGGGCCCAGAGGGGTCGGAATTGGTTGAGATCCCGTCGGCGCAAAATACATTGAAATCGGAAGAAAATAGTTCACTACTATTAAACCCCTATAGAGAGAAGCAGTTTAAAGAATGTGTAGGAGCAAGAAGAGGAAGGCTGGATATGGGGAGGGGGTTGGCAGGGGGGTTAGGTACTAAAGTAGTTTTTGGAATCGGTGCGGGCTTTCTGAAGGTGTGAAATACGCTTAGAGCTGGCGAAGGAGGCATATCCAGAGAGGTCGTCGGAAACTTGTTGGGGTTGAACGTTAAATGCGGCATGGAATTTGAGAAAAAGCAACCGCAACAAAGACGAGTCAGTCGGTAGACCCTCTTGATGAAGGGAGACCATAACGTTGGTTCTAGTTTTACCGTCAATGCAGATGTAATCTGGCTTGTCATGAAGATAGGCCAGATAGAGCCGGACGTTGTCGCAGATCCTGCGATCACGAAGACGAGAAAGCAAGTAACGGCTATCGGGAGAATCGACCGATTGCTTAGTCAACCTTACTACTGGAGGGAAAAGGGGGTCTAAAAAGGATAATTTATCTGCAGTGGGATGAGAAGAGGAAGGGCACGAAGTGTTCGAGGATGTTGCGGAAACTTGGCTGTTGAGAGGTAGCTCAGTGGGCGTTGGACTTCGACTGCTTAGGGTGTCGGTGGCAGAAAGGACGGGTTCAGGAAAGGTAACAGATATGACTGGAGGAGGAGGGGTAGTGGGATTCAAAGTGTGGGAATAAATGAAGTTAGGGTATTTCAAGGGGGTGGCCAGTTTGAGGCTAGGATATAAGCTCCTTTTTAATTCCCAATTGTCCGATTTAGAAGAGGGAACTGAAGACAGGCCTTGTCGGCGAATGCTACGGGGCTTAGATGCGGTGTGAGTAGTGGATTTAGTGGAGTTAGTATCATTAATGGGCGGATGTGGGTGAGTACCTGAGATTCTAGGGTTAAGGGAGATATAAGTACTTAGTCTAATGTTAGAATTTTTGTTATTTTTTAATGTACTAGGGTGAAACTTAACCGACTTAACAGATTTATTAGAGTACTTAGATATAATTACGTTGTCGATTTTGATGCTGCGACCAGATGGGTCGGTGAGGAGCCAGGAGTACCTCGATGGAATATGGACTACGAAGCAATGTGATTGCCCAGACGAAGAGATTCTAGTACAGCTAATTGGGTGGAAGGAGAACTGTTGTTTGAAGAAATTCCTCACCCAGGATGTATTAGAGTTGCGTGGGACCCCTTTGAGAAGAAACGATGGGGAATTTTAAGGCGAGAGAGGGTTATTTTTCGCAGTCTTAGAAAGACGGCAAAGCCAGTCATCCTTAGTCCAGGTGGTGCCAAACTTTTCAATCGTTGTGCATGCAGGATCCGGAATAGGAGGTTGCTGACCAGATGATTTCGAGGAGGTGCGAATCGGGCTCGCAGAGTGCGAGGATGGTGCATTGGGGTTGATGTGAGGTTTTGTCGAGAATCAGATGGGGCTGTTGGGCGTGACGAGTCGACATTGCGGGCTACGAGACATTTCATATAATCGGCAAGAGAGCGCACCAAGTCGGTGTTGAACGAGGCTGTGCTATTCGAGGAGTTAAAATCGGCCTTGAGTTGCTTAATGCTCCGCCTTAGGTCATCTAGCGTTGGCATCAAGATGGGTGAACCAGGAGGCGCAGATTGGGCGTTCGCTGAGAGATGATCGCGCAGGTCATCAATGGAAGTAGAAATAGAGGATACCTTGCTAGCGATGGCATGGAATTTGAAGAGAATTTCGGAAGAGCTCACATTGAGTAATCCAGTCGACTCAAAAATTTTGTCGAATTTATGAAGGAGTTGGGTCATATCATCTGGTAATAGTTGAAGACCGCCAATGTTGGACAGGATGGAATTAAGCTTGGAGGCTACGATGGACTGCTCGTCAAACATTTTTTCGGCAAAAGTGTTGATGTAGCCTAACACATGGCAAGGCTTGATGTCGGCGCATTTGTCGCATGTATAGAGCCGTCGGGGCTTATTTTTGTCTCACGATGAAGGCAAGAGGCGTGGAAGACGTGCTGACAAATTCTCGTGCACCTAATCATGCGACCAGAAATTGCATCGGAGCAAATGTTGCAGGTGTCCATTGTATATGAAGGTTGAGCACCCCTGACAAGAGAAGCTAGCACAGCGTGAATTGAATGACGATACAAGACAGTTGACTGAGTAACTCAGCTGTGCGCGAAAATGACACAGATTAAAAGCAAACACAGCAGATTGATGACACAGATACGAGCAGTGCACTACGGGCTATCGGAAGGTGGAGACGAGTGCGAAAGTTCGGAAAGAATAAATTACGCGTCCGACCTGCTTCACGACTGAATTGAAACTTATCATCTAAATCTTTAATGTTACTCACTCTTAATGAACTTATTTCTTTCGTTATGGACACCTGGTCATTCGATGGCTTGTAGTGTCTCCGGAGTGTCTGCTTGCATTCTTCCCAATTGGCTGGGGGGATCACCATTTTTTCATTGAATATTATCTGAAACGCTCTGTCCGCTTCGTCCTCGTATTCGGCTAGGGCTGATGTCGCTGAGTCGATGAATGAGGGTAATGTCCCCGGGTATCCTTTAAATATTGGTAAATAACGGATGTCCTTCTCAATCCTTTGCCTCTGATTTCTGGGCTGGTTGTTCTGCACCAGGAGTTGAGTTAGAGCCACTTCACATTGCTCGATCTGATTTAGTTGCTCCGCCATCTCGATGTCTCTTCCTCGATCGAATAGTCTTTCCCGATTTCGTTGCCTCTCAATTTTGTATGTTGGTCGATTTCCTCGTAGTGTTGTTTCTTCGCAAACCACTAAATTTTTCCATGGTTCACTTTGTTTCTCACTTTATTTGTTGTGTGTTGTGTGTTATGTTTATTGATTTCGGGCTAGAACTCAACTAACTTTTCGGAGTTTTTCTTAAAGCTCTCGCCCCTGTGCTGCAGACATGCTGTCAGCACTTTCTCACATTATCGTGAGAAATTGTTCTTTAAAAAATGCGAGTTTTACCGGATACGGTAGGTAGCTCAGGTAACGTCACGTTGGTCACGTTATCTGAGGCAGCATTTTTGGTGGACATAACTTGCGCGGCTGGATGCCGTAAGTAGTGAACCTTTAAAAAAAGTGGTGGTCGACTAAGGGGTAAGCTATACATTTCTTTGCGGACAGGATGCAACGAAGAACATTCTACTTAAATTGATTACTTCACTGTGTCTGTACTGAATTGTTGTTTTAATTAAAAACCCCGCGGATATATTAAGCTTAATTATCAGGTGGGTGAAAGTAAATTAAATTAAAGGAAATATAAAACTTTTTCGGAGCTCTTCTGATTCTTACTCTTCCGGTGCAAAGTGACATGGCCGACTGCCAGGCAAAAGTTTTTTTAATTATTTAGTAGCAGTAGTGCAATTAACTGCAATTATTAAAATTTAATCAGTTTATGTAGGTTAAGTTATACTTTTATGCAATTTTTGAAGTGGTTACTAAAACGCGTGGGTTTCATTATTCAATTTATTAAAACTCGATAGCGCTATTAAGAATTGTGACAGTGGTTCAAGTTCAGAGTTTGAAATAATACCATGTACGCTTTATTTATGATTTTATATATTAGACCTATAGAGGTCTCCAGTATAATGTAATTCAATTCTTAAATAATAATTATTACTAGCTGCCTTGTCCGTGCTACAGCAGTACACAATGGTCCGCTGCTGTTATGCTCCATTGATGTTATTGTTGTTTGCGCTGTTGATGCATTTCTTGTTAATAGAGCGCCGGTAGTCCTTGTAGAATCGGAGTGCCAAGTTCACCGCTACCAGTGTTGTTAAGATGAGTAGAAGCATCTCGATGTTCCCAGGGTTGACATCGACTGGCTTCACAATGATGGAGTTTATAACCTCCCCGGTGTTAGCTACCTGCTTGTGTGCCATGTTGAAGATGACTGCCTGAGGAGGGTTCAGTTGTTCGGTCTATTTGTATCAGGTCAAGTGGGTCGTTTCGTTTGATCCGGCGGTATTTTTTTGCTGTTAATAATTAAATTGCTGACCTGTTGGGGTGAATGCCCAGGCGGTTTGCATAGTTCTTGCTGATTTTTACTGCTACTTGCTCAACAGTACTTAGGCCGGTATCTCTAAGTAAAATATCGTTGCGGACATACCTTGGGGCACCTAGTATTGCCCTAATTATTTTGGTTTGGGCGCATTGTATTTTTGCTAAGTTTGATATTTTAGCGGTCCCGATAACTGGAGCCTATAAGTCCAGATTGCCTTGAGGATGGTGTTAGACCGAGTCCCCACGATCACCCGCACAATAAAAACTCGGATCTGATTTACTTAATTAGACTTTATTCACACCGCCGAACAATCCACGCGTGCGTACTGTCGCGTCTTTTGCGACAAGGACCGGGAGTGCTTTTACTCAGAAGTTTACCAGCCCTTTCCTTGATTGCCAATTAAAACTCCACTAATTATGCACTATGGTTTTATTATGTTATTCTCATTTTACACTGCAGAACTAGATATAGCCACATTCACCGCATCGCCCGGCTTCGTACACGATCTTGCTCCAACTGCCTCGATCGATCGTTCGATCGATTTACCCCCGGCTTTCTTATACATAACGGCCCGCGCACGGTTGGCCGAAAAGAAAGCATGCATGCACTTTGGGGCGCCCGTTACCCCGGCGCGGTGCATCGGCCAGCGGCTATATACTTGGCCGGCCAAGAATTGCTGGGCGTGCTATCTGACACCCGACGTGTGCGTTCGATTGTCGAAAATTGAGCTGAGGTGTTGGAATTTCTAGAAAAATGGTCAAAATATTATCGAGGCACTTGTAGGGGTGATTGAGCCACTTGGACTCGAGAACATGGGAATTTCCAATATCAGCATTTATGTTGCTATGCGGGAAAGTTACGACGCGTTAAAAGAAAAGGGAAAATTTATGGGGTGAAGGAAAAGTAATGAGTGGTTAAGGAAAATATCCCGCCACGCATTACAGTACTAACTCTCGTTCTTTTTAGTACCTTGGCTACTTTACTTCGCTTTCGTTTGACTTTACTCTGTTGACTGCTGAGAACTTCTTCCAAAGCTTACCTCGTTACCTAGGTCAGTGCTGCTAATTTTTGCACTTGGGCACTCAGCTTGCTTAGTCACCGGCAGTCAGCGGCCCGTGCTACTTAATGGGTGCAATGTTTTGAAACATGACCCTTAGCGCGCACGGCTGGGCCGTCGTGCCAATGTGCTCGATGCACTTTAAGACAGGTGTTAGCCACCGTGTGCTTGGCCTTGGATGAGCAGATGTTCGGAAATGTCTGATCAGCCGTGATTTCAGCATTTCCTAACATTCCTCCTCCGTCGTGAAGACGAAATCGCCGGTAGCGATAGAGGTTTGACACAAGTAACGGAAGTTAGAGGAAGTTCTCATTGTCAATGTACCTTTTCATTTTTCTTTTTTTTTTTATACAATATATGTATGTTAGTACTCACGGGTGTAGATTGCTTTGGCTTTTTGCTTTTATTGTTACAAAATTTTACATTCATTCTTACATTTCTACAACCTTAATCTATTGATGAATTATTTATTAATTTATGTTTGACATGGTTTTACCTATGCGTTTATTTTTTTTCGCATACATTTTCATTTATTTCTTTGTTCTTAACCTCCTAATTAATTTTTTTTTTTTTTTGTATTTTTTATCGTTTTACATTTGTCTTTTGCACTTGTCCATTTGTCCTATTCGCATTTGCGTTTTTCTCTATACATTTTTATTTACCTATGTATTTATTTTTCTTTTATATAATACATTTATTTTTTCCTTTCATACTTACTTATGTCTTTTTTTATACATATATAGCTATCTTTATTTTTATTTGTCTATTATAATTGTCCATTCTTCGTTTTTACATTCCCGTTACAGGGAAATACTTAATATCTCTTATTAGTCAATATTACCTAATACATAAAAAATAATTTTTTTTTTATTTAATTATTTATTTTATTTAATGTTTTAATTTTTTTTCTTTACTAATTACTAACAATTTTATTTTAATTATTTCCTTCTCGTTAGAAATAGTTTACTGGTAATTCACCCCTTTTTTTTCACTCACATATTTTTACAACAATATCTATATATATATACTTATTTTGTTTCTCGACATCTATTTATTTATTTATTGTGTCTTTTTTTCAACTTATTTATTGCTAGTCAAAACAAATTCTTCTTATTGCATACATGTGACTGATTTAAAATTGATTCTTCAAACTTTGACATTATTTACAGTAAAAACGATTGGAGGAAATTTTTTGTTTTTGTTTCAAATTTTTACTCTAAATGATCTTAATATTTTGTCTTGCGCGAATCAAAACTTCTTTTAATGAATCGATTTCATTTAAGAAGGAAAACAATAAATTTGTTTTAGAAAAAAATTAACTTCTTTTAATGAATTGATTTCATTTAAGAAGGAAAACAATAAATTTGTTTTTAGAAAAACTTTTATTTGATACCGAATCGGTCGGAGGACAGAATTGTACTACTCATTACAATCAAGTTTATCATCGAGATCGAATCGGAATGAACTGCTGCCTAATCGATTTTGTTGTGGCGTGATCGCTTGGGTCATGAGAAATTGATCGTGTCAGCGTCGCGTCGCGATTGAGAAATTAAATATGTATTAAAAGTTGAAAGGTTTGGGGTACTTGGGGTGTATGACCCGCGTAGCGGGAATTTCTTGTGTTGACGGCAGTTCGGCCATTGTTTATAAAATTTTGGCTCGCAAATTGGAGGTTTTTCGATTGTTTCGGTGGTGAAGAAGTCAAATTGGGTAAAGGTGGGGGTGGTGGAATTGAAATAGACTGCACTTTTACAGTGGGTGCTTCTACGGTTATCGTTACTGGGACTGCTTCTTCTGATCTACTCTCTTTCTCCAAACGGTGGTTTGGCAAGTAGGGGGACTCATCCTCCTCTTCCGTTCGGCACGTTCTTATGGGAAGCGGGGGAGCTTTTATTTCGTTGACACGTTAGGCACATTTTAACATGTTTATGGATGTCCGTTAGCATGTTTTTCCCACGCTAATGGGGGCGTATCCTCTTATAGGTTTTATATACCCTGAGATGCCCTCCTAAAGGTGAATCGTGGTATTCTTTTAGTATAGTTTCAATTTTTTCCGGCTTGGTTAATAGTTTAGCCCGTACATATTCATCCCCAATTAGAAATTCATCCTCTGGAAAGTCGAATTCACTTTCTGTATCGGAATTAATACCAATATCCCTACTGAGAGCCGCCGACTCACTAAAGTTCGGGGCTTTTGTACTATGTAGGGGTATTTCCTGTCCTTCTTTAGCCCCTGGGGTGTTCTTCATGGTGGCCCCGGATTCTTCACTCACGCTATTTCTCTGAATAGCTGCGGGAAGGGGGGTCGGATCCTCGAGCTTGGTTTTCTTTTCCTTTCTAGCGATCTTCTTAGCTGCTGCTCTAGTGATTGGCAGGCATGTCAGCTTCTCTGTTGCTAGCGGAGGGTGTAACTGGGTCTTAGCAGGAACTGTACGCGAGTCAACTTCTTCTCCATCGCTAATTATATGTTTAGAGGGTTAATTAAAAGACGATTTTATTTAGAGGCGTCTTGTTTTATTGAAAAGATAAACGGAACTGATTTTTTGGATATACAATGGTTAACTTATCACCTAGTATTCTGCAGGTGTTCCAATGTAGTTCAAGGAAAAGTGATGCTTGGGAAAGTTGTGCCTGGGAAGCTGAGTCAGGTAGGTGCCTGGGAAGCTGAGTCAGATCGTCATGTTCTTTGGGGCCAGAACAGGTGTGCATGCAGGGGTGCTGATGAACCGGCATAACTCCTCCCTCACTAGAAGAGTCTCTATAAGGGCGATGATCAAGGATCCAGATCTTGAGCAAAAGATGTCTTGCTGGTTTTTGTGACGATTTTGCAGATATGCTAGGAGTTTATTTCGACCAATTAAAAGTAATAAGACTATAGTTGCTGTACTGAATACGATGATGGTCCAATTGTGGTTTGGTTCCCTTGGAATAGTCTTTAGGTGTATTTCTCTGATGGTATTTTGTTCTTTGTATAGTTGGTGTATGTCTTCTAGGTTTACGTTGTTGAGATTGACTGCTTCGGTGTAGTTTGTTGTTCTCGGGATTTTTATGTCCGGCAGGAGTAATGGTTGGCCAATTATGACGTCATCGTTGTTAACGAAGAATTTTTTTTGTGTCTTAAAGCTGCAATTGTGGGGTAGCTCTATAAGGTACATATGATATTGTTATATTTATTAGGCAATATGATATTGTTATATTTATTGGGGATAGGATAAAGGTGATAAAATGAGTACGTTTCAGGAAACGTCAGGGGGAAGTGAATTATAAAAACTATTCTGCCATTTGAATAATAACTTTCGACTTCAATTAATTCATAGAAGTTTCTGGATCATAAATTTTAAATCTTTTAATTTTAAAATACTGTTGTGAAAAATCCTCAACCTTGCAAAAGTTACAGCGTTTTCTAAATTATTTAACACCTCCAGAATAATGTTCGTTACGGCATTAATCTCCTCAAAGGTAGTTTTGACTAAGAGGTACTTATTAAGATCAACCATTAATTTTGGTTCTGTGATTTCATTAATTTTGGCTGCCAAACGCTTTTCATTTTGCTGAATTAAAAACAGGGTTTTGTTATAATCTTCTACGATTTTTGTTGTCAATGAAATTTGTCGGTTTAATGTATTAGGTTGTTGCAGATGAAATGGCCGATTTTTTGAGGAACATTTAAATAATAATTATTTAGTTCAACAGTAATTTTATTAATCAAAATAAGCTCTATTTAATTCAATACACTTTTCCCATCGTGATACAAGTGAATTGATACCTGTACGGTAGAAGTCTGTATTTCTGGAGGCGATGAATTCCTCGAAGGCACTTTTAATACCCGTTTCGTTTGTAAATACTTTTTCTTTTAAAAAGTGGTCCAAATGTTTAAAAAAGTGGAAGTCGGTAGGTGACAGGTCCGGAGAATATAGTGGATGAAGGAGTCTCATATTCCAGCTGGTTCAATTTCTGCACTGTTGTTCGTGAAACATGTGGCCTTGCGTTATCGTGGAGTAGGATGACGCCATGTCTATTGACTAATGCAGGCTGTTTTTGTCGCAAATTTTCATGCATTTCCTGCAGTTGAGCGCAATATTTGTTTGCATCAATGGTTTCACCTGGTTCTAGGAAAGAGTAGTGAATAATTCCGGCCGCAGACCACCAAACAGTTACCATAATCTTCTTCGGGTGAAGGCTGTGTTTGGGCATATGTTTTGTTGGTTCATTTGCATCTAACCACTGATCCACTTTTCATCACACGTTATGATCCGATGCAAAAAAGGAGCCCTTTTGTTTCGAGCGTTGTGAGAAATGCTTATTTCCAATCGACGCATCATGTGCCTCTCTGTCAATTCGTGAGGAACCCACTTATCCAACTTTTTCACTTTTCCAATAGCTTCAAGCTTACGGGAAACTGTAGAATAGTGGACTCCTAGTTGCTCTGCTATCTCACGAACAGTTATGCGAGTATCACTCTCAACTAAACTTCTTAATTGATTCTCATTAATGGCTCCTTCTGGTCGACCACGTGGTTGATTTTCAAGGTCCATATCTCCTGTTCGAAATTTCTCGAATCAACGCCGTGCAGTTCTTTCACTAGCCGTACCTTCGCCAAATGTTGCGTTAATATTGCCAGTTGCTTCCGCTGCATTATATCCAAGTTTAAATTCATATAAAAAAGTCACACGAATTTGGCTTTTTTCCATTGTTCACTTAATTTAATCGCTTTTCGGTATTACACTCTTCACCGCCAAAACTACACCGGATCTAAATACACTAATGTTTAAGCTGTAATTTGGTATACCACACGCGCCACCTAGCGGAAATCTTCACTAGGAAAACTGCAGCTAAGTTCATGATTAAGCGAAATCGGCCATTTCATGTGCAACAACCTAATAGTTCCTATATTTTTCTGATTGCTGCTTAGGATCTCAATAGCTTTGCCAAGTCTTTCTCCATCTTTAGCGTCTAGGTTGCCTGTTATACTCTTGAAAACAGTGCCTAGGCTATCAAATAAACCTGTTTTTGTTCTTCGGTGTGAATGGAAATAAAGGGAATCGAACTTTTCCTTTGCATGATCCAGCTGAAAGGAGACCAGACTCCCGAGATTTTTTATTCCAGAGGAATAGGGTTCGTTTTTTATGTGAGTAAGATTGACCATTCCGAATTTATGGGTGATTGAGATCAAGTTGCTTTCCAACGGTTTCAGATCCAAATAGTAAATGAAAGTGTGATAGGTTGATTTCAATTTTGCAGTGCCGAGCATGAATGGTAAGATACCAGGATTGGATTCCAGTCTAGTGATTTTAATGTCTTTGCCATTAGGCTCGTTGTTAGTATTGTTAGATTCCTGTAATTGGAGAATATCCTGATTAGTTAAGGGTCTTTTCAAGTTGTTTTTATGGTAATTGGTATTAAAGGTATTGATAGTAATTCCATGATCGGAGTTTACGGCATGAGGTTTGAGGGTTGGTTTTATTTCGAGCTCTTGTTTTGTGATAAGCTAGCGTACCTGGCTGGTATGGTAAGGGATCTTGTCTATTTTTGTTACGCTTTTCTAAGACAACTTGCTTTTGTTTTGTCATTTCCTGATTTAAGCTCTTATATATTTGTATTGTGTTTTCTTTATGCTGATTTACATAGTTGGTATGCAGAAGTTTATTGACGTCAATATTAAAAGGACTATTAACACTCAAATGGCCATTAATGATATCTATTGGGCGTTGTTTTGTTGTGGAATGGATGGAGTGGTTATAACCAAGTATTGCATAGGGCATTTGATCGAGGATGTTTAAATTATTTTTGGTTTCTCCTAGGATTTTCAAGTGCTCTAAAATGGTTGAGTGGAATCTCTCTACAGTGCTGTTTGAGTTTGGGTTTAAGGGAGTAGTATAATGGATCTCTATTTTATGCAAAGAGGCGAGTTCTGCAATAATTTTGTTCTTCCATTCCGAACGGTTATCAAGTATTAATAATTTTGGTGCACCATGGTGAGTCATAAAATTAATAAAAGCTTTTGAGACATAAATTGCAGTTAATCAATCTAGAGGGTATGCTTGGCCATATTTTGAGAATGAGTCCATAATAGTGAGAAATTTTTGTCCTTTGGCGGTAAAAGTGTCTGCGTGAACGATTTCGAGTGGTTTGCTAGGTACAGGTGTTAAGTTAAATTTTTGCTTTGGTGGATTACGATCGTATTTCATTCTTTGACATAATGTGCAATTATTGATATATTTTGTCACTGAACCTCTAATATTGGGCCAATAGAATTGTCGTTTTATTTGATGTTCCGTTTCGGTAATTCCGCGATGATTGGTTATACTCTCATGACATAGTTTAACGATTTTTACTTGTTATTCTATGTTTTTAACATCTTCCGTTATGTTATTACAAAGTAATAGTTTAAATGCTGAGCTTTTAAACGCATTTCTCAATACATTGCAATATCTTGGAATAAATTCTTTTTTATCTATATTAATAGCAAATGTGTTTTTGGTTGTATTAATTCTTTAAAGCTAGTAATGATATCTGCCTCAAATTTACTTTCGAAAATTTCTATTGTTGTTCGAATTTTATCTTGGAACAGGCGACTGATTTTAGGAGCTTTCGGGGAATGCAAGACGATCTTTAAAAAGATTTGATTTTTAAAGTAGTTAATTGGTGTTTCAGATATAGACACTTCTAGTATGGGGTTTTCTTGACTGGAATGTATCGTTGCGTTTTCGTCATATGCACTGCATGTGCTGCTTATATCTGTAGTAGTTTCTTTTGGATTAGGGTTCTCGTCTATATTTCCCGTAATCGAATCCATGTCGCAATCTACAGAGTGGTTTGTGTTATCAAAATTTGTTGGGAAGTCTACACTATTATTCATTTAGTTTAAGCCTCCATCTTGTAAGCCTTTTATTCGTATCTTTTACAGAGAAGAGCCAGTTCAGGGACTTATGGTCGGTAAAGATGTAAAATTTTTGATCATATAAGTAGGGTCGAAAATATTTCGTAGCCCAAACAATGGCCAGGAGCTCTCTTTCAATGGTGCTGTAATTTTGCTCTGCCTGGTTTAAGGTTTTCGACGCGTATGCCACAGGCTTGTCTTGACCAATTGGTCCTTGCGAAAGCACACCGCCTATAGCGAACTGACTAGCGTCACAAGTTAGGTTAAATGGTTGTGAAAAATCGGGGTATTGTAAGATTGGTTCGTTTACCAGAAGTTCTTTACAAGTTTCGAAACAACGGATATATTCGGGGTTTAGGGTTATTTTTGCGCCTTTTTTTAAACAGGAAGTCATTGGTTTTGTAACTTTCGCGAAGTTCGGTATGAATCTTCTGTAGTAACCTAAGAATTCTAGAAAGGTTTTTATTTCTTTTAACGTCTTCGGAATTGGAAAGTTCCTAATGCATTTGATTTTATCAGGGTTCGGTTTAATATCCTCAGGTGTAATTATGTGTCCAAGGTATGCTGTTTCTTTTTTTAGAAATTCTGACTTATCAAGCTGTATTTTGAAGTTGGTCTCCCGAAGCTGTTGAAATACTTTTTTCAAATTGTTTATGTGGTCCTGAAGGGAGACAGAAAATACTACTATATCGTCTAGATAAACTAGACAGATTTCGTTCTGCAGACCTTTCAAGATGTTATCCATTACTCGTTGAAAGGTGGCTGGAGAATTTTTCAGGCCAAAAGGCATTCGCATTGTTAACTTCTGTTTTGTGGATGAAGGGATAACGATAAGTTTTCTGGTGGACAGGTATTTCATCATAAATTCGGATTCTATGTTTTACTTGGTTAGTGAAAGGTAAGGTGTTCTCACTTGTGTGAAATATATCTGTGTATTTTTTACATAGTGATAAGATTTGAAATCTTTCTTCTTCGTTCATGTGATTTGTTCTTATCAAATTCGCTATATCTTGTATTTCATTAGAATTCTCCGGTTCTTTGATGTTCATATAATAGAATTCAAAGTTATTTCCAAGTGGAGTTGTTTTAATTGGATATAATACTGTAAAGTTTACATCCTCCGGTGAATTGTTATAAATTTCAACATTTGCCCATCCATTTACTGCTATTGTCAAGGTTGCAGGTATTGTGCAATTCTGATTGATTTGTGTCGGAATAATAATTTCACCAGACTCGGTTGTTACTGGCACTTTAATTTGAGAGACTGTATTGCCGGGAAATAATTTTTCCAGAAGTAGTTTTGGGTTAGTATTTAAATAATTAATTGGGATTTCAGTGTTCGGGGTTATAAATTTCAAACTTTTAAAATCCAACTTGATTAGATCTATGCCTATCAGTCCATCAAATATGTTATGGAATTTGTAGGCGAAAATTTTGAGTTTTGTATTTTCGTTGAATTTTTCGAAGCTCGGGATGGTAATGGAAATATTGTATTTAGAAGATTCAAATGAAGTGGAAACGATAAATGGATCATGCTTTTTAAATTTATGGAAATGTTTATCGACAATCTCTGGATCAAGGAAAGATTTTGTCGCTCCGGTATCAATTAATAATTTTAATGAGGGGTCGCGTATAGTAATATAGGGTAATTGTCTCATATCAAAGGAGTTATTAAAATCTATTGTTGAAGCCGCGTCCCCAAAGGTCACCACGCACAATGAAACACGAATCTGACTTTACGTATACTTTTTATTTTACTTTGATCTACACCGCCGAACACTACACCCGTGAGTACTAATTTTGCTGACTTACACCGTTGGCTGCTTTTTTCGATCTTTTTGCCGTTGACTGTTGATCGTCGATCGTTGTATGTTAACTGTTTTCCGTAGACTGATGAGAACCTCTTCCAAAGCTTACCTCGTTACCTAGGTCAGTGCTGCTAATTTTTGCACTTGGGCACTCAACTTGCTTAGTCACCGGCAGTCAGTGGCCGGTGTTACTTAATGGGTGCAATGTTTTGAAACATGACCCTTAGCGCGCACAGCTGGGCCGTCGTGAGAATTTGCTTGGTGCACTTTAAGCCAGGTGTTAGCCACCGTGTGCTTGGCCTTGGATGAGCAGATGTTCGGAAATGTCTGATAATTCGTGATTTCAGCATTTCCTAACATTCCTCCCCCGTCGTGAAGACGAAATCGCCGGTAGCGATAGAGGATTGACACAAGTAACGGAAGTATGGAGGAAGTTCTCATTGTCAATGTACTTTGTCATCTTTCCTTTTTTTTTTCAATATATGGTAGTACTCCCGGGTGTGGGTTGCTTTGGCTTGTTGCTTTAGTTTTTACAAAAAATTTTTCTTTTACATTCATTTTTACATTCCTACAAACTTAGTCTACTGACTGTATATACATTGTTTTTTTATTGGGTTTATATTTCCCCTTTTTACATGAGAAAAACTTATATCTAGATTGTTTTTACATATTTACATTTATTTCTGTTATAAACAATTTTATTTATATAAAGCTTGACATTATTTTTACTTTTTAGTTGTGCGTTTATTTTCTTTCGTATACATTTTTATTTATGCATATTTTTTATGTTCAATATGTTTTTATTTACATATTTATTTATTCTCTATACATTTTCTATTTATACAATTATTTTCTTTATTATATGGTACATTATTTGTTGCTACTACAATGTTTATGCATTTATTCTCTTTAGTATACATTTATTATTTATGCAACTATTATTTTTTGTATACAATTTTTTTGTGTGTGTTTTATTTCAATTGCTCTACATTTGCCTTTGTGCTTTCGACTTTACATAGTTATGTGCCTTTAATTTCGTGCACTTGCCTTTACATTGTTATATATATATATATTCATCTTTATGCATTTTTTCTTTATTATTATTAGTTATTTCTTAATTTTTATATCCATTGCTTCAGAAAAATATTTATTATTTAATACAGTTAAACAGTTTAATAGCAATTTATTTATATACATTTATGTATTGTAATATGCCTATTTTAATTATATATATTTATTGAATGTTTTATATACATATTTTGAAGTTTCGTAGTGCTAATCAATATTTAGTATTTAATTCTTCTTATTTCACCTAAATGTACACTGTAGAATAGTTTGTTTAAAAAAACAAATTATTAATGTATTTATTTTGTCTTTAATTGAATTTAATGGAAATATATATTTACAAACTTTGAACTTATAAACGGTGGAAACGATTGTACGAAAATTTTGTTTTTGTTTCAAATTTTTACTCTAAACGATCTTAATAACTTGTCTTGCGCGTTGCGGGAATTGCTTGCGTTGACTACAGTTCGGCCCTTGTTAATAAAATTTTGGCTCGCAAATTGGATATTTTTGGATTGTTTCAATGGCGAAGAAATAAAATTGGGTAAAGGTGGGGGTGGTGGAATTGAAATAGACTGCGCTTTTACAGTGGGTTTAGAATTTTTTGAGACGATTATTATGAACGCGTCGTAATTTCTTTCCTATTTGGATGGCACAATTTACGTTACTGTCCACACGCTTTACTTCGTAGGGGCCAGTCCAAATCGGTGACAGTTTATGTTTTCTTGCCATGTTGTTGAGTAGGACTTGGTCTCCAACATAAAATTCTTGCGGTCTCTGATTTTTATCATAATATTTTTTTGAAAGTTGTTTACCTGCTATTAAATTATTTCTCACCTTTTTGTGGATATTCTGCATTTTAAATTTAACGTAAGAACAATAGCTGTCGAAATTATTTACGGGTTCAGGTTCTTGCTTTAATCTACTCGGTAATGGGTTTTGAAATCCATATAACGCGTATACGGGGGTATGCTTGCTGCCCGTATGCATTGAGTGATTGTGCGCGAAAACGGCTTCTCCTAACCAATCATCCCAGCTTAGTGGGTTATCGTCTACCACTGAGCGTAAGTACTCTATTAATGGTCTATGTGCCCTCTCTAGGCCACCGTTAGACTGCGGATGATAAGCTGTAGTCTGCAAATTTTTAATTTTAAGTGTTTTACATAGTTCCTTAAACATTTCACTAGTAAAATTGGTTCCCTGGTCAGTTATTAGTTTCTTCGGGATTGCGCAATATTTTAAGATCACGTTTTTGTAGAAAGCTTTTGCAACAGTAACAGCTTCTCCGTCGGCTAGAGGTACGCAATCTAGCATTTTAGTCAGATCGTCCTGAAAAGTTAATATGTACTTATTCCCTTGATGGGTGACCGGCAATGGTCCCACGATATCGAGATAGACTTTGTCAAAAGGTTTCTCCGCTGTGTCGCTTATTACCATTGGCATTTTTAAAGCGGGGGAGCTTTTATTTCGTTGACACTTTAGACACCTTTTAACATGTTTATTTATGTCCTTCAACATGTTTTTCCAACGGTAATGGGGGCGTATCCTCTTGTAGGTTTTATATACCCCGAGATGCCCTCCTAAAAGTGAATCGTGGTATTCTTTTAGTATGGTTTCAATTTCTTCCGGCTTGGTTAATAGTTTAGCCCGTACCTCTTCATCCCCAGTTAGAAATTCCTCCTCTGGAAAGTCGAATTCACTTTCTGTATCGGAACTAATACCCATATCTCTACTGAGAGCCGCCGACTCGCTAGAGTTCGGGGCTTTTGTACTATGTAGGGGTATTTCCTGTCCTTCTTTAGCCCCTGGGGTGTTCTTCATGGTGGCCCCGGATTCTTCACTCACGCTATTTCTCTGAATAGCTGTGGGAAGGGGGGTCGGATCCTCGAGACTGATTTTCTTTTCCTTTCTAGCGATCTTCTTAGCTGCTGCTCTAGTGATTGGCAGGCATGTTAGCTTCTCTGTTGCTAGCGGGGGATGTAACTGCGTCTTAGCAGGAACTGTACGCGAGTCAACTTCTTCTCCATCGCTTCCGTTGTACGGAATTCGACTTAAAGCGTCTGCGTTCAGATTGTACTTACCAGGTTTATATATAATGTCGTAATCATATTCTGATAATTTATGATGAAACCTTACAAGACGTGAAGTTGGGTCTTTTACGCTAAAGATACCTTTTAGGGGTTTATGGTCTGTGACGACGGTGAATTTCTTCCCGTAAAGGTAACAACGAAAATTGCGAGCAGCCCACACTATAGCCAGTAGTTCCTTCTCTACTGTCGAGTAGTTTCTTTCTGCTTTATTTAAAGACCTACTAGCATAGGCGATGGGCAGATCATCCCCCATTACACCTTGTGAGAGGACTGCGCCCAAAGCTTCTCCGCTGGCATCTGTTGTTAAAATAAACGGCTGATTAAAGTCGGGATATTTCAGCAACGGTGGAGTTGTTAGGGCAATTTTGAGTCCCTCAAAGGCCTTTTCACATTCCGTACTCCATTTAAATTTCACCTCCTTCCTTAACAGCTTATTTAGTGGCTCCGCTATTCTCAAGAAATTGGGAATAAATTTCCTATAGTAGTTTGCGAGGCCCAGGAATGATTGCAGCTGCCGGACGGTCCTAGGGGTGGGAAAACTTTGCACGCATTGTGTCTTTGAGGGGTCCGGGTATACTCCCTTCGCAGTGCAGACATGCCCCAGATATACTACTTCTTTTCGTAGGAACTGACATTTTTCCGGCTGGAGCTTTAAATTTTATTTTCTTAATCTCCTAAAAACTTGTAGGAGTTTTTCGTTATGGTCCGCTAAATTCTTCCCATAGACTACTATATCGTCTAAGTAGACGAAACACTTAAAACCTTGCAATCCTGATAGAACATAGTTCATGATTCTCTGGAATGTTGCCGGTGCTCCTGTTAATCCGAAAGGCATTCTTTTAAATTCGTAGTGCCCTAGGTTCGTGCTAAATGCCGTTTTCGCACGATCCGCAGGTTCCACTAGAACTTGGTGATATCCGCTGGCTAAATCTAGTGTTGTAAAGTACCGAGCATGTCCCAATTGGTCTAAAATTTCCTCTATTCGGGGCAGAGGGAATGCGTCTCCAATAGTTACCTCGTTTAACTTTCTGAAATCCACTACCACACGCCATTTCTTTTCACCGGACGGGCCCGATTTTTTGGGCACCACTAAAAGCGGTGAGTTCCATGGACTTTTACTCTCAATTATTATATCGTTATCCAGCATTTCTCTTACCTGCTCCTGTACTATTGCCTTCTGGGCATCAGGTAATCTGTACATTCGTTGGTTTATTGCACCTTGTTCTCTGTTGAGCCGAATCGAGTGCTTCAGCACGTCTGTAGATGTCAATTTGTCGCCTTCCAAATGGAATACATCATTGAATTCCTTACATAATCTTTGAATACTCTCCCGCTCTTCCTCATTCAAATAGTGTTCCAACCTAATCTGCGTCGCTAGTTTCCTTAATCTATTTCTTACAGTTTTGCGATCTTGTTCTCCATTGTTTTTATTGTCTTTGAAAATTGCACCCAAATTTCTCGTTTCGGAACTGCTCTCAAGGTCTTCGGTTGTTGAGTTATCCCCCAGATTAGTGATGTGGAACTGACTCAGAGGAACCATTTTTATTTTCCATGAACTTAGAGTTTTGCAAGAGTCATTCACGTTTAAAATTCCGATTATTATCTTGTTATTAACTGGTTTAACTAAACAGTTTGCTAGGAATACTCCTTGGCATATTTCCTGTGATATGCAGAGCATTTCTTCCCCTATATCTGTACTTAGTTTTACCAGTTTTTCGCATCGCGCGGGGATAACTAAGTCCTCCACGACATGTACCTCTTGCTCTGGTGCTGCGCTGGTTACACGGTTAGATTCCCTCGTGGCAAAGCTTAATTTTTCCTCATTGCTAAACCAATTGAGCTCAGCCTCCGGAACGCTAACTTCGAGCTTGACAGGATCAGAATTTTTTTCCTGTACTCCGTTATCGTTGTGAGAAGCACTGTTTAGCGTGCAATTGGATGTTTCAATGCCTACGTTACCTGTAAGTGGAAAAATAAGGTCTTTTTCGTTAGATTTCTTGCGAGGAAACCTTAACAATTTTTCTGGAGCTTCCACATTACAGAAACGTGAGAGAAAATCGTAGCCTAGTATGCCATCGTTTTTAATATTGGGGAGGTCTTCCATTACGTGAAAATTGCAGCTTTGAGAGTTATCTAGGTTCAGTATTCCACGGCATATTCCACTGGTTTTCCCTTTTCCGAATACCGTATTTATTGTTACTCTAGTCTTTGGATTTATTTCAACTTGCTCGTTGAGCACTTCCCTTTTTATTTTATTTTATTTTTTTTTATTTATTCGCTTAATACAAGCTATAAAAAATACTTAAATATAGGGATTACAACTAATTACAACTAATTAAGGGAAAGGAAGCAGGGGATGTAAGATGGGAAGTCACGTGAGACGGTTGAGCTCAAACCTCAGAGATGATTTACTCACGTGGAAGTCAAAAGAAGGGAGAGAATTGGCGGTCCGAAGCATTCGGGTGAGGGGTTCAGAGAAACCATAGTTGGTGCGGTGGAAATTTGGACGAAAGAGGGGGGCTGTTCTTAGGTTACGGGGGTTAGTGTAAAAGAAAACTCGTTGGAGAAGGGGAGGGCAGTCAATCACACCGGAGAGGAGCTGATGTATAAAGATGACATCAGCAATGACACGCCGTTTCCGCAAGGACTGTAGGTCAATCAGCATCAGGCGGTCTTCGTAAGGAGGGAGATGCTGGCGATCAGACCAGGGCAGCAGACGTAGCGCAAAGCGGAGAAATCTGCGCTGGACTGCTTCGATGCGATTGATGGTCGTGGATTGAGAGGGAGACCAAACTTGGCTGGCGTATTCAAGGAGAGGGCGGATGAACGTTATGTAAAGGGATTTGGCTACATAGGGGTTGGAAAACTCTTTGGACCAGCGCTTGACAAACCCAAGAGTGGAGCTGGCTTTAGAAACCACGCTGTCGATGTGGTCACGAAAATTTAGTTCGCTATCACAGACGACACCGAGATCGCGCAAGGAGGATACCCTAGGTATGGCTAGGCCGGACAGCAGATAGACTCTGGGAAAGGAAGGAGGACGTCTACGGGAGAAGGTGATACATTGGCATTTGGAGACGTTCAGCTCGAGGAAGTTTTTCTGGCACCAAGTGCAAAAGTTATCGAGGTCGAGTTGGAGAAGTTGGGTGTCCGAGGAGGAGGAGATAAGTTTGGAGATCTTCATATCGTCGGCGTAGATGGAAAGGTCGGAGTGTTTGATAATGTGCTCAACATCATTAATAGCCAGGATGAAAAGTAGGGGACCTAAGTGACTACCTTGAGGGACTCCCGAGTTAGCCACAAAGGAGTTGGAGGACACAGAGCTGAAGAGGACCTTGTATTTCCGGTGAACGAGATAGGACTCAATCCAGGCAAGAAAGAGCTGGTTGAAGCCAAGAGAGTGAAGTTTGAAGAGGATTAGCTTATGCGAGATTTTATCAAACGCCTTACTAAAGTCTGTGGCAATGACGTCGACTTCATCACCATTTTCCAAAGCACATCGAGTAGTGGAGACAAAGTTAACGAGGTTAGTGGTAGTAGATCTGCCTCTGAGGAAGCCATGTTGGGATGAGGAGAATAAGGATTTGCAATGAAAGAACATACAATCGTAGATGATGCTTTCAAAGAGTTTGGGTATGCAGGAGAGTTTGGCAATAGGACGGTAGTTGGAAATATCACTTTTACACCCTTTCTTATGCATGGGGATGATAAAAGAGTCCTTCCACCTGGCAGGGAAAAAGCCTTGGGTAATAGAGAGTTGAAAAATGAAGGTGAGGGGAACGAGCAAGTGTTGGGCACACTCCTTTAGTACAATGGCAGGGATACCATCGGGGCCGGGATTGTGATCATCCGTAAGGGTGTTGATAGAGGTTTCCACCATTACGGGGTCAATATTGATGGAAGCCAGCGAGGTCTGGGGACTTGAGCTCAAGAAATGGAAATAGCTGGCGTCAGGCTCGGAGGAGTGGTCACTGAAAGATTCACTAAAGTGAAGTGCGAAAAGATTGGCAATATCGCGAGGGTCGGAGGAAGAAGAGTCATTGAGCTTGAGAGTCGAAGGGTAGCCATTGGATTTTCTTTTGACGTTGATAAATTGGAAGAAGCGTTTAGGGTCGGAGATAAGGGTTGATTGCATCCGACTCAGGTACTCTTGATAAGAGGAGTCGCTGCGAGAGGAGAAGAGGGAATACGCCGAGAGATAATCGGAGAAGTCTCGATCGGAGCGAGAAATTAGGTAAGCTTGCCAAAGCTTGTTTCTCCTATTCCGTAGGGAACGAAGTTCTTTATTGTACCAAGGGGGAGAGGAGGCTTGGCTCTTCCGAGGTTGAGAGGGAAAGGATTGGGCCATACAATCCAAAAGTACGCTGTAGAAGGCGTCGAGCGCATCAGCAACAGAGAGCTGTGAATTAGCTGACAGCGAGGAAAGGGGTGATAAGCTAAGTAAGTGATTTAGCTTACCAAAGTCACCAGCACGGAAGTTGAGTTGGTAAGACGTCTCAGGAATGGGGTGGAGAAGGGAGGGTGTGAGAGAAAGGGATAAAAAGAGAGGAGGGTGATGCGGGTCTAAGGTAGAGAGAAGATGGGGACTGCGAATGACGACCGAGTTGACGGGGTCAGATGAAAAGATCAGGTCGAGCTGTCTGCCAAGATAATTGGTTATGCCACTGATTTGGCAGAGACCTGAGTCAGAGAGCCGGTCGGAAAAGAGAGTCTCTTTGTCAGAGAGGGCGTTGGAGGGGATAAAATGGAGCTCGTCATCAGACTTAAGCCACTGAAGGCGAGGAAGGTTGAAGTCGCCAAGGACAATGACTTCATCGTTAGGCCCTAAGGTATTAAAGAGAGAATCGATCGCGTCGGTGCAAACTTTGTACGCCTCAAGCGGTCGCGAGGGGCGAATGTAGACACAGAGGATATACAGAAGTTTGCGGGTCAGTGGAATTTTGATACCGACGAAATTACAGTCAGGGGAGTTAGAGGAAGTAAAGAGACTGGCATCTAAGCGATTGTGTGCCGCAAGGAGGACGCCGCGATTAAGAGGGGTTAAGTCAGCATCACAGGCGTCGGCACGGAAGACAGTAAAATCTGCTGAAAAAAGTTCATTGCTGTAGATATTGGGGGTTAAATTAGTCTCAGTGAGGGCAAAAATGTCGAAAGGAAGGATAAGGGAGTTCTGGAAAACAGTACAAGTCTTGGTACGCAGACCACGCACATTTTGGTAATACAATGATAAAAGGTCAGAAGAGGGGAGAGTATGGGATAAAGGGGCAGAGGGGAGGGAAGAAGTGGTGGAGTTAGGAATTAAAATAATGTTTGTGGTCATTACGCGCCTTTTGAAGGTAGGAGACTCTGCGAGAGCTGACGTAAGAAGCAAAGGAGGCAAGATCCGTGGAGACCTTATCGGGAGTGATGCCTAATTCAACGTGAAACTTGATAAAAAGCTCACGCAGTGTTGCAAGATCAGTGGGGAGGCCTTCTTGGTGTATTGCAACCAGCACGTTCGTTTTGGTTTTGCCGTCGATGCATACGGAGTCAGGCTTATCGTGGAGGTAGGCGAGAAGCAGACGAACGTTATCGTAGATCCTATGCTCACGAAAGCGGGACAGAAGATAACGACCATCAGTAGACCCAGCGGAGCGCATTGTGAGTTTAACGATCGGAGGGAGAAGAGGATCGATAAACGACGGTTTGCCAGAGGTCAAAGCGGGTGGGCTTAGACAGGGAGGAGGAGGAACCGTAACGGGAGATGAAAGGGGACGGGAGGGGGGGGGGGAGAGTTAGAAGGGTACAGCGTGTGAGACTTGACGAAGTTGGGGTATTTGGGTGGGGTAGAAAAATTAAAGTTGGGAAAAACGCCGGGTTTGAGTTGCCAATTGGAATTGGACTCCGAAATTGGGGTAGAGATTGAGTTGGGAGGATTGGGGATGCGTTTAGCTGAAGAGGAGGACTTGGGTTTAGCGATAGGATACGAAAGAGGCTTAGGCTTAGTATTGTTGCAGGGGTTAGCTGAGGAAGAAGACTTATGCGAGTTGGACTTAGGTATAGCATTATTAGAGGGGTTAGACTTAGATTTAGCATTATAACTAGGGTTAGACTTAGATTTAGTATTAGGGTTAGACTTAGATTGAACATTAGTATTAGGGTTAGACTTAGAATTAAAGGTAGGATTGGGGTTGGATTCCGGTTTATCGATAGGGTTGGGATTAGGATTACAATTAGAGTGAGTAATAGGTGGAATAGTGTTAAATTTGACAGAATTAGATTTAAATTTAGAAATACGAATATTACCAAGACTAAGAACTAGATTGGAAGAAGTATCGAAAAGCCAGGCGTATTTGATAGGAATGCCTATCACAAATCTTCCGGGCGATGAAGTTTTAGTGCATCTGGTCAAAACAATGCTAAATTTGCGTTTAAAGAAACTTTTCACCCAAGTAGCATTGGAGTATCGGGGGGCGCCTGTAATTAGGTATAAAGAAGTTTCGCTTGATGAAGTGGGAAGGCAGCCTCTAGCTAGCTTGGAGAGTCTCTGATTCCAGTCAGCAAGAGTCCATGTAGTGCCGAACATCCTTAGAGATGGAACTGAGGAGGAGTCAGGAACAGCATCCTTGTGGGGAAGAGAAGCGTCAGTTATGGTCGGCGAAACAAGAATAACAGCGTCGTGATCTTTTGAGGGAGGAGCTGGAATCGCGTCACTGCGCATTTCTTCTGAACTATTGCGGTTAGCCGTAGGAATAGCAACACGTTGAGCATCAGAGGGCGAGGGAGCAGGAGGTGAAGCAGCAGCGGAAGCGGCGGTGATGGCAGAAATAGAGGCGAGAAGCTTAGAGTTAGAAGACACGGCAGCAGAGCAGGAACAGAGGTTATTAGTTATTTGTTTAATGCCGAGTCGGATGTCCTCTATTGCAGGCATGATGCACGCGGGCGATTCAGAACGTGAGAGTGCATCGTGAAGATCATCCAGAGAGCTTGTAGTGACGGACAGCTTGGTGGAGAGCCGGTGTGTAGATTCAAGCAAAACCTTCGTGCCAGATTCGACGGCAGTGGCGATTTTTGTGATGCAGTCAAGCTTTTCAGTGATCGTACCAAGATCATCTGACACCGCCTGAAAGCCGGCAAGGTTGGAGACGATAGACTGCAACTTGTCGGCTAGCAGAGATTGATCACTGGAGAAAGAATTAGAGATTGCGGCCAGCGATCTCAGGATGTGACAGGGCTTAATCTCAGAGCAATCGCTACATGTAGAAAGTGATGAAGTTGATTGAGAGCGGGCGCTACGCTTTAAGCATGTTACATGGAACGATTGATTGCAAATTCCATCGCACTCAGTAAGCACCCCAGTGAACGCACCATTGCATACTTTACAGGCGCTCATCGTAGAATAAGTAAACAGCACGATAACACAGCTTAAGTTGAGTGCAACACGGTGCAGCAGGTTGATAATTATAGCTGAGCGCGAAACTGGCACAGAAGAAAGAAACAGCGAACGCAAGCAGAGTGGCGACCCAGAAACGAGCAAAGCAAAACAGCCGTTGGGAAGACGGAAGGCGAAGATATGAAATTGATTAATAAGTGCACAGTATTGATCACAGAGAGTAAGTTTGATTAGAAGTACCAAATCACAATCACGAATAGGCAAATAGGTTGTAGATTGGACTAAAGTACGGGCCAGAGAAAACCAGGGGAGAACACAGAAACGAAGGTAAAAGACGGAGCAAAAGCAAAACACGTCCGAACGCTACAGAATTAAGTACTCGAATACTTATATCCGCACCTGTGTCTATTAGCAGGTCGGCTTTCCTATTTTTAGCGATATCAAGGGGTAAAATAGCAGAACATTTTTCTGGGGAATTTTCACTAGGCTGACACCTTGTTGAATTAGTGAGGTCCAGGTGACAGCCTCTTTTTAGTTTCCCGACTGAGAGTCCCGATTTTTGGAATCCCAGCGGCTCTTAGCATGGCACTCAGTTATAGTATGCCCATACCTTAAACAGAAATCACATTTCTTTCTGGTTGAGTTAGTGTTAATCGCGTTTGCTTGATACTTGGTGCTGTTTCCTTTCGGGCAATTTTGCTTGTTGTGCCCGTAAACCCTGCAACTTGCACAGAATGGAGTGGATTTTCTAAGACGGCATTCCGTGTAAGTGTGATTTGGCTTATTACAAAACCCACACTTACTTGAGTATACCTCTTGATGTCCAACTACAGCCTGGGGTTTCTCAGCGGGGGGTATGACTTGGAAATTTTGCACCATATTCGGATTTGCTAGATAGGGGGTGTGTAAATTAGTTATATTTTGTTGGCCGTTTAGAGTTGCATTGGGATAACCGAGATATTGACTATGAAACGGCACATTCGTGTGCGGCAAAAAAGGCGTTTGCTGGAATTGGCTTGCTTGGTGGCCCTGGGAGAAGTTGGAAGCTGTTAACTGAGGAATCATATGGCTGTTTGGGAATGGAACCGTACCTACCCCGCTATATAATGGGCTGGTTTGGGTTCCATGGTGCAGCATCATGTGCAGTTCTGCCTCCTCTAACGTACAAGCTTTTTTAATCACCTTTTCTAATGATGTTTCTGCATCATTTAGAAGATAAAATTGGTGATGTGGATTTAGAATACCACTTTTAAAAGCGAGTACCGCAGTTTCCTCCAAATCGGAGTGTACACCGCTTCGACCCCTGTAGTGTGCCTTTTGGTAACCAGAGCTTTACAACCCTTATGAAGTTGTGTCACTCTTTTACCGAAATTTAACAGCGTTTCCCCTGGGAGCTGACGACTGCTCCGTAGCTCACCCAATTGGATGTGATAATGTTTACTGTTCACCAATTTAGTGAGGAGGATCGTTTTTAAACCGTCCAGGGTTTTATAATCGGCCCCATCGAGGAGGAGAGCAGCTCTTCCCCTGAATTTGGTGGGAACCAATTGGAGGAACAGTTTTTTATCCTCCTCTCTCTCCAAGCACTGATTCACATAATCACAGCACTTTATAAATATTTCTACCTCGTTTGCCACGTTCAGCCCTGGCTCCGCCTCAAGTAGGGGAACGTTATTCATCACCAGTTGACTAACTGTTGTGAATGCCATGTTGCTGAAAAACGCGTCTGTTTCTGGATCCGCGGATTTTCTGTTACTCTCACTGCACAACCGTCCTGATCTTAAGAGCATCGATTGCTGAGCTTTTCGCTCCGGAGGTTTGAACACTTCGTCGTCACTACTGTCGTTCGGACTTGTGTTCTCAACGGAAAAAGAATTTATCCTTTTGCAAAACTTCCTTTGAGCCGAATTGAGCTGGTAGAAAGAACGGTCGTAATTGTGGGAAAATAACGGTGTAGAATAATGTCTCGTCGGTAAATGGGGTCTCGCACTTTCGTCTAGACCGCCCCCTTCCTTTGACATTTATTCTACACTAAGTTTTTAGTGTGTTCTCTCTAGCCAAAATTTTAATTCGAGAGCACAAAACTTGAACCACGGCACGTTTTCACCGTGGAGAAAAAAAAATTTATGCACTTTTGAGTATTAACTATAACAAAAAAACAAATTCCCGTATATTCGCAACACAAAATTTTCGCACATTCGCGACACAAATTTATTTTTCCCCCTTTTTTTTTACACATAACCCTTATTCTAGTTTACAACTTAATTTTAGGTAAATCTACTACTTAATGCTATGCCTACGGTACATACGTTAATTTGTTGTTGTGATGCGCCAGGTCCTTGGATGGATGGTCGTGATGTCGTCTAAGATCCGTAGAGTGGTTGTCACGGGGTTCGGCCGTCCTCTCGTCCTGTCTTGCAGAAGCAGGTCCACACTGTTATCCCGGAAAAAAAAACTCCCGAATACCGGCTGCGCCAATTTTGTTGAAACCGCGTCCTCAAAGGTCACCACGCACAATGAAACACGAATCTGACTTTACGTATACGTTTTATTTTACTTTGATCTACACCGCCGAACACTACACCCGTGAGTACTAATTTTGCTGACTTACACCGTTGGCTGCTTTTTTCGATCTTTTTGCCGTTGACTGTTGATCGTCGATCGTTGTATGTTAACTGTTTTCCGTAGACTGATGAGAACCTCTTCCAAAGCTTACCTCGTTACCTAGGTCAGTGCTGCTAATTTTTGCACTTGGGCACTCAACTTGCTTAGTCACCGACAGTCAGTGGCCGGTGTTACTTAATGGGTGCAATGTTTTGAAACATGACCCTTAGCGCGCACAGCTGGGCCGTCGTGAGAATTTGCTTGGTGCACTTTAAGCCAGATGTTAGCCACCGTGTGCTTGGCCTTGGATGAGCGGATGTTCGGAAATGTCTGATAATTCGTGATTTCAGCATTTCCTAACACTATTATGTTTGTGGCGTTTGGTACATGTCCAACCAAAAATCCTCATATTCTTCATTATTTGTGGGTTCTTCATATTCGTATTGAGAGTTGGAATTATTTTCGGGGTAGTCAATGTGCTCCTCAGAATTGTCAATTTACTCTGTATTGTGTAATTCTTCAGCTGTGCCTTTCGACGTTGAAGGCTGGGGATAACGTTTTTGAAGGTAGGAGGATTGCCTTGTACTAACGCTCATTGGGGTGGGTTTATCTAGTTTGGTATTTGGATTCGGTTTCCAAACATTTTGGCTATTGTTGGGGGTTTGTTTATAATTTGAGAGCTGCTGTTGTGGTAAATCTAGTTTTGTCTGTGTGTTCACCGGTCTTACCGGAAACGAATGTTCCAAACGGTATGTTTGCTGCTCCGGTATAAATCGGTGCATATTATTGTAGCTGTAATTGCAATTAAAATTAGGGTCGATATTTTGTCTTTGAATACCGGTGGCATTATTAAATCTTTGTGTGTTAGGTGTGTTTTGCTTTGCAAGGTTTGATTTTGAATTTTTTGGATAGTTTGGATTTGAGTTTACTTTAATCCTTTGCAGATATCTGATGTTTTCTTCTTGTTTTATAAAATTGATTGCTTCTAACATGGATTTGGGTTCTTTTGTGCGAACAATAATTCCGTAGGGGTCTTTCAATCCTGCTAAGAGTACTTCTTCTTACCGCAGGCGTTTGCTTTCGGTGCAGCGACGTGCGGCCCTCCGCATCGCGAGCTCCTACCGCACGGTCTCGGAACCGGCGGTGTTGGTGGTCGCGGGGGTCATTCCAATTGACCTCTTGGCCAGGGAGCGACAGGCTGTCCACCAGGAGAAGCCTGTTCTGGGGCGGGAGACCCAGCGGGTCGTATGGGCCAGGACCTTGGCGTCCTGGCAGGAAAGGTGGGACGGGGATTCGCGGGGCCGGTGGACAGCCCGGCTTATTCCCCGGCTGGACACCTAGCTGAACCGTCAGCATGGTGAGGTCGATTACTACCTCACCCAGATGCTGACGGGGCACGGGCACTTTCGGGCCTTCCTTTACCGCATAGGGAAGGTACCGAGCCCGTGCTGTGTATACTGTGACTCCCCGTCGGACTCCGCTCTCCACACATTCGTTGAATGTGCTCGCTGGAGGGCTGAGCGAGACGGTGTGGAGGGAGTGACTGGCAGCATAACCCCTGATAACGTAGTCGGGGTTATGCTGCAGGGGAGGGACTTCTGGCGAAGAATCGCCCTTTTCGTGAGGGTGAGCAGGGAGCGCCTGTTGAGGTAGAGGGCCCTGTTTGAGGGGGGGGGGTATATAGGACTCCACCCCGAAGTAATGTTTCACAGACGGTTCCGGGGTGGAGTTCCTGGGGGAAGGGAGCGGGGTTTTATGTATTTATTTATTTGGTTCGCTTAATACAAGCTACGGACAATTAACTTAAAACTAGACTTAACTATTACTTAGGGATGCTAAACTAACCTAATTAAGACTAGATTGAAGAGGCGGGATGGACAGGTAAAGGGCTCGCTTAAGGGAGGATTTGTTTAGGTGGAAATCAAAGGGAGCAGAGTTGTTAACCTTTCGTAGCATCCTAGTGAAAGGTTCAAAGTGGCCGTAGTTAGTACGGTGACACTCAAGGCGGAAGGTAGGGAAGGATCTTACGTTGCGAGGATTAGTGTTAAGGGAGATGCGGCAAAGGAGATCGGGGCAATCAATGGAACCAGCCAGTACTTGGTGGACGAAGACAATGTCAGCGACATCCCGAAGAAGAGCAAGAGGTTGAAGGTTAATTAGTTTAAGGCGGTCCTCGTAAGGAGGAAGATTTAGGTGATCGGTCCATGGAAGGTTACGGAGGGCAAAACGGAGGAACCTACGTTGGACTGACTCAATCCTGTTAATAACTGAGGATTGGGAGGGTGACCAGACCTGACAGGCATACTCAAGGAGAGGCCTGACAAAGAATATGAAAAGAGATTTGGTGACATAGGGATTAGAAAACTCCTTAGACCAACGTTTAACAAAGCCGAGGGCAGAGTTTGCTTTGCTGATGGAGTGATCTATATGGGAACGGAAGTTCAATTCACTATCACATATGACACCAAGATCGCAGAGGGAGGTTACAGAAGGAACGGGTTCACCAGATAGAGTGTAGGATCTGGGAGGTGTGGAGGTGCGTTTACGGGAAAATGTGATCGCTTGGCATTTTGCAATGTTAAGATCGAGGAGGTTTTTAGAACACCATGTTTGGAAATAGTCAAGGTCGTTTTGGAGGAATAAAGAATCGGAAGCATTAGAAATTTGTTTGAAGATTTTCATATCGTCGGCATAAATTAGGATGTTGGAGTGCTGAATAACGCTTTCGACATCGTTAACGGACAATATGAAAATGAGTGGGCCGAGGTGACTACCCTGGGGGACTCCTGAACGGGATATGAAGGGTTTAGAAATTGAGGAATCGAAACGGACGCTGTATTGACGATTTTCAAGGTAGGAACTGATCCATGAGACGAGTAGGGGAGGAAGGCCAAGGTAGCTTAATTTTTTAATAATAATTTTGTGGGAGATTTTATCGAAAGCTTTGCTAAAATCAGTAGCAACGACGTCAACTTCTGCGCCCTCTTCCATAGAGAGAAGGGTGCGAGACACAAAGGTTGATAAGTTTGTCGTAGTAGATCTGCCTTTGAGGAATCCATGTTGACACGGAGAAATAACGGACTTGCAGATAAGGAGTCATAGACAATGCTTTCGAAAAGTTTCGGGATGCATGATAATTTGGCGATAGGACGGTAATTAGAAATATCGCTTTTACATCCCTTTTTGTGAATAGGGGTAATATAGGAGTCTTTCCAAAGATCAGGGAAAGTACCCTCAGAAAGGGAAAGTTGGAAGAGATGGGTGAGGGGCTGAACTAGGTGAGTAAGGCAATTCTTAAGGACGGTGGCAGGAATGCCATCAGGGCCGGGGTCAGTATCGTCGACGAGGGCACTGATTTTAGCGGCGAGGGAAGAGTCGATGCTGATGGAGACTAGGGAGATTTGGGCGCAGTTCTCCAAGGCGGAAAAGTAGTTAGGGTCAGGGATGGAGTCAAGATCGCTGAAGGCCTGACTGAAAAAGTCAGCGAACAAGTTAGCAATCTCTGTGAGGTTGGACGAGGATGAGTTACCAAGCTTGAGGACAGAGGGGTAACCGTTGGATTTGCGCTTGACATTAATGAAGTTGTAGAAAAGTTTAGGATTAGAGATAATTTTGGATTGCATGGAGGTAAGGTAGTCCTTGTAGAGGGATTCGCAGCGTTCGGAAAAGAGTGCAGAAATGGAGGAGTAGGAGGAGTAGTCAGTGTCGGACCTAGATAGGAGAAAGGAGTGCCATAGTTTGTTCCGTTTGTTACGCAGAGCGCGTAGTTCTTTGTCGTACCAGGGTGGAGATGAGGAGCGACTCTTAACGGACTCATAGGGTACGCATTTAGAAATGCAGCTAAGGAGAACGCTGTAGAATAGGGATACGCAGCAATGAAAAGGCAATTGAGAGTCTGTTAAGGAAGAAAGGATGTTGGACTGGCTTAAGAGTAGGTTGAGCTTCGCAAAGTTAGCTTTACGAAAGTTGTAGTGAAAGCGGGTTTCAGGAGGGTTGGTGAGGGAGCTAGGCGATTCGTGGGAAAAAGAAAGGAAGAGAGGGGGGTGATGAGAGTCAAGAGTAGAAAGAAGGTGGCGACTTTTAGTAACAACCGAATCAAGTGGGTTAGTGGAGAAAATAAGATCAAGCTGTCTACCAAGGTGATTTTTGACGCCACTCATCTGGAAGAAACCTGAGTCGAAAAAGTGATCGACAATTAGAGACTCAATTGGAGAGGACACATTGGTGGCAAAATAAGAGGAGTCATCGTCGGAGAGGGACCATAGTAGATGAGGAAGGTTCACCCAAAACTATGATACTGTCAAGAGGAAGGGCAAGGGCAGACACGGCATCAAGAGCTTCAGTAGCGTGCATGTAGGCCTGGAGAGGCTGAGCGGGACGAATGTAGCAGCACATGATGAAAAGAAAATGGGGATTGAGAGAGATTCGAAAGGAGAAGAATCAGAGGAATTGATCAGGGTAGGACTATAACGGTTATGAACAGCGATAAGGACGCCGCGACCAGAGGGACCGGAGTTAATTGAACATCCATTCGAGCGGAAAACACTGAAATCGGACGAGAATAATTCGTTGTTGTTGATTCCGGGGGTCAAGTTCGTCTCCGAGAGCGCGAAGATGTCGAATGGAAGGGATTGGGATTGTAGAAAAACGTCTTGGGTTTTGGAGCGAATCCCTCTAACATTCTGGTAGTAAAGGGAAATCGAGTTAGGAGGTTTGGCAGAGATGGATAGAGGAGGGTAGGAATTAGGGGAGGTGCCGCTGGGGAGGTTAGGAACAGAAATAATTTTTCGTGTCAATGCGACTTTTTTGAAGGTGAGAAATACGCTTGGAATTTAGGTAGGAGGCATAGGCGGAAAGGTCGTCGGAAATTTGTTGGGCTGGGACGTTGAAAGCTGCGTGGAATTTAAGAAACAGCTGCCGCAGGATGGAGGGTCAGTCGGGAGACCCTCTTGGTGTAGGGAAACAATAACGTTGGATGGAGTCTTGCCGTCAATACAGATGGAGTCGGCTTTATCGTGGAGACAGGCCAAGTAGAGTCGAACGTTGTCATTGACTCTACGCTCGCGAAGGCGAGAAAGCAAGTAACGGCCATCAGGAGATTTGGCCGATAGCCTCGTTAGCTTCACCACAGGAGGGAGGAGAGGGTCAATGTAGGAAGGTTTAACGGGAATAATAGGGGGAGAGGTGGAGGAGGGAGAGGTCGAAGTTGTGGTTGAAGGAGGTGATTGGAAGTGAACAGTGAGAGAAGGATCGGAGGGGGCTGTCGCGGGAGAGTGCTTAACAGAGTCAGATGGAGCGGTAGCAGAGGAAGAAGTAGTTGGAGCGGTAGAGGAAGGGGTGGCGGGGTGTTGAGTGTGGGAATACACGAAATTAGGGTATTTTAAGGGAGTAGCGCATTTAAAGCTAGTAAATAAACCGACTTTGAGTTGCCAGTTGCTGAAGTCAGGAGCAGGTAGGGGAGAAGGTGAACGCGGTCGGATGCTACGGGGGATAGAAGCGTTAATACGTTTCGATTTAGTGAGGATGGATTTATTGTTAGTCTTCCGGGAGGGGGGGTGCGGACTTGGGGAAGAAGTTGCGCGAGGGTTAGTACTTAGCCTATTATTAGATTTCTTAGCACGAGGGTTAGTACTTAGCCTGCTGTTAGAATTTTTTGCAAGGTAGCCCAGCTTTTGTTGGGGAGTCCGGCACATCGTGCGTAAGAGCATTTCCCCGCTCCCATAAAAAAAAGAAAAAAAAAAAGAGTACTTCTAAGGCTTGTTGGTTGTGCATGTTTTGTTTGAATACACGAACGCTATTATCTTTCTCGTGGATAGCGAGGTAGTTTAAAATCGTATTTAAATCTTTTCTGATCCTATCGTAAAATTGGAAAGGGTTTTCGTAGTTATTTTGCCTGAGGTTATTACGGTAAAAAAACAGACAATTCTCATTGCAAAGGTCACTGAAGTTTCTTATAAGTTCACTTTTTATTCCTCCAATAGAGTTAACGCAGCTAATATTAATGACTTCTCTTGCTGGTCCTTTTATTTTACTGATAATAGTGCGATAAATAACAATGTTCTGGTAGTTATTCGGATTTCCTATATCGTAGAAGTGGGCCACTACACTATCAATGCTTTCCAAGAAAAAATTTAATTCGTTAACGTCGCCATCAAATTCAGGGATGGTTTCCGCGTGTACTTTACAAAAGCTTGGAATAGTTGGAACGGCCATATTTTCCCGATTGTTCTTATTAACTGTTTTGTTTTTACTAATGGAGATATTACAGAATCTTTTTATTATCAAATCAATGGCAGGCTCTAGATTTTCTTTTTCTCTGAAGGAATGATAGGATCCAGAGGAATCTGACATGAAAAGATAAGAGTACTTACAGCAAAAATTTCAGCTCCATTGGTATTCTTCAAATTTTCCGCTGAGATGATTGATTTTGTGAAAATTTCACTTATTATCCACTACACCTCACTAATCAGGAAACAGTTTCACTTTTTCTTTCCTAACACTTTTCCGTTGAAGCGATCACAAAACTTCCGCACTCTATACTGTTCTGATTATTTCGAAAATATAAAAGTCCGCTGTGGACAATTGAGTTCCGTTACCAAATTTAGGTATTAAAAATATAATTTTTTGGTTCGTGCCACTAAACTAAAAATAGACAAGGTATCTGCGATAGATTCTTGTGTGACACTCCTTTGCGGCTGCGCCAATTATACGTTTAGAGGGTTAATTAAAAGACGATTTTATTTAGAGGCGTCTTGTTTTATTGAAAAGATAAACAGAACTGATTTTTTGGATATACAATGGTTAACTTGTCACCTAGTATTCTGCAGGTGTTCCAATGTAGTTCAAGGAAAAGTGATGCCTGGGAAAGTTGTACTTGGGAAGCTGAGTCAGGTAGGTGCCTGGGAAGCTGAGTCAGATCGTCATGTTCTTTGGGGCCAGAACAGGTGTGCATGAAGGGGTGCTGATGGGTGCTGTTGAATCGGCATAACTCGCTTTCGTTGTAGGGAATTCGACTTAAAGCGTCTGCGTTTAGATTGTACCTACCAGGTTTATATATAATGTCGTAATCATATTCTGATAATTTATGATGAAACCTTACAAGACGTGAAGTTGGGTCTTTTACACTAAAAATACCTTTTAGGTGTTTATGATCTATGACGACGGTAAATTTCTTCCCATAAAGGTAACAACGAAAATTGCGAGCAGCCCACACTATAGCCAGTAGTTCCTTTTCTACTGTCGAATAGTTTCTTTCTGCTTTATTTAAAGACCGACTAGTATAGGCGATGGGCAGATCATCCCCCATTACACCTTGTGAGAGGACTGTGCCCAAAGCTTCTCCGCTTGCATCTGCTGTTAAAATAAACGGCTGATTAAAGTCGGGATATTTCAGCAACGGTGGAGTTGTTAGGGCAATTTTGAGTTCCTCAAAGACTTTTTCACACGCCGTAGTCAATTTAAATTTCACCTCCTTCCTTAAAAGCTTATTTAGTGGCTCCGCTATTCTCGAGAAATTGGGAATAAATTTCTTATAGTAGTTTGCGAGGCCCAGGAATGACTGCAGCTGCCGGATGGTCCTAGGGGAGGGAAAACTTTGCACGCATTGTGTCTTAGAGGGGTCCGGGTACACTCCCTTCGCAATGCAGACATGCCCC
This sequence comes from Philonicus albiceps, assembly GCA_963969385.1. NCBI lineage: Eukaryota > Metazoa > Arthropoda > Insecta > Diptera > Asilidae > Philonicus > Philonicus albiceps. The sequence continues at coordinate 813,455 of CAXAKG010000008.1, read as the reverse complement.
AGATATACTACTTCTTTCCGTAGGAACTGACATTTTTCCGGCTGGAGCTTTAAATTGTATTTTAATTAAATCTCCTAAAAACTTGTAGGAGTTTTTCGGTGTGGTCCGCTAAGTTCTTCCCATAGACTACTATATCGTCTAAGTAGACGAAACACTTAAAACCTTGCAATCCTGATAGAACGTAGTTCATGATTCTTTGCGGCGCTCCTGTTAATCCGAAAGGCATTCTTTTAAATTCGTAGTGCCCTAGGTTCGTGCTAAATGCCGTTTTCGCACGATCCGCAGGTTCCACTAGAACTTGGTGATATCCGCTGGCTAAATCTAGCGTTGTAAAGTACCGAGCATGTCCCAATTGGTCTAATATTTCCTCTATTCGGTGCAGAGGGGATGTGTCTCCAATAGTTACCTCGTTTAACTTCTTGAAATCCACTACCACACGCCATTTCTTTTCACCGGACGGGCACGATTTTTTGGGCACCGCTAAAAGCGGTGAGTTCCATGGACTTTTTCTCTCAATTATTATATCGTTATCCAGCATTTCTCTTACCTGCTCCTGTATTATTGCCTTCTGGGCATCAGGTAGTCTGTACACTCGTTGGTTTATTGCACGTTGTTCTCTGTTAAGCCGAATCGAGTGCTTCAGCACGTCTGTAGTTGTCAATTTGTCGCCTTCCAAATGGAATACATCATTGAATTCCTTACACAATCTTTGTATACTCTCCCGCTCTTCCTCAATAGTATTCCAACCTAATCTGCGTCGCTAATTTCCTTAATCTATTTCTTACAGTTTTGCGATCTTGTTCTCCATTGTTTTTATTGTCTCTGAGAATTGCACCCAATTTCCTCGTTTCGGAACTGCTCTCAAAGTCTTCCGGTGTTGAGTTATCCCCCAGGTTCGTGATGTGGAACTGACTCAGAGGAACCATTTCTATTTTCCATAAACCCAGAATTTCGCAGGAGTCATTCACGTTTAAAATTCCGATTATTATCTTATTATTAACCGGTTTAACTAAACAGTTTGCCAGGAATACCCCTTGGCATATCTCCTGTGATATGCAGAGCATTTCTTCCCCTAAATCTGTACTTAGTTTTACCAGTTTTTCGCATCGCACGGGGATAACTAATTCCTCCACGACATGTACCTCTTGCTCTGGTGCTGCGCTGGTTACATGGTTGCCTCGTGGCAAAGCTTGAATTTTCCTCATTGCTAAACCGATTGAGCTCAGGCCGAACTGCGGCCTGAGCCAGCGCCGCCTCCGGAACGCTAACTTCGAGCTTGACAGGATCAAATTTTTTTCCTTTACTCCGTTATTTAAATATTTTAAAATACTTATATCCGCACCTGTGTCTATTAACAGGTCGGCTTTCCTATTTTTAGCGATATCAAGGGGTAAAATAGCAGAACATTTTTCTGGGGAATTTTCACTAGGCTGACACCTTGTTGAATTAGTGAGGTCCAGGTGACAGCCTCGTTTTAGTTTCCCGACTGGGAGTCCCGATTTTTGGAATCCCAGCGGCTCTTAGCGTGGCACTCAGTTATAGTATGCCCATACCTTAAACCGAAATCATATTTCTTTCTGGTTGAGTTAGTGTTGATCGCGTTTGTTTGATACTTTGTGCTGTTTCCATGGTTCCATGGTTATTCGTGGGATTCGAACCCACAGCCTCTGGGACGGTAGAACAGCGCGCTAACAACTGAACTATCAGAGGCCCCTAGGGGGTGTGTAAAGCAGTTATATTTTGTTGGCCGTTTAGTGTTGCATTGGGATAACCGAGATATTGACTATGAAACGGCACATTAGTGTGCGGCAAGAAAGGGGTTTGCTGGAATTGACTTGCTTGGTGACCTTGGGAGAAGCTGGAAGCTGTTAACTGAGGAATAAAATTGCCATTTGGAAGTGGAACAGTACCTACCTCGCTATATAATGGGCTGGGTTGGGTACTATGGTGCAGCCTCATGTGCAGTTCTGACTCCTCTAACGTACAAGCTTTTTTAATCACCTTTTCTAATGATGTTTCTGTATCATTTAGAATATAAAATCGGTGATGTGGATTTAGAATACCACTTTTGAAGGCGTGTACCGCAGTTTCCTCCAAATCGGAATGTATCGCTTCGACCCCCGTAGTGTGCCTTTTGGTAACCAGAGCTTTACAACCCTTATAAAGTTGTGTCACTCTTTTACCGAAATTTAACAACGTTTCCCCTGGGAGCTGACGACTGCTCCGTAGCTCACCCAATTGAATGTGATAGGGTTTACTATTCACCAATTTAGTGAGGAGGATCGTTTTTAAATCATCCAGGGTTTTATAATCGGCCCCATCGAGGAGGAGAGCAGCTCTTCCCCTTAATTTGGTGGGAACCAGTTGGAGGAACAGTTTTTTATCCTCCTCTCTCTCCAAGCACTGATTCACGTAATCACAGCATTTTACAAATATTTCCACCTCGTTTGCAACGTTCAGCCCTGGCTCCGCCTCAAGTAGAGGAACGTTATTCATCACCAGTTGACTAACTGTTGTGAATGCCATGTTGCTGAAAAACGTGTCTGTGTTTGAATCTGCGAATTTTTCGTTACCCTCACTGCACAACCGTCCTGATCTTAAAAGCATCGATTGCTCAGCTTTTCGCTCCGGAGGTTTGAACACTTCGTCGTCACTACTGTCGTTCGGAATTGTGTTCTCAAAGGAAAAATAATTTATCCTTTTGCAAAACTTCCTTTGAGCCGAATTTAGCTGGTAGAAGGAACAGTCGTAGTTGTGGGAAAATAACGGTGTAGAATAATGTCTCGTCGGTAAATGGGGTCTCACACTTTCGTCTAGACCGCCCCCTTCCTTTAACATTTATTCTACACTAAGTTTTTAGTGTCTTCTCTTTATCCAAAATTTTAATTCGATAATCACAAAACTTTAACCACGGCACGTTTACAAAAAGCAATTACACAGTGTAAGACAAAAAATCGGAAAAATCTACACACTTTTGAATATTAACTATAAGGGAAAACAACAAAAAAAACAAATTTCCGTATATTCGCGACATAAATTTTTCGTACATTCGCGGCACAAACTTATTTTTCCCCTCTTTTTTTTTGACACAAACTTATTTTTCCCCCCTTTTTTTTTTGCATAAGACACTTATTATGCTACTTTACAACTTAATTCGAGGTAAATCTACTACTTAATGCTATGCCTTCGATACATACGTATATTCGTTGTTGTGGTGCTGGTCCTTAGTCGTCTTAGATCTGTAGAGTGGCTGTCACGGGGTTCGGCCGTCCTCTCGTCCTCTCTTGCTGGTTGCAGAAGCAGGTCCACACTTTTATCCCGGAAAAACTTCCGAATACCGGCTGCGCCAATTTTGTTAGACCGAGTCCCCACGATCACCCGCACAATAAAAACTCGGATCTGATTTATTTAATTAGACTTTATTCACACCGCCGAACAATCCACGCGTGCGTACTAACTCTGGTTCTTTTTAGTACCTTGGCTACTTTACTTCGCTTTCGTTTGACTTTACTCTGTTGACTCCTGAGAACTTCTTCCAAAGCTTACCTCGTTACCTAGATCAGTGCTGCTAATTTTTGCACTTGGGCACTCATTTGCTTAGTCACCGGTAGTCAGCGGCCCGTGCTTCTTTAATGGGTGCAATGTTTTGAAACATGACCTTTAGCGCGCACAGCTGGGCCGTCGTGACAATTTGCTCGGTACACTTTAAGCCAGGTGTTAGCCACCGTGTGCTTGGCCTTCGATGAGCAGATGTTGGGAAATGTCTGGTCATCCGTGATTTCAGCATTTCCTAACAATGGCTTTGTACACGATAATTTTTGTGCTGAGGTTTACTTTGGAATTTTTGTTCAAGAGCCAATAAAGTTTGTTGAAGGCTAGCGTTAGCTGCTCACCCTTATTGTCGATATGGGTTTTCCAACTTTAGCCAACTTTATTTATTTATTTTTTCGCTTAATACAAGCTGCATAGTAATAATGCTTAAAAATTAAGACTAAAACTAGCTAAAGGCAAATGGGTGGAGGGGCTAAGGGAGCAGGGGATGGAAGAGGGGAAATCACGGGAGACGGTTGAGTTCAAACCTCAGAGATGATTTGCTCACGTGGAAGTCAAAAGAAGGGAGGAAATTGGCATTTCGAAGCATACGGGTGAGGGTTCGGAACCATAGTTGATGCGGTGGAAAATTGGGCAAGAGGGGGGCTGCTCTTAGGTTACGGGGGTTAGTGTAAAAGGAAACTCGTTGAAGAAGAGAAGGGTAGTCAATCTCACCGGAGAGGAGCTGATGGATAAAGATGACATCAGCAATGTCACGCCGTTTCCACAAGGGCTGTAGGTCAATCAGCATCAGGCGGTCGTCATAAGGAGGCAGATGCTGGCGATCAGACCAGGGGAGCAGACGTAGCGCAAAGCGGAGAACTCTGCGCTGGACTGCTTCGATGCGATTGATGGTCGTGGATTGAGAGGGAGACCAAACTTGGCTGGCGTATTCAAGGAGAGGCCGAACGAACGTGATGTAAAGGGACTTGGATACGTATGGGTTGGAGAACTCTTTGGACCAGCGCTTAACAAAGCCAAGAGTGGAGCTGGCTTTAGAAATCACGCTGTCGATGTGGTCACGAAAATATAGTTCGGTGTCACAGACGACACCGAGATCGCGCAAAGAAGATACCCTAGGTATGGCTAGGCCGGACAGCAGATAGACTCTGGGAAAAGAAGGAGGACGTCTGCGGGAGTAGGTAATGCATTGGCATTTGGAGATGTTCAGCTCGAGAGAGTTTTTATGGCACCAGATGCCAAAGTTATCGAGGTCGAGTTGGAGATGTTGGGTGTCCGTGGAAGAGGAGATGAGTTTGGAGATTTCATATCATCGGCGTAGATGGAGAGGTCAGAGTGTTTGATAATACGCTCAACATCATTAATAGCCAGGACCTAAGTGGCTACCTTGAGAGACTCCCGAGTTGGCCACAAAAGAGTTGGAGGACACAGAGCTGAAGAGGACCTTGTACTTGCGGTGAACGAGATAGGATTCAATCCAGGCAAAAAGTGCTGATTGAAGCCAAGGGAGTGAAGTTTGAAGAAGATTAGCTTGTGCGAGATTTTATCGTGGCAATGACGTCTACTTCATCGCCATTTTCCAAGGCACAGAGGGTAGTGGAGACAAAGTTGACGAGGTTAGTGGTAGTTGATCTATCTTTGAGGAAGCCATGTTGGGATGTGGAGAATAAGGATTTGCAATGAAAGAACATACAATCGTAGATGATGCTTTCAAAGAGTATGGATATGCAGGAGAGTTTGGCAGTAGGACGGTAGTTGGAAATGTCGCTTTTACATCCTTTCTTATGGATGGGTATGATAAAAGAGTCCTTCCACCTGGCAGGGAAAATGCCTTGGGTAATAGAAAGTTCAAAAATGAAGGTGAGGGGACCGAGCAAGTGTTGGGCATACTCCTTTAGTACAATGGCAGGGATACCATCGTGGCCAGGATTGTGATCATCCGTAAGGGTATTGATAGAGGTTGCCACCATTACGGGGTCAATAATGATGGAAGCCAGCGAGGTCTGAAGACTTGAGCTCAAGAAATGGAAATAGCTGGCGTCAGGCTCGGAAGAATGGTCACTGAAAGATTGACTAAAGTGAAGTGCGAAGAGGTTGGCAATAGCGCGAGGGTCGGAGGAAGAAGAGTCATTTAGCTTAAGAGTCGAAGGGTAGCCGATGGATTTTCTTTTGATGTTGATAAATTGGAAGAAGCGTTTAGAGTCGGAGATAAGTGTTGATTGCATCCGACTCAGGCACTCTTGATAAGAGGAGTCGCTGCGAGTGGAGAAGAGGGAAGCCGCCGAGAGGTAATCGGAAAAGTCGCGGTCGGAGCGAGAGATTAGGTAAGCCTGCCATAGCTAGTTTCTCCTATTCCGTAGGGAACGAAGTTCCTTGTTGTACCAGGGGGGAGAGGAGGCATGGCACTTCCGAGGTTGATAGGGAAAAGATTGGGCCATACAATCCAAAAGTACGCTGTAGAAGACGTCGAGAGCATCAGCGACAGAGAGCTGTGGTTCAGCTGAGAGCGAGGGGAGGGGTGATAGGCCAAGTAATTGATTTAGCTTACCAAAGTCGCCTGCGCGGAAGTTGAAGTGGTAAGACGTCTCGGGAATGGGGTGGAGAAGGGAGGGTGCGAGAGAAAGGGACAAGAAGAGAGGAGGGTGATACGGGTCTAGGGTAGAGAGAAGATGGGGACTGCGAGTGACGACCGAGTTAACGGGGTCAGACGAAAAGATCAGGTTGAGCTGTCTGCCAAGATAATTGGTTATGCCACTGATTTGGCAGAGACCTGAGTCAGAGAGACGGTCGGAAAAGAGAGTCTCTTTGTCAGAGAGGGCGTTGGAAGGGATAAAATGGAGTTCGTCATCATACCGAAGCTACTGAAGGCGAGGGAGGTTAAAGTCACCAAGGACAATGATTTCATCGTTGGACAATGATTTCATCGCCCTAAGGTATTAAAAAGGGAATCAATCGCGTCGGTGGCAACTTTGTACGCCTCAAACGGTTGCGAGGGACGAATGTAGACACAGAGGATATATACAGGAGTTTGCGGGTTGAAATTTTGATACCGACGAAATTACAGTCAGGGGAGTTACAGGAAGTAAGGAGACTGGCATCGAAACGATTGTGTGCCGCGACTAAGAGGGGTTATTATTATTTTATTATTATTAGAAAGAAGGGGGGAGGCGTTAGCCTCGAGCGCTCAGACCACGGTCCATTGCACTCGTCCCCTACCCTATCCGAACTTTTTAGTCATCTTGACGAACCTAAGAACATCAGATAGAGATTGAGAATTGAAGTCTTCCATTCTAATTGCATCAGCGCCAAACGTCGTCATGCGCGCGTGGGAGAAGGCCGGGCAGTTACAGAGGAAGTGCTCCGTATTGTCCTCGTCCTCCCCGCACGAAGGACACGTCGAGTCCCTGATGATCCCTAGGATGTTAAGATGCTTGCCGCATGTGTTATGTCATGTGACCGTCCCTACAAGCTTTTTGCAATCTTTCCTGCCTAAGCCAAGCAGAAGTTTTGCAATGTTCCTGTCTGGAGGTCCAATGAACCATTTGGTGAATTTACAGGTTGATATACTGGACCATCTCTGACCATGTATTGAGTCCATGGATCTAGTTATCCAGTTTTTCAGCCTTGTAAAGCTGACACCAACAAGGGGCTCCGGTCCCAGGGGAGGAGAGTTTGCGCCCTTTTTCGCTAAAGCGTCAGAGGCCACGTTGCCGGCGATTCCCTGGTGTCCAGGGACCCATATACGATGGACCTGGTTGTGCTTGGCAGCAGAATTGAGTCTTTTCTTACATTCCTGGACAATCTTTGATCTAGTGGTGGGATTAAGTAGGGTGACAAGAGCAGCCTTACTGTCGCTGCAGATGCCAATCCTCTTATTATGCAACCTATGAGCAATTATCCAGTTAGCCACTTCGAGAATGGCGATTACTTCGACTTGAAAAACCGTTGCGGTTGTTCCGAGTGATATACTGTATTTGAGTTCTTCATTCAAATACCATCCAGCACCCGTACCAGATGAGGTCTTCGATCCGTCTGTGTAGAAGATATCAGTTAATCGATCCAATAATTTGTTGGGATCATCTCATTCTTATCCGAAATCTCCTTCGGAACATGGTAATTTGCGTCATATCATCCGTCGGCATGCTAAAAGGAGCGCAGTGCTCTTCAAGTCTTCGGGATAAGACACCATGTCCGATATAGTCCATAGTCTAGACTTTTTTAGTCGACATATAGCTTTCATTGCCTCTTCTTCCTGGATTGCGAGGTCCAAGGGCTGCAAATTAAGCATTACGTTGAGGGCCGCACCAGGGGTCGAGCTGAAAGCTCCTGTTGTCCCTATGCAAACTTCCCTCTGTATTCTGTTAAGAATAGAAAAGGTAGTTTTCATCTCCGTTCTACTCCACCAGACCACTGACGCATATGTAATTATGGGTCTAATTATGGCTCTGTGTACATCCAGTGCACAATAGCGGGTTTTAGACCCCATGTCTTCCCAAAAGCTCTCCTGCATTGCGAAAAGGCATTCAATGCTCGAGATGCTTTGTGTTCGACATGAGCCTTCCAAGTCAGTTTGCTATCTAGAATTACTCCTAGATATTTCACTTCTTTGGAGAGTTGAATGGTTACACCTTTCAAAGTTGGGAGCTTAAGGTCATCGAGTTTTCTTTTCCTGGTGAACAACACAAGTGTTGTTTTCACGGGATTCACTGATAAGCCATGTCTCTCACACCAGTTCTGGATCCTGTCTAGGGTTTTCTGCATTTTACTACAGACGACCCTAAGTAAGTTACCAGAAACGAGTGCAAACACATCATCAGCGTACACCTGTATGTGTATATTTAGACTTTGCAATTCGTCTAAAAGTGAGTCTACTAGGAAACACCACAGTAACGGGGAGAGAACTCCTCCTTGCGGACAGCCTCTCTCTACTTTCATTACCGTGTCGGTGTCGCATTCTGCGAAAAGTAGTCTCTGAGATAGCATAGAGTAGATCCATCTTACAAGCACGGTATCTACACCAAATGCGGTGGCAGCATTGCACATCGAAGGGAACGTGGCATTGTCGAAGGCCCTCTCAATGTCAACAAAAACCCCGAGAGCGTAGAGCCCCCCGTCCGATGGACTTTCTATCTTAGAGACTAGATCGTGCAATGCGGACTCACAGGATCTACCACTTCTATAGGCATGCTGGTGCTCATTAAGGGGCTGCCGTCTCAACGTTTCTCCTCTGATGTATTTTTCTACCAAACGTTCCAGGCATTTCAGCAGGAACGATGTCAGGCTAATTGGTCTGAAACTTTTCACCAGAGCATAGTGGAAAGTGGGTTTGAACCAGGATCTCAAAGGCTTCCTGTTTAGAACCCGTGTATCCGCCGTCAGGTTTGCGGAGGAAACTCAGTTTGGCTGTATTGTCCTTCTGAAAGACTTTATACAACCTAGCTGTTTCTCTCATTCCTACCAGTTCCTAACTGTACCTTCTATAAGATGAGACTTTGATAGTTCTTATCTCGTACTTATATTCACGCTGTAGGGTTCGATAGGCCGTCCAGTCATCTTCTTTTTGAGTTTTTAGTGCCCTATTCAGAAGCTTCCTGGTATTTTTCCTGAGCCTTGAGAGGTTATTGTTATTGCTGAGACAATAACGGCCTCATGCCTAACCCCCGAAATCTTGTAAGATGCTTTCACCGCGACGATGTCTTCACTACAAAATTGTCTCAACATCGTGGCTTCAATTGTGTTCGATACGAACACGCATGCCCGCGGTCGTTCCGCTCTTCCGAAGTGAAAGAGTTGTCCCCAATTGATCATACCGAGACCGCAGATACGCTTTCTGCATATCCATGGTTCCTGTATTAGTGTTATTTGGCGGAATGTCCGCAGTTTGCTTAACCTTCCACTGAGAATAGCAGTGGCCGATTTACTGTGCTGCAGGTTGATTTGAGTGATATTCAAGTCAGTGAATATGATGATTTACTGCTCCGCATATCACTCGTCGTCCGCATTTATTTTCTGGCAACGTGAAATTTCACTCTCCTAAAACCTAAATGGGGGCGAAGCCCGTAAACAGACTCCAGGACTTTCAGCGACTCCGTGTCTACGCCCAGAGCAAGAGTGGAACCCTCTGGATCATCAGGGTTCTTCCTCCTGCTGCTGAACGCACGAATGCGCCAGTATTTAGTCTCCAGTCCCGGGTTCTGGTTACGGAGACGGGCAGAGATTTCACCAGGTGCCTTGCGAGGACCTGGGATCCAACTACTGCCCGAACCAGCTTAGGCATCTCGCTATCTTTTGTAGCAGAAAATTTTATGCTAGGGCTTGGGAAGCAGCCTCAGCGAAGCTTTTGCCACCCCCTCCCCCCCAGCCGCCGTTCTTGAGCCCGACGGAGCCGCACCCTCTAACAACCCGGTGTGATAGTTCTGCATCTGTGGAAAGAAAGTCCGGGAGCTAAGCCATTGGCCAGCTAAAATTTCCGGTTAAGGCTACCAGCGTAAGGTGGCCATATACGAACCTTCATCTTCTGCTTAAGGATGATTTCAATAAAACAACCCAGTTGAGCGTCAGCGTGAAAGTTCCTGATTATTCAAATTTGCTTCGCCTTTTATACAAATTTCTCTTACAACTACCTTTACAAAATTCCTATGATATTTCTTACAAATATGCTTAAATTAACAAAGTGCTTAACTAAACATGTGTACTGCGCATAGCCGTACTATAAGATATCAACTTACATAGCTGTACCATAAGATATCAACCCCAACTCTCTCTTCACAGGTACAGAACAATTACACATGACACAAAAACAAACCGTTGTTCTTAATAAGATCATAAATCGAATCCTGTGTCAAGTAGGTGACGAAATTCCTTAGGCAATTTTTCTGACCCATAAAATTTTCATCGGAAACAATTACCTAAGTGTAAACAATGCCTCGGCCGTGGGCATCGGCCTGTTGTGCTCATGTTGCACTTTTTGGCTTGGGCGCATGAGGCATGTAAACAATGTGGTTACAATTGGGAAATCTTATAGTACAGCTATGCGCAGTACACCGGTACGAGGATCGGGTTTCCCTTTTATCTCGTCCGGTGAGCCTTGTACCAGGAGACCGGTCTTGACGACGTTCCTCCGTTTATGCTTGCTCATAGGCTGCGTGGGTGGTATTTTGGCTGCTCCAGCGCATCCCGCACCAGGCGAGGTGCTCGGAGTGGATGAGTCCTCCTCCGACCTACCTCTCTTGGCGGCTGTTGTCACCGGAGTCGAGGAGGAAGGGACAGAGCCGTTGACAAAGTGGCTTTTCGCTTCCTTTGCCTTAGCTCTGTTCTGCTTACTCCTCAGCCATCGCAGCTGTCGTTTGGACAACTCCTCTTTTTCCTGGATGTTAATTTGAGTGATCTTGTCCGTGGTGGGATCAGGATTAACCGTAGTCACAGCGGGCTGCTTTCCGATCCTTTCCTGTTCCAAAAGAAGGCTCTCCATTGACTGTGTCAATGTGCCAATCGATGACAGTCCGTCTTGCGACCTTCTGTCATCGGAGTCCAGACAACTTCCTCCTCGGCCTGGACTTGCCACCTTGGCAGTACATGGAAGTGGGACCTGCACATTCCTAGCACCCGCCGCATGTACAGTGGGAGGATTCCCAGCAACAGGCTGGTTACCTCGTGCAGACGTTAATACCGCTGGCTTGCCTTCCATGAGTGCTTGTGGTGACCCTTCTTCGTCTGGCGCTTCAAGACTGACCTGTTCGACATAAGAGACCCTGCCGGCAGCACCCTGCTGCCGTTGACATAGCTCAGTCAATCATCGACGCACGCAAGCTGCTCCACGGTTAGGGTACCGGTCATCGGTTAAGTCATCATCGCAGGCGTCGGCACGGAAGACAGAAAATTCCGCGGAAAAAAGTTCATTACTGTAGATACTGGGAGTTAAATTAGTTTCGGTAAGGGCAAAAATGTCGAAGGGAAAGATAAGGGAGTTCTGGAAAACAGCACAAGTTTTGGTGCGCAGACCACGCACATTTTGGTAGTACAGTGACACAAGGTCAGAGAAGGGGGGGGTATGGGACAATGGAGCAGAGGAAAGGGGAGAAGTGGTGGGATTAGGAATTAAAATAAGATTTGTGGTCATTACGCGCTTTTTGAAGGTTGGAGACTGCGAGAGCTGACGTAGGAAGCAAAGGTAGCAAGATCCGTAGACACCTTATCGCCTAATTCAATGTGAAACTTGAAAAAAAGCTCGCAGGGTTGCAAGATCAGTGGGGAGACCTTCTTGGTGAATTGCAACCAGCACGTTAGTTTTGGTTTTTTCGTCAATGCATACGGAGTCAGGCTTGTCGTAAAGGTAGGCGAGAAGCAGACGAACGTTATCGTAGATCCTATGCTCACGAAAACGGGACAGAATATAACGTCCTTCAGTGGACCCAGCAGATCGCATTGTGAGCTTTACAATCGGAGGGAGAAGAGGGTCGATAAACGACGGTTTGGCAAAGGTCTGAGCGGATGGGCTTAGACAAGAAGGGGGAGGGACCGAAGCGGGAGATGAGGGAGGACGGGAGGGGGAGGAAGAGTTAGAAGGATACAGGGTGTGAGACTTGACGAAGTTGGGGTATTTGGGTGGGGTAGAAAAATTAAAATTTGGAAAAACGCCGGCTTTGAGCTGCCAATTGGAATTGGAGTCCGAAATTGGAGCAGTGATGGAGTTGGGAGGATTGGGGATGCGTTTAGCCAAAGAAGAAGATTTAGGTTTAGCAATAGGATACGAAGTAGACTTACGTTTAGCATTATTACTGGGGTTAGCCGAAGAAGAGGACTTATACGAATTAGACTTAGGTTTAGCATTATTAGTGGGGTTAGACTTAGATTTAGCATTATTACTAGGGTTAGACTTAGACTTAGCATTATTACTAGGGTTAAACTTAAATTTAGCATTATTACTAGGGTTAAACTTAGAATTAAAGGTAGGATTGGGGTTAGACTTCGATTTATTTTTTTATGTTTTGGCTGGGGTTAAAGCTTACAGACTTCGGGGTCCATGGTGAAATCCTAATTTTTCCAAGGGTCAGTAGTCTGGACCGAAACTGATGACGAAGAGGGTAGAGAATGATGCTCCGGTAGGCTGACATCGACTATGGTGGGGCGTGGGGCCAGGGCGGCAGCAGTCTGGGACGACGGAGATGGTGCCGTGGGAGGAGACGGTACGGAAACACGTCCAGGGGTGATATCGAAATTAACAACTTTAAAAAGTTTTAGAATAAAAAAATATAATATTTTTTATGGGAAACACCCGTACTGGTTGAAGACCATTTTTTTTCTGTCCTAATTTAAGTTATAATGATAATATTTTCGACATCCGATATACTTGTTTATGCTAAAACTGCAGGTGGGCTGCGCAGGTGACTTGGTGTCAGTTGGCCAGGCGCGACATTAGGTCAGCGGGATTTCGTGTGACCCGTCCGGTCACGTTGATGGGGCCCGTGATGTTGAGTAGGGCTGTCACGTTGCTGGGGGGCATGGGCTGAGTGCTCAGCTGGTGTTAACTCCTTAGTTAAGTAACTTAGTTCTGATCCCGTATTCCTCGATTTGGTTGATTAATAATTCCGCAAACTCTAGGTATACTTGTTTATTATTTGAAGTGGTCGGCCTGATGATTACGTGGTTGTACTCGCTATTACTTGTCTTTGGAAGTGACACTATGTAGAGGAGGATTGATTCCTTAATTACCATAAGAGGTTCTGCATATTCTATTGCTTCGATTTCGTTTTCATAGGGGAGTGTTTCTGTTAGGGCTACAAGTTGCTTTATTTCTTCTTTATCTAGTAAGTTAGTGTTTATGATTCCTCGCTTTGCCAGGTGCTCTGCTAGAACTATCTTGTTGATTTCGTTTTTAAGGAGGCTGAGCTTGTTAAAAATAGTCTGTTCGTATGTGTCACTTGTGAACTCATTGAAGTGTGTGGCGATTTTGTTGTACTGATCTAATAGTTCCTTTGTTGTGTCCATTAGTTTGTTGTTTATTTTATACTGTTCGTTGTTACTAGAGATTAATTCGTTTTGACTCTTGATGATTAAGTCCCAGTCCGCAGCGTCTGGGGATCCGGCTACCCATTTCCATGCGGGGCTAATCCAGTTTATAGACCTCCTATGTTTTGAGCTCGTTCCCTTTAGTTTGTGGATAAGTTGCTGTATTTGTTTAATCTGATGTTCCAATTGGGGTTTTAAAGGGCTGGTTTTGTTTACACGTGTCACCGTTGGTATTATTCTGTCGAGCACTTCCTGGTAAGATTGATAACGTGAACGAGTTTGAAACTGCCGCTTACAATTCTTCCGTTCCCCTGTTTGATGGTCGCGATTGGTCCATGATATTCGAAGATTTTCGCTAAATGGGCAATATTTACCCATATAAGCCTGCAATATATGGAAATTCTTTATTAGTCTGAATTTTTTATGTGTGACTTGTGGATTCGTCTTCCGCTAACTGTTGTTACGGTGACTCTATTGTCTTTGGCCACGATTTCTTTTTTGTATAAGGGTTTGTGTTTTCCTTGAATCTGCTTGACTGCTACATATATTGTTTCTCCCAGATTGTAGAGTTTCGGCTTCTTCCTTTTTGAATTTTCCTTGCTTAATTTCGTCTGTTGTTTTCTTAGGATCTGTTCAACTAAGTTTTCGTTTATTCTTATCCTGTGCTCTAATAAGTTTTGGTAGTTTATTCTCTGGAAACGTCCAAAAAATACATCGCTGGGTTTCATATTCGTAACGGAATGCACTGTATTGTTATATCTGTCTACTGCAATGTTCATTACTTCCTTAAGTTTTAGGTCAGGGTACTCCATTCGTAGACACCTTACAATTTCAATTATAGTTGAGTGAACTCTTCGATAGTTCCGTTCACTTCGCTTTTTTGGCATGGCGTTGTGTATAGGTCTATTCCTAAGGCTCTAATATAGTTACTGATTATTGGACTAATGAAACTTTTTTCGTTGTCGACTACAAGTATCCTGGGAACAGTAAAAAAATGCAGCGCTTTAGTCACTTTGTCTCTCAGGTGCAATACCGATTTGTCCTTGATTCGAAAGAATTTTGCGAATTTCGAAAACTTATCCACGCAAGAAATAAATTTTTCCTTTTGAAATTCCATAATATATATATGTAATATTTCCGTAGGGTATGTTGAGATGGGTGTCTCCTGTAGTTCTGGTTTGTTAGGATGCCGTATTTGTTTGTGTTACAAATTTCACAGAATTTGATGTACTTCTTGGTTTGCGATGCCATATGGGGAAAGTAAAAGTTCTCTAATATCTGTTTCTTGATTTCATGATGGTTTCTGTGGGCTCTTTTATGTTCTGTTTCTATTATAAAAAATTGACTTTCGGGGTTAGCTACGTCCTCCACTACTCTCTGGGTTATGCGAATTTTAAACAATCTAAAGTGTTCCCTGTAAATTTCTTGAAGTATTTGAATGAATTGCTCTGGTATTTTAAGGCCATTAAGACTTTTATGAGCGTTTCCTTATTTATTTTTTGGAGGTTTATGTAGTGCCGATGGTAGCCTGGCTGTGGTTCATCGTAGGCATATAAATCGCTATTCCCTTCTTTGATGATTAACTGGTTTCGAAAGACGTTGATTGGGGCCTCGTAGAACGGGATAAGGTCTGTACTATCTTCCTCTGCGCTATGTACTGTTTGCTCCGAAGATTGTGTAAGAATGTTGGCGTCTATTTTAAGTCTTGCCAGTGAATCTGCGACCTGATTTGTTTTTCTGGGCTTCTAAATTAATTCGTAATTATATTCCTCGATTCTAGCCTTCCATCGTTTGAGTTTGTGTTTCTATTGCTAAGACTGAATGTGAGGGGTTGATGGTCTGTTAAGATTTTAATTTTTTTTTGCCCCATAAGGATAATTCCTTAGATTATCTAAGGCCCAAACTATTGCCAGCATTTCTTTTTCATTTGTCGCGTACCCTTCTTCTGTTTTGTTGAGTGAACGGGATATGTAGGTGATGATTTTGTCCTTCCCGATTTCGCCCTGCGAGAGCACTGCTCCGATTGCCTGATCGGAGGCATCTGTCGTTAGGATGAAAGGTTTCGAGAAATCTGGGAAAACTAATATTTCGGGGGACATGAATTCTTTTAAATCGTTGAAGGCTTTCAATTCTTTCTCTCCCATGTGAATTTTAATTTTCCTAGATTGATTAGATTTTACCTGTCCGTTCTGCCCTCGTGTTAGATTAGTTAAGGGTTTAGCGATTTTGGCGAAATCCTTGATGAAGCGTCTATAGTAGGAAGCTAGTCCAAAAAAGCTCTTGAGATCCTTTAAATTGTCTGGGGGTTTGATTTTCTTGATTGCCGATACCTTCTTTTCGTCGAGTTTTATCCCTTTATTTGTTATTTTGAAGCCTAAGAATTCAGTCTCTTTTTAAGGAATTCTGTTTTATCCAAATTGACTCGTAAGTTGGCTTTTTGTAATTTGGAAAATATTTTTTCTATATTTTGGAGATGTTCCTCTTCCGTTTTGCCGAATATAATGATGTCGTCAATATAGACGTAGCATATTTTGCCTATATATTCTTTTAAAACATCATCTATCATCCTTTGGAAGATAGCGGGAGCGTTCTTCAGCCCAAAAGGTAATCGGGTGTTGTAGTATACGTAATATATCCAGAGATTTGCTCGCATGGAACGGATCATTTCATTGAAATCAAACGTGCATTCACACGCACTGATCATGTTGCATCCCGTAAAGTCGAAGTAAGCATAAGTCATTCAACGGGTCCAACTCGAACTGACCAAAGGTGTCATATAGCCAAACAAGTGAATCAGCGCCAAGCGCAAGCGTATGGAAGTACTTAAGTCACGCGAGGGCAATGCACTTAAGAGTCAAATGTCTTTGGGAAAATCACAATTCAAGTGCTAGCGAAATGTTGGGTCATGGCTCTCTGGAGCAATTGAAATATATTAATTAGGTCATAATTTATCGATAGGAAAGCTAAATATTCGATAGGGTAAGTATGCATGAGCATGTATGAGTGTTTTAGAGCATAGGAACATTTTGTATAAATAGGCATAACGATTTTGTAAAAGCAAGGAGTAGAATAAAGGCGTTTACAGAGGACACTATTCTTTCGCTATTTTCGACCTTCATTCACTGAGGCACTTTTCGCCAAGTGAAAATATTAGGCTCTTTAGCCAGATATTTAGGATTGAGGCTCATAAGCCAGATCATTTAAAATGGCTTTTCAGCCGTATGTATTGAGGCGATACGCCAGATACTAAATTTCACTTCTCACCATGGCTAGATTTATCGATGTAAGGAATCTAGACGTAAGAGTGTACTGGTATTTACCATTCATGGTGGAAAAGCGGTCTTTGGGATGTCTTTTTCCTTCATTTTAATCTGGTGGAATCCGGATGTTAGATCAAGGGTGGTAACAAATTTTGAATTTCCTAAACTAGCTATTGTACTTGATATATCGGGGATAGGATAGGTATCCGAAATTGTTACTGAATTGAGTTTTTTATAATCGATCACCATTCTGTACTTTTTGATGCCTGAGGCATCCAGTTTTTTCTCTACGATCCAAAGGGGAGAGTTGTAAGGGCTCTTAGAGGGTCTTATAATTCCGTTCTTAAGTAATTCCTCTATTTGTCTTTCTACTTCTTCTCTGATATTAGCCGGATAGGGGTAAGACTTTGCATAAATGGGCTCAGTTGTGGTGATTCTTATTTCAGCTTCTACAGTGGTATGAACAATTTCTTGATCATTAATGGGTCCAAAAAGTTTTTTATAATTTCTCACGATGTACTGTAATTTTGTTTTAACTGGAGATTCAAGGTGATCAGTCCTTATTTCCACGTTATTTACTTGAACACATTCTTTAGCCCTAAGTTGGATTATGGTGTTAGGTTTTATTATCAGAATATTATTTTTTCGATTTATAACAGCTTCTAATTCCTTTAGTGTGTCGTCCCCTATCATCCCATCAAACGATTTTAACCCTGGCATGACGAAAAAATGTGTTGTAATATTGTTACTGATCCCTGCAAATAATTTTCCTGAGACCTTCTCTTTGATTATTATATCGCCTCCCGCTGAATGAATTTTGAATGGCTTTTCTATTTGGTTTTTCCTTTTGCATGTTCTAGTTTTATTAAGTTTTTGTTTGCCCCTGTATCGATGAGAAATTTCAGAATTTCGCCCTGCTTAGTTTTATACTCTAGGTATGGAATGCTAGAGAGGCTTCCGTCATAAGTTTATATCAGCATTTTCCTCGTCATTTTGTTCGATATTATCTTCCAAAAACTCATTTTCAATCTCGTCGGGGTAGGTATGTATGTATGTACTCCTCGTAGGAAGGGTCTTGCCCCGTTTCTAGAACATTGATTCGTGGGGTCTTATTAGGATAATTGTCAGAAAGGTTAGGTCTTTTATAGGCGTAATTTTCGTTTTCGTTCAAAGCAGTAATCAACCTTCGTGCGGTGCAGTCGCACGTTCTTTACCTCCCGCAGTTCATTGTTTATTTCTGTTGTGTAATCGCCTAGGTTGTTTCACCCATCGCAGCTGGCCGGTGTGCTGCCTCGACTACTTCCGGATTCCAACTGTGACATCACTTCGTTGCCTACTACGAGCTTTACGATGAACGCCTGCAAAGTATGCAATGGGTCTCTCTCTGGCGATTTGATCGAGTGCGACGGGGTTTGCAGGCTGTCTTTCCATGCTGCTTGCCTAAAGCGTGGCGCCCGATCATCTTCATCTGCTGGGCTCTCTACGTGCAACGAGAGCTCCGACATCAAGCCGTGTCACGTTCTTCGTGCTCTGGCAACTATTTCCGACAACCTCTTAAGCGAGCAACCTCTCCTTGCCGCTAAGGTGCAGTCCATGCTGGGTAATTGCTCGTGCTCTCAGATCGTCCCTGACGAATTCTCGTCGATCAATGTGAGTCTTGATAAAATTAATAGAAAAACTGAGTCACTTCTTGAGAAGTCCTATTTGATATTTACTAAAATATCTACCGCGGCGCGAACCCTGGACGACCTCTACTCAGCGTTTTCTGTAGCCGATCTCCCCGCGGCTGTTCTGCCTGCCGTCGATGATGTTCGCCGCTCGGTGAAGCTAATAAGGAATGACCTCGGCTCTTGCTCTACGACTGTGTCTGCCAACGCTGCGCTCCTTGGCTCCATCTCCGCTGATCTTCGCTCGCCCTCTCGCTCGTCCGCTGTAGGACCGACAAGCGTTTCCGCCATCAGCTGCCCCTCCCCTGCTCTGGACCGTGTGCCCACACTTTCTGCCACGCCTGCTCAGACTGCTGCTACACCGAATCCCAGCTCTGCCACCGTCGACATCACTAAGTCCGTGCCTCGCCCGCCTCCATCTACTTCTTCCGTTTCTGTTCAAACTTCTGCTTGTGATTTGGATTCTTTGCAAGACACTTCTCGATCTCACCGATTGTCTGTGAGAAACTCCGCCCGCCCCATGCTGGTGGGCCATCCAAATTTAAGGTGACTCTTCACTGCAAATACGAGTGGCTCTTCTCCCGCCCCGTTAGCTACGGTAATATTAGCATATCGAAGTGGATCTCCAAGTCTGTTAGCTTTAAGTCTAATCCTAGTCATAATAACATTTCTAAAGCTAAGACTAACCCTAGCCCTAATGCTAAACTTAAGTCTAACTCTAATCACATTACCAAAGCTAAGACCAACCCTAGCCCTCATGCTAAACCTAAGCCTAACTCTGGTCCCTCTCTCTCTTCTAAATCTACTACTAGCCCTAAATCACCCTCCCACAAATCTATAGGTTCCAATAATCCGACTAAACGTCGTTCTAACCCTTCCAATCTTGCCAATGTTTCTGCCGCTAATCCTAAGTGGCAGTACAAGGCCAGCCTCTTCCCTAACTTTAACTTCTCCACCCATCCCAAATACCCTAATTTTGTCAAATTCCATACTTTGGTTCCTTCACAACCAGTCATTCCACCCCCTCCCCCTTCCTTCCTCTTCGTCCTCTTCTTCCGTGTGCCCACCTCCCGCCAATCCGGACCCCCTCCCTTCCAATCCCCCCACCAGACCTTCATTCATTGACCCTCTCCTCCCCTCTATTGTTAAACTCACCATGAAATCCGCAGGATCAACTGAAGGACGTTATCTGTTATCACGTTTGCGTGACCATACAATCCACGCTAACGTTCGCCTTCTCCTTGCCTACCTCCATGACAAACCAGACTCCGTCTGTATTGACGGCAAAACTAAAACTAACGTGTTGGTTTCGATTCACCATGAGGGCCTCTCTACTGATCTCACTGCCCTTCGCGAGCTCTTTTTCAAATACCATACTGAATTCGGCATTACTCCGAATAAGGTATCAACCGATTTAGCTTCCTTCGCTTCCTATCTTAGCTATCGGCGTGTCTCCCCAAAAAGCCCGCGTTGATCACAAAAATTATTTGTTGCCAGCACTCAATCCTCTTCCCGTTCCCTACCCTCTTCTGCCAAAGTCCGTCCCCCTAGCTGTCTTTCCATATATTACCAAAACGTTAGAGGCCTGCGCTCCAAAACTTACTCAGTTTTCCAGAATTCCTTTCTCTTCCCTTACGACATTTTTGCGCTTACAGAAATCAACTTAATCGCTAGCGTAAATAGCAATGAATTATTTTCTACGGACTTCACTGTTTTTCGTGCTAACACCAGCGATAATGACTTAGCCCCTACTGGCCGCGGCGTCCTCCTTGCTGTTCGCAATCTCTTCGGCGCTTGCCTTTTTACTTCCTCTAAAACCTCTAATTGTAATTTCGTCTGCATCAAAATTTCTCTAACTTCTAAATTCTTGTATATACTCTGTGTCTACATTCGTCCCTCCCAGCCGCTTGAGACGTATAAAATTGCTACCGATGTGATTGATTCACTCTTCAATAGTCTTGGTCCAAATGATGAAGTCATCGTTCTTGGCGACTTTAATCTCCCTCGCCTTCATTGGATCCGGTCTGATGACGAACTCTATTATATCCCTTCCAACACCCTATCTGATAAAGAGACTTTCTTCATTGACTCTGGTCTCTACCAAATTAGTGGTGTAACCAACAATCTGGGTAGGCAGTTAGATTTGATTTTTGCTTCCGATCCAGTCAACTCGGTTGTCATCGAGAGTACTCATCTCCTCTCCACACTGGACCAGTATCACCCCCCACTCTTCCTCACTTTTTCTCTTGAATCTCCCCTTCTTCATACTCACTCTGAAACGTCTTACTCTCTCAACTTCCGAGCAGGGGATTTTAGCAAACTAAATCACCTACTTGATCAATCATCCCTTCATTCCCTCTCAACTGATTCACAGCTTTCTGTTGAAGATGTCGCAGACTCTTTCTACACCGAACTAATTGCCTGTTTAGCTCAGTCTATTCCCTTCCAACCTCGTAGAGATCATGCCTCATCTCCCCCTTGGTACAATAAAGAACTTCGCTCTCTTCGAAACAAGAGAAACAAACTGTGGCAGGCCTATCTCTTAACTCGATCGGATCCCGACCTGTCCAATTACCTCTCTGTGGCTTCCCTGTTCTCTGAACGCAGCCAATCCTCTTACCTCGAATATTTGGAACATATGCAGTCAACTCTTCGCTCAGATCCTAAACGCTTTTACAAATTCATTAACGTCAAAAGAAAATCCAGCGGCTATCCTTCAACACTTAAACTTGACGACACATCTTCCTCCGACCCTCGCGTAGCCTGATGCTACCTACTTCCACTTCATGCGCTCTTGACCACAGACTACCCTAACATCTGTCAACATTGACTCTTCAGTAGTTTCTGCCTCCATCACCACTCTTGCTGATGATCACAACCCAGGTCCTGACGGAGTCCCTGCCATCGTTCTGAAAAAGTGTGCTCAACACTTGATTGAACCTCTTACCCACATCTTTCAACTTTCTATTGCCCAAGGTATCTTCCCTTCTAGGTGGAAAGATTCCTTTATCATCCCCATTCATAAAAAGGGCTGTACGAGTGATATCTCCAACTACCGTCCTATAGCCAAACTCTCCTGCATACCCAAATTCTTCAAAAAAATTGTATACGATTGTTTATTCTTTCATTGTAAATCCTTATTTTCCCCTTCACAGCACGGCTTCCTTAAAGGCAGGTCAACTACTACTAACCTTACCGACTTCGTCTCTAAAACACTATGTGCCTTGAAAAACGGTGAGGAGGTCGACGTCATCGCTACTGACTTCAGCAAGGCGTTCGACAAAATCTCACATAAATTAATTATCTTCAAACTCAGCTACCTTGGCTTCAATCAGCCTTTTCTCTCCTGGTTGAAGTCATATCTTGATCAACGCCAGTACAAGGTCCTCTTCTGTTCCCCATCCTCTAACCCTTTCGTAGCCAATTCTGGTGTTCCCCAGGGAAGCCATTTAGGTCCGTTGCTTTTCATTCTGGCTATTAATGATGTTGAGTGTATTATTAAGCACTCGGATCTTTTTATCTACACCAATGACATGAAAATCACTAAACGGATATCTTCTCCCACGGACTCACGACTCCTTCAAGTCGACCTTGACAACTTTAATTTATGGTACCACAAAAACTCTCTTGCGCTTAATGTCTCCAAATGCCAATCTATTACTTTTTCCCGCAGACGCCCTTCCTCTCCCCCCAGAGTTTACCAGTTATCTGATGAAACTATCCCCTATGTTTCCTCTCTTCGTGACCTTGGTGTCATTTGTGATAGCGAACTTAATTTTCGTGATCACATTGACAGTGTGGTTGCTAGAGCCAACTCTGCACTTGGCTTTGTTAAGCGCTGGTCTAAGGAGTTCCTTTATCCCTATGTTGCCAAATCCCTCTACGTCTCCTTCGTCAGGCCTCTCCTCGAGTACACTCGCCAAGTTTGGTCTCCATACCAATCTACAAGCATCAACAGGATTGAATCTGTTCAGCGTAGGTTCCTTCGGTTTGCTTTACGTGAGCTTCCCTGGTCTGACCGTCTGTATCTTCCCCCTTACGAAAACCGCTTGATGCTTATTGACTTGCAGCCCTTATGGAAGCGGCGCGACCTAGCTGATATTACATCATCATCAGCTGCTTTCTGGGGAGATTGATTGTGCTTCTCTGCTTCAGCGGATTTCTTTCTACACCAACCCCCGCTATGTCAGGTCGGCCCCTCTCTTTCGCCCTGCTTACCACCGCACCAACTACGGACTTGCCGAGCCTCTCACCCTAGGGGGTGGCTGTGCGCGCTGTTCGTGCTGAATGTTAAATGCCCTATTTTTCTGTTCGAAAGGCAATTTTCTAGACTACATTCATGGCACTGGTCGCGGTGGTAGCCTTAGCACTGATGGTTTCGGATCTTGCGCAGAAAATTGGTTTACCGGTGAGGTTACTGAATTCGTCACGTTTGATTTCCTTATAGTAACGTTTCTGAAGTTTAAATTTTGGATTTTCAGGCATGAAGTATATGCTTCTGGAAGGGTTCTCGGTCTTTGTATGGCGAGCATTTTGGAAATGTCTTCGTTTACACCTCTTATAAAGACATCGAGAACTCTATTCCGGTAACTTTCGATTAAGGCGTTTATAACTATAAATCCGTAGAGTAATCCTCTGTTTTTATTTTATTTACTATTACGGAGAACTGGTTATTAATGTTAGCGTAAAATTCATCAAGTTTCATGTTGCCCTGTGTCAGCAGATTCAGCTGGTACTCGAGAGTGCGGATGTCCCGTTTGTCGGCATAGTGAAGAGATAGACATTTTTTGATGGAAAGCCAATCATCACCGAATATATTTTATGAAATAAGAGCGGAGTCTGCCGGACCTCTCACCTTCACCTTATACTTTGAATTATGGCACGGTATATAGGCTTATTACGAACGATTTCGTAGTCCCTTAAGATACATTCAACGTGGTGAACCCATGAAACGTAATTAGTGGGGTTCCCGTCAAATATTAGAAGTTCCCTTACACAGTCGGGTAACTTCGAAATTTCCTTCAGCTCCTCCTCACTTTTAGGAGATCGGGGCGCCGTAGGATCAGAACTTGTTTGGATTTTGTTTGCCTCCAATATTTGGAGCCTTCTGTCGATTTCCTTAGTTAGTTCTATCTGGGCATTCACTGCACCAGTTAACTCTCGAATGGCTACCTGCATTTGTTCCATTTCGAAAAATATTTTCCTTTCACCACGATAACTTTTTATTTATAGAGAGGGAAGAGGAAACTAGTTCACTGAGGTTCCGCTTTTCACTTTTTAATCGTTATTCGTTTCTTGTTAATTATTAAGAAGAAATTTTTTGATTACTTACATTAAGGAGAATGCCTTTATCATTCTACCAGACCAATTGTTGGGAAATGGAGAGCCGTTGTCCTTCCTGGGGGTACAGCTTCTTTCCTTCCTGAGTTGCTGAGGTTGGGATGCCGAAGGAGTCGTGTTGATCCTGTTTAGCTCCTGTTTTGATTTATCGCACGAGCCTACTAATGTCACGCACTACACTCACTATTTTTGCACCCGTGTGTAGCGAAGTTTTACCTTCGAGTATAGCAATTTTGTGATCTAACATGCGCTCACTTCACAGGCATGTACTTGTACTTCAATTGCTGTTTTTTCCTACACGTGTATACCGTATGCCGATTACCAAAATTTTACTTTCGAACGATTGATTACCGAAATTTTACCTTCGAACGATCGATTACTGACATTTTACTTTCGAACGATCGATTATCGAAATTTTACTTTCGAACGATCGATTAACAGACAACTCAGGTCCCTGATCGGGCGCCAGTAAACAACTTTAAAAAGTTGTAGAATAAAAAAATATAATATTTTTTAAGGGAAACACCCGTACTGGTTGAAGACCAATTTTATTCTGTCCTAATTTAAGTTATAATGATAATATTTTCGACATCCGATATACTTGTTTATGCTAAAACTGCAGGTGGGCTGCGCAGGTGACTTGGTGTCAGTTGGGCAGGCGCGACATTAGGTCAGCGGAATTTCGTGTGACCCATCCGGTCACGTTGATGGGGCCCGTGATGTTGAGTAGGGCTGTCACGTTGCTGGGGGGCATGGGCTGAGTGATGAGCTGGTGTTAACTTCGATGGCAGCAGGAACAGATGAATATTTAGCAGTGCTCCGAGAAAACAGGGACGGGGCAGCAATAGCAGGCGACAGCGGAGAGGTTGATCTAGCGGGTAGGCGACGATCGGCGGAAATGGAGCCCAAGAGCGCAGCATTAGCGGAAACAGCCGCTGAGCAACAGCCAAGGTCATTCCTAATCTGTTTCATACTCCGGCGGACGTCGTCAACAGCAGGCAGAACCGACGCGGGAAGATCGGCGATGGAGAACGTTGAGTAGAGGTCATCAATTGTACGCGCCGCTGATAATAAATTGGAAGACTGCACATGAAACTTCGCAAGGAGTGCCTCCATCTTTGAGTCTGCGGCGATGATAATACTGTGAATTCAGTCCAACTTCGAATTGATAGAGGAGAACTCCTCTGAGAGGGTCTGGAAGCAGGAACAGTTTGGCATTAAGGACTGCAACTTCGCGCCAAGGTGGGACTGCTCGTTGGAGATGGAATCAGCAACGGTAGCCAAAGCACGAAGAACATGATATGGCTTGATGTCAGAGCAATCGTTACAAGTGGAGAGAGCAGCCGAAGAAAGCGATCTAGCGCCGCGCTTTAGGCAAGCAACGTGAAAAGATCGCCCACAAACGCCATCGCATTCAATCAGGTCTCCGGCAAGAGTTCCATTGCATACCTTGCAGGCACTCATCGCGGAAGCCAAAATACGGTGACGATACAGATGCGGAAAGCGGTTGAAGCAGCACAGCGAAGCAGCTGACGACACAGGTGCAAATTCAGCAGAACAAGCAATGTAAAATGGCGGCAGGAATGGGGGCACCGCGAGCGAGATTTGCGTAAATTTTGCGTAATTAATAAACAGAGGGAGGTACAGAAAAATGCAACTCTATTAACAACATAAGCAAAAATATTATTTTAAATAATTGTCACTGTACACACTGTTTTACGAATAGCTTTGCAGTACAATTGCCGGAATTGATTCAAGCTCACCCAAAAACGAGCAAAATAAGCTTGAAATGCGGCGCCGTGAGAACGTTAAAGTATCGAGAAATCTTTAAATTTGACCAGAGCGGATTACCCAACTCTGACCCAGTTTTGGAACAATTAGCTATCGAATTTCTGCTGCCTTTCAGGGCTTCAGTAATGAGAATGTTATCAAGATATGGACCTGGATACCTAACGTATCACTTCTAAACAATGTGCCATGTTATCCTCCTATCTAGGTGGATCCCAAGATACGTGATCGCATTTTTTAGAGCTACTGGTTTCTTGTTAATGATTATGGGTTTACATGTGAGTTTTCTGAGAGTGAAGGTAATCTGTTCGCACTTACTCGCGTTGAGGGTGACGCCCCCCTCATTGGCCCAGTTCATTATAAGATTTGCATGGGTTTGTAATTCCCTGTAGGCAGTTTGCAGATTAAGGTGCGTTATGTTGTGATGTGCTCATCAGTAGGAAGGTCGGCGGTATATAGAAGGTACAAGGTTGGGCTCAAAACGTTGCCTTGGGGGACTCCTGCACGGATGGGGTAGGTGTCGATGAGTTCTTCTTTATACCTTACTGTAACGTCCCAGTCGGGGAGACAAGTCAGAGCAGCCACTTAGGGTTAGGACTCCTCTTGGAGCAGCTTCGGGAGCTTAGGATTTATAATTCTAATTTCGTTAGGCACCAAAAAAAAAACAAACACGCCCGAACTATATTCACTTTCTTTATTTCCTTATTGATATACACTTTTACATAAATTGCTTTTTTAATAACTCCTTTCAACTTCACTTATTTATGCTTCACCCTTTTTAATCTTTCCTTAATTTTACTCTTTTTAATTTGGCATTAGATTACTTTTAAACATTTAATATTTTTACTTTGTTCTTCACATTTCAACTTTATACTTTTCTCTTTCTTTCCTTCAATTTTACTCCTTTTAACATTAGATTAATTTTAAACATTTAATATTTTTACTTTATTCTTCACATTTCAACTTTATACTTTTCTCTTTAATATTTAAAAACTTCGATATTTCAACTATCCGGCACCGGTTTTACAATGAGATTCTGTCTTAGCAAATCCTTCTGTCTGACTTCTTGTCACCCTTATTTATATGCTATCCAAAACTGATGCCGATTCTAAACAAAGAATTGATCTGTACAAAGGAAGATAATTTGAACAAAGGAATGACATCAATATGCCACCCAAGTCTTAATGAGATCGTATTACGCCATCTATGGATAAATTCACTCTTATCTAAAGTGATCCCAATAATATCAACATGCCACCCAAGTCCTAATGCGATCGACTTATAATCACTCGTAGATAAATTCGCATCCATTCAAACCGATAAAATATGCATGCTGCAGGTACGTCCGGTGATGACTCACTTAGGGTGGTGGGAAATAGATCCAGTGCAAAATAGGTCAACCATCAAATGTTGTGTTATGGGTAGGTATCGTAACTCCCCCACCGTTAGATTGAGGCTCCGACGAAATATCATCATCTTCCTGTTTCTTAATTTTGTCAAAAAAAACCCTATTACATATTTTGTAACTTATAAATATTGTTATTCCAAGAATTATAAATAAGTTGAGTCCTATGCTTGTTCCATTATGCCTTTGGTTACTATGCTTTAGTGCTTCTATGAAATTTCTATTATTTATGCTTTCCAAATGTATTTCTTTTAGATTTATTTCTTCCAAAAGTTCTTTTTCTTTTACTTTGGTTACAAGATTTGGCATAATGATTCTATCGAATATGGTTTGTTCTAAATTTTCATAAGTCTCGTTTCCTATCGATATCTTACAATTCCTAAATTTAATTAGATAATTTCCTTTTATTTTAATACTGTCATTATTACAATTGTGTGTCAAGTTAGATTTTCTAACATTTTTAGTTACAAGTATACCCTTTCTTATTTCTTTTATTTCCTCTTCTTTTTGTATTTGTTTATTACAAACCGCCTCTTGCAAATTCATTATTTTAGTAATGCAGTTATCCATTATTAGTTTTAAGTATCTTTTCTCATTTCCTTTTACAGGGAACTTATAAACGTTATTGGAGTCATCTTTCAAAAATTCTTTATTCCACAGGGCTAAGGACTTGTTTTGAAAATCAGGAATTGGTTCAATGTGGATTTTGGTAAAACGTTTTTCTGAAAACTGAGGGATGAGCAAAACAATAACAATAGTATCGTTATATTCTCTAACCGCTGTTCTGATATATTGGTAACCTTCCATTGTCGAAATTAGCTTGAACTCTCCCGCATTCAATATATTTTTTGATAAAATTCCTAACTTGCTAGTAAAAAGCACTTGTTCTATATCGTCAACATGATTTCGTAACAGTAGTATGTCGTTATTTATGTGAAATATGCATTGAATCAATCTTACCTCACTTTCTATTGTCGATATCTCCCCCCTAATATCTTTAGTAAATCTTCTTAAATACTCCCCGATTGAAATTTGTTGGTTATTGATGTGGGTAGTAATGTTGTTTATTTGATCAGATAGCTGTCTATTAATAAAAATTTGTTTGTTGTTTTCCTGTACTAACTGGTTACCTTTAGTGTAAAGTTCGTCCAGCCTATTTTTAATTTCGATTTCGTCCTCCTGATCCATTGTTCCTGCGATGAATTTCAATCCTTTCCCTAATATATTAACCAGTCCTCTCTTTTGTCTGGGGTGAGGTTTTATGTTTTTTAACTTTTCTTCTAATAGCATAAAATTTTGGTTTATAGCGTTATACATGGGTTTTACTAAAACTAGTTCTGGTTGCAACTCTTGGAGGTTGGTTTTGATAATATTTTTTTGAAATTTCCATTTCTGTTAGATTAACAATATGTAAAATTTTATGAAAGTGATCTATAATCTTAATTTCCTCTAATTCCAAAGTGATATATCCATTATTGTTGTTAAAGTTATGGATCCAAATTTCCTGGGCTTGACTCAACGTTACCCCCACAACCAGCAAGGCAGTTATAATTATTATATTCCAGTTGAGTTTTTCCATTTTGAATTTCTGTAAAGAATCAATTGTTTACCTTTTCTTTCTGGATTTCTTTCTTGTCTTAGATTTAATGGTAGGTTTATTCCTATTCTGATACTTTTTACTTTTACGGATATGTGTTTTGTAATATTTAAGGTCATTTGCTTTATCTATCACATGCTCGTCGTCTAATTTATCTGTGTCTATTTTTCTGTATTTCGGAAAGTTCTTTCCTCCTCTAATTTCTCTAATGAAATTTGGTCCTGGTTCTAATTGTACTTCAATTCTATTTTTATTTAAATTATTGATAGTTTTTTCCTTTATCTTCATGATTCTTTCCCTAATCTTTTCATATTCTTCTTGTTTTATCCTCCCCGTTACAAAGTCAATAGGTTTCCTATTAGTTGTGCTATGTATGGTATTATTGTAAAATCCAATGATTTTTAAAATTTTTTCTTCGACTGTTTCCTCATTATTAAGGTCGCAATGTTTTAAAAGACGTAAATGTTCATTAATTGTATTATGTAACCTTTCTACATCCGCATTAGAATTATGGTTACTATTGGAAGTATAATGTATTTCGATATCGTGGCTATTTAAGTATTCCCTAATCGGTAATGCTTTAAATCCTAATTCATTATCTACTATTATTTTCTTTACTTTGCCATGAGAACAGAAGTATTGTAACAATCCTCTTTTGAATTCGGTCCATGTTCGTCCTGTAATTTTTATGGCTTGAGCTAATTTGCTGAATTTATCAATCATTGTCATAAAAAGTTGTTTTTCTAAGGTGTAGAAGACATCTATATGTATAATTTCATTTGGTTGCTTAGGAGTTTCAGTTACTTTATATTTAATTTTTGGAGGATTCCTTTCATATTTTTCCAAGCTACATATCTCGCAATTATTTATAAATTGTGTTATTCTCAATTTTAATTTTGGGTTATAATATTTTAACTTAAGCTCTTTATATCCTTCTTCTATTCCTCTGTGATTTTTTGATAGGTGTTCCTTCTGTATCAAGTCTGCTAATCTTTCCTCATCTTCAATATCCTCCAACAATTTTGTACACCTTGTTATGCGGAAGCCTCCATCTTGATTAAATTTCTCCTTGAATACCTTTTCCAATGTATCGAGCATTTCTTCTTCTATTATTATTGCATTCAGATGTTTAGGGTTAAAATGATTTTTTAAAAGAATGGTTGCAGATTCTTCATCCAGTTTCTTAACAAAGATTGTTTTCCTACGGTTTCTAAAAATCTTTATATTTTTTATTCTCATAGATCCCGAATTAATTTTTCTTATTATTATTTGGTTCTTAAAGACGTTTATTGGTGCTTCACTTAAAGGTATAGAGCCTTGTTCTTCTATATTATGCTTATTAGAATCCAATGGTGTTACTAGTTCCTCGTTAGTTTCTTCCGTCAAATTTATTTCGTTAGGCTCTGCACTATAGAGATTTTGTTCTAAAACTTGAGGTTGTAATCTAGATAATGCATCGGCACCTCCATTTGACGCTCCTTCTTTATATTTTATTTTATAATCAAATTCCGATAGTATCAACCTCCATCTCACATATTTTGAATTGGGGTCTTTCATATTAAAGAGCCAAGTAAGAGGTCTGTGATCCGTTTCGATTATAAATTTCCTTCCAAAAACGTATGGTCTAAAGTACTTAACTGCCCAAACAATGGCCAATAGTTCTTTTTCCGTAGTATTATAATTTACTTCATGTTCATTAAGGGTCCTACTTGCGTAACAAATTGGATGCCCTTCTTGGGATAATATTGCTCCCAAAGCATAGTTACTTGCGTCCGTAGTCAGGGTAAATTCTTTCTTGAAATCAGGTCTTTGAAGGATTGGTTCATTAACCAATAGTCTTTTTAAAGTTTCGAAGCTATGTTTATAATCAGGGTCGTTGCTATTTAACTTAGCATCCTTCTTTAAATATTTAGTCATGGGTTTTGCTATTTTTGAATAATCTTTAATAAACTTCCTGTAATAGCCTGTTAATCCCAAAAATTGTTTAATTTGCTTGGGTGTCTTGGGTATCGGAAAGTTTTTCACGCACTCTATTTTCCTTCTATCGGGTTTAATTCCGCTTTCGGTAACGATGTGACCAAGAAATTCTGCT
Organism: Philonicus albiceps; assembly: GCA_963969385.1. NCBI lineage: Eukaryota > Metazoa > Arthropoda > Insecta > Diptera > Asilidae > Philonicus > Philonicus albiceps. Next base: position 782,746 of record CAXAKG010000008.1, on the reverse strand, counting down.
TCCTTTTTCAAGAATTCAGATTTGTCTAGTTGGACTTTAAGATTAACTTCTTTTAATCTTCTAAATATCTTTCCTAATGAATCTACATGCTCTTGCAGTGATGTTGAAAAAACAATTATATCGTCCATGTATACGAGGTATATTTTATTAATATACTCTCGCAGAACATTATTCATTAGCCTTTGGAAAGTGGCTGGGGCAGTTTTCAGCCCAAATGGCATACGTAAAAATTCGTAGTGACCATTTTCAACCGTAAAGGCCGTCTTATGAATATCAGACTCGTTTATTTCAATCTGATGAAATCCCTTCGCTAAGTCGAGGGTGCTGAAATACTGGCATCTTCCCAGTTTTTCCAGAATTTCATCTATATTAGGAATTGGATACTTATCGTCTATGGTCGTTTCGTTAAGTTTTCTATAGTCGATCACCAGTCGCCATTTGACCTTTCCACTAGCGTCTTGTTTCTTTGGAACGATCCATACAGGGGCTGAATATGGAGAAGAACTATGTCTTATTATACCGCTATCCAACATTTCTTGTATCTGTTTCTCTACTTCGGCCTTATGGATATAAGGATACCTATATGTCCTACTTTGAATAGGAATGTTATTTTCGGTGCGAATGTGGTGTTTCATAGCGTTTGTAAAAGTCAATTTAGAGTCATCGGTGTGAAATATATGCTGGTATCTTTTTATTAATTTTTTTAAATTGAATTTTTCTTCGTCACTAAGATGCTCTATTCTGAGTTGAGAGAATAAATCTCTACTCTCTTTTTCTTCTATGATATTAAAATTATTTATATTAACTTCTTCCACTTCTATAGGGTTTGTGTTCAACTTAATTTTCCTGTCTACTAATATTTCAACCTCCGTGGCCATCTCATAATTATTAACCTCATATATTCCTTCTTTTAACTTAAAAATGCCATCGGGACTTTCCATTGCTTTAGCATATCCCAAACCATACTTCAGTGTCACTGGCAATTTTAATTTGTAATTTCCTACTCCATTTAGTAGATATGAAGTTTTCCTACTTTGGTTAAAATTTAACTCAATTTCATGATTTCCACAGATCAAACGCTTATTTCTATAATCAATTACTGCTTCCAAAGGGCTCAAAATATTATTGCCTATTAGTCCGTCAAAATCTGTATGGAAATTGCATACAAACATCTCCACAAGGTTGGATACATCTCCCAGTTCCTCAAAGAGCGGGATATTCCCCTTTTTTGTTATTACTACTGTATGATTCAAGGTTTTAATTTTTTGGGGATGTTCAAGAAAAGATTCCCATTTGGGGTCACAAAGGTTAGGATTCACAATTGAGTGGGTTGCCCCCGTATCGATTAAAAATCTCAAGGGCTTTGTTTTAGATTTTACTATTATATGGGGTAGGCTGGGTTTGAGGCCCCTAACCGAAAATTTTCCCCATTTGAATTTCTAGTTTCTGCTCCACTTGATTGTGGTAGCTGTACCATATCCACTTCCATTGGTTCTGGTCGTGAAAATTGGCTATTAGTATTAGTATTAGTATTAGTATTTCCTAGATGAGGTGAAGTATTCTGGTTATTATTGTGACTACGGTAGTTATTACCTTGTGTACTTTGCCAGTTTTGATTATAGTGTCTATAATTGTTATAGCGGAATGGAACATTAGAACTGTTCCCGTTTGATCTTGTATGTGGGTTATTATTGTTATAGTTAGGTCGATGTTCATTTTTATTGTTTCTGGTGAATCGGTTTTCCCAACTATTCCTATTGTTACTTTGACTCCTTTCGTTGTTTCTTTCGTTCCGTCTGAAGTTCGTCTGGTCTTTATTTATCTGATTCCATTTTTTGTAAGGAGGCTCTTGATTTTGGTTATAGGGCTTGTAATACGCATATCCTGATTCATGGAGGATATTTATGGCAGTTTCCAGATCAGTTGGATTTCGGCATAATAGTATGGATTTCATTGGTTCTGGAAGTTTGCGTTTAAAGATTTCGAGAGCCGAATTTATATTGGCCCTTAATAGTAAAGTCAAATTTTCTTTATTTGCTTCATTTTCACTTGTTTTTATATTAAGTCTTCTTAATGCATTTTTTATTTCATTATACATCTCTAAGCTGCCGCTGCGGAATACAATACTTTTCATATCATCGAACAACTGCTCACTAGATTTCCTATCACCGAAATTTTGTACCAATAATTTTTTTATTTCAGTCCATGATTTTACATGGTAATTTATATCAACTACTTCTCGTGCTTTTTTAATAAGCTTGGATTTTATCAAATCAGAAAATACTAATTGTGATATGTCGTCATATTTCAATAAAGCGGGGTGAATTCGATCAACCAAATCGGTAAAGCTTTGTAATCTTTCAAAATTCCCGTCAAATTCTGGTAAACCCGCTAAATATTTCAAGGGGTCGACCCGAATAGTCAATGTCTCGTTTTGTGTCATTTTGTCTATGTAATTGACCTGGTTATGAACTTTATCAAGAATGGCTTTAAAGTTCGTTTGTAATTCAAGCAAATCTGCTGTTTGACTATTAGTTTTTAATTCCGCATGTTTATCACTCATAATATGATATCATTATTATTTTGTTCCCCCAATTCCGATATTCCCTTTTTTTTAGAGAAAAAAAAATTTCACCCTCTTTTCCTTGTACAATATTCTTTTACAAAATTTTTACAGATTTCACACAAGCAATAATAAAAAGTCTGACCTTTAGATTCTTAATAATTTCTGCTGTTAGTTATTCTGCCCTTAAAATGTACCAGATGGTTCGGTAGGTGTTGCAATCCCACGTCTCCTCCTCGTCTACTTCCAGATGCGTGAGACTTCTTATCACCTCTTGAACGTTGACTTGTTTCCTTCCATCAAGTTGGTGGGTAGTTATTCTATCCTTATGGGGTTGATTTCCTCCTGGTGACGCGGCCAACACATCAGTCCGATGTGCGTGCTTCTATTACTGCGGTTGCTGTAGCTGTGCCCGACGTCTTTGCTCTCGTTGTCCGAGCTAGATGAGTTAATACTTCCAGTTTCAAGGTGGGTTCTCCTCCGCTCATAGTCTGTGGAATTATTCTAGCGTTTTAGGCGTTTTTCTTTCTCATAAATTCTTTCCTTGACGTTTTCCCCTTTAACGATGCCTTTAGTATTATTTGTTTTGTTTAATATTGTTTCACACTTGATCTATTGTCGTGATTCGATCAGTTTCCGGACATTCGGATTTTAAATTCGATTATGTAACTTTACATAATCTTCAAAAATTTTCTAATCAACTATGTATCTTTACACAGTTTTTAGGACTGACCCGATATTGTGTGGTTTCAAACGGCTGCGCGTTTAAGTATTAAAATACACGAATTGGTCCTGTATAAAATTAAGTAGCTTTACTTTAATTTTAACAATCGTCCGATACTACGCGCATCCTACCGACTGCGCCATTTATAATTCTAATTTCGTTAGGCACCAAAAAAAAACAAACACGCCCGAACTATATTCACTTTCTTTATTTCCTTATTGATATACACTTTTACATAAATTGCTTTTTTAATAACTCCTTTCAACTTCACTTATTTATGCTTCACCCTTTTTAATCTTTCCTTAATTTTACTCTTTTTAATTTGGCATTAGATTACTTTTAAACATTTAATATTTTTACTTTGTTCTTCACATTTCAACTTTATACTTTTCTCTTTCTTTCCTTCAATTTTACTCCTTTTAACATTAGATTAATTTTAAACATTTAATATTTTTACTTTATTCTTCACATTTCAACTTTATACTTTTCTCTTTAATATTTAAAAACTTCGATATTTCAACTATCCGGCACCGGTTTTACAATGAGATTCTGTCTTAGCAAATCCTTCTGTCTGACTTCTTGTCACCCTTATTTATATGCTATCCAAAACTGATGCCGATTCTAAACAAAGAATTGATCTGTACAAAGGAAGATAATTTGAACAAAGGAATGACATCAATATGCCACCCAAGTCTTAATGAGATCGTATTACGCCATCTATGGATAAATTCACTCTTATCTAAAGTGATCCCAATAATATCAACATGCCACCCAAGTCCTAATGCGATCGACTTATAATCACTCGTAGATAAATTCGCATCCATTCAAACCGATAAAATATGCATGCTGCAGGTACGTCCGGTGATGACTCACTTAGGGTGGTGGGAAATAGATCCAGTGCAAAATAGGTCAACCATCAAATGTTGTGTTATGGGTAGGTATCGTAACTCTTAGGCTCTAGGTGATGCGGATTGGAGTTGCTTATTAGCACGATTCCAATATGAAAGTAAGAGACTTGGAGTTGCTTTACAGCACGGCTCCTAAGTGACTTGATGAGGGTGGAGTAGCTTATCAGCACGGCTCCAAAAGTGAGTAGTCCCATTTGGTTATCCAGACTCTTGCTTTATTGAATTTGTTTATTTATTTATTTATTTATGTGGGAATTGTGCCAAATCAAACACTTCTTTAAAATAATTCAGAATATAATTCAAAAAGAAATTAAAATACAATTAACGTGGGGCTTTTACTGTGAATACGGCTGGAACTGCAGTGGACGGCTGGACGATCGGCACAACTCTGGCTTTTTAGTTAACTGGCTTTTCGGATCGGTTCTCACGCTAGAGTCGGGGACGAGCCTGATAACGAGCGAAGGTTCCGCTTACTCGGCCCACATTTATTTATTTCGGAGTATAACATATAAAATTTCATACAATGAGGAAGTCTTATAATTAGTGCCGGAATCTATGTTCATTCAACTATGATATTATTATGTAAATTAATAAAACCTTTACGGTTTGGTTTAAAAAAATTTATTTGGGCAGCGGTTCCGCCAACAACTGATTACAAAAAGTGTGACAATGAATTATTTCTATGAGCTTAAATACCTAAATTCTGCTGACGAGGTGTCTGGCCATGCAGGTGAACTGGATCAGGTAGGTGCTGAGTTGACCCAGGTGGACGGTGTCGCCGACTAGGGTGACCGGAGTCACTAGGTGATGACTGAGCTTAACTGTGGGAATTATGGGAACTCACGTGGCGATAGATTACGCGCGAGTTCAACTTAAATGGCGTTAACTCCTCCCACCTTAAATTTCAACGTCCTCGTTGAATTTTAAAAATATGGGATTTGATTGACGCTTGTAATTTTCGGAGGTTCTGGGATTTCTACTTCTGATGTTTTTTCAGCTGAAGATGTTGGAATCTGGATGGAAATAGGAGGTACAGGTAAGTTTGTCTTCACCGAGCAGCGTATCCTGACAGCGATCATGATGACTATTAGGATAGCGAATGCAGATAGGCTGAAGTTGGTTATGAGACCTAGTTTATTTTCGGTCTGCAGTAATTTTATCTCTTGCGTATTATTCACGTGTAGCTCTTTCATGGATTCCAGGGTGAGAATCTCTTCGTAGGCGTTATGGGCAGAACTCAGCTGTAGGATAGCAGGTAGGGGCTTGAAGCCAGAGAACTCTTTTGCTGTAAAATTCTTCCCGCCAATGGTGATGGTTTCGTTGGTGAAACGGATGATGAATGTTCCGGTAATTTTAGTTGCCTCCTTGTTGATCAGAATGGATCCGTTGAACTGGTTTAGAAACAGGAGTCCGGGTGCTATTTCTTCCACTGTAGGTATGTGTAGGCCAGTCGTCTTGGTACATGATGGTCGTTGGCTGCTCAGCAGCTTAGGTATGCAATCTGTTTCGCTTAATTCTACTATATTATTCCTATTACATATATTTGAATCATTGATATTATTACATTTTTCTTTTATTCCATATATTTCATCCTGACATTTCAATACATTTTCGTAGGCTATTTTATTGACAATATTCTTAACTTTAGTCGGTTTTACTATGAGCATGCTACATGGAATCTTATCTGTAATCGGAATACCTACAATATAGATGATGGATGAGTTACTAGTAGCTATTTTCACATTGGCGAATTCTATCGCTTCTTCGATATTTATATAAGGAATATTATTCTCTTCAAAGGACTGTTTTACTACATTTAGTTCCTTATCATTTAAACCTGTCTTGGCCCAATGGAAGGCATATTCTATATTGATCAATTCTTCCTTAATTATTTCCAATTGAAGTTTTATGCTTAAAGTAAATTCATTTCTTAAGAGATCGTTATCCTTTACAAGTTTTACAATCTGATTTGTTATATTTGATAATTATTTATTCTTTCTAAAGTTACTCGATTTAGTACAACTTGCTTATTATTATTTTCTAAAACATTATTGATTTGTTCTGTTAAAATTATTAAATCATCATGGTCGGGGTTTCCCGCGATCCATTTCCATGCTTTTCCTATAAAATCTAGCAATCTTTTTACCTTGATTTTTGGCTTGAGTCTGTCGAAATGGGTTTCGATTTGGGTGATTTCGTGGGTCAGGAAGGGATGAATAGGATCATTTTTGTCTACCCTTGAGTTTACTATTAATTTTAGTTCCTGGATCTTTTTTTCGTATACCTCTAGGTCTATACACGTGGACAAGTCTAAATGTTCCGGTTTGCAGTTTGGCCGTTCCTTTGTGCAGCGTTACGACTTGAGAATTAGAATAATCCAAAATTTGAATACTTGCGAGACATGGCACCAAAATAAATCTAAAAAGGGTGGATATTAACTTTTAATGTTATTTTTATGAACCACTTTGCCTGACTGTGTTAAAACCGTGCTTGTTCTGTCTTCCTGGACTATTTCTTTCTTAAATCTGGGTGATAATTTTGATCCTAGTCGTTTGTTAATTCTAACATAAATAGTGTCACCGGGGTTATATGTTTTTGTTGGTTTTTTTTTTCTTATTGTGGTAATTTAGGTCCTGGGTTTGTTTTTCTTTTAATATATCCTGAAGTAGGAAACAAATGGATGCTGAGTTAAAAGACTTTTCATTGTCGAAGACAACAATTTTGGGCACACCGAAAGAGAAAAGGATCTGCCGTAAAGGCTCTCTTATGTCTTCAACGGCTTTGGATTTAAGGACACGGACTTGAGCGTATTTCGAGAATTTATCCAATGCGGTAAGGACGAGGTGTTTCTCTGTCGAATATATATCTATGTGTAAAATGTGGCCAGGATATTGCGGTACGGGTGTGGGTTGTGTCGTGGGATGGCGGTCGTATTTATGCTGTTTGCAGACTGAACATTGGCTAACTATTCTACGGATTTCGGCTTTCATTTTTGGAAAGTAAATGCGTGGAAGCAATTGAATTTTATTTTCCTCGCCATTTCTATAAGCTCTTTTGTGCTCCTTCAAGATTTCTTCCTCTTGTCCCGAGGGATTCGTGACGTCTTTCACGCGTGTTTGCGTAAATGTTGATCGGTAGGATCTGAAATGGAGGGGATAAACTGTCTGGATTTTTGCCATTACGGATTCGGAGGTATATAGACCATTAATGACGCTGGGATTTAGGTACCTTCTGAGTATGTCGATTAAATTGTCACCAGTGAATTCCTTTTTTATAATGATATGCCTATGATATGTGGGGAAGGGTATTTCAAACTTGTAACTGTCTTCGTTTCCTATTGACAAGATAATTTGATTTTTGAAAACGTTAATAGGGGTTGCTACAGCGGGGACTAATTCATGCGATGAGCTCTCATCGCTGTGTTCTGTAGCCGTCATGGAATTTACTTGGGTTATTCGAGATAGGGCATCGGCCACGACGTTGCTTCTTCCGGGTTTGTACTGCAGTTTGTAGTTAAATTCTTCTAGAACTGCTTTCCAGCGCTTCATTTTGGAATTTCGGTTTTTAGGGCTAAGGGCGTAGGTCAATGGTTGATGGTTGATATAGATTTTCAGCTTAGCGGTGCCATATAGATAATTTCGTAGAGTGTTGAGGGACCAAATGATCGCAAGCATTTCTTTTTCATTTGCCGCGTAGTTTTCTTCGGTCTTACTCAATGTTCGGGAGATAAAAGTAATTGGGCGATTATCTTGCGACAAAACGGCTTCCAGGGCTACGTCCGAAGCGTCAGTCGTTAATTCAAAAATTCTATTGAAATCGGGGTAGGAAAGGATTATATCTTCTGAAACGAGGGTGTTTTTTAGTTTAGTAAAAGCTTCCAGGGCTTCGGTATGCAAGACTACAGTTTTTTTTGCGGATTCAGTTTTGGAAAGTCTTCCTTCTTCTCCCCTTAGTAGACTCGTTAAAGGCTTTGCGATTTGCGCATAATTCCTTATGAATCGCCTGTAGTAGCCGGAAAGGCCCAAAAATGATCGGAGTTGTCTTAGTGTTTGGGGTACAGGGAAAATCATGATTGCCTCAAACTTTTTTGAATTTGTTTGTATTCCATTAGATGAAATCACGAAACCGAGGAATTCGACTTGACGTTTGAAAAAGTTACATTTATCCAACTGCACCTTCATGTTGGCCTCGTTAAGAGTTTGGAACACTTCGGAAATGTGTTTAAGATGTTGGGCTTCATTCTCACTGAAGATGATAATATCATCTATGTAGACGTAACATGATTTCCCTATGTATGCTCGCAGAATATCGTCAAGTGCTCTTTGGAAGATCGATGGTGCATTTTTGAGGCCGAAAGGGAATCGCGTGAACTCAAATTTTCCGTTGTTTACCGAAAACGCGGTTTTTTCTATGTTGGATTCCCTTAGGGGAATTTGGTGGAATCTACTACGTAGGTCAAGAACGGTAAAGCATTTGCTTCTACCAAATTCCGTGAGGACCTCATTAATATTCGGTATGGGATAACGGTCGGCTATCGTAACGGTGTTCAACTTTCGATAGTCTATTACCATTCTAAATTGTTTGTTTCCTTGCGAGTCATACTTTTTAGGTACAATCAACACCGGTGAATTGTAGGGAGATCTGGATGAGCGAATTATTCCATCTCTTAGAAGTTTGTCAATCTGAGTTTCTACCTCGTCTCGGAGAGATGCCGGATAAGGATAGGATTTTGAGTAAACTGGGGTGTCGGTATTGGTGCGGATTTCACCTACAACTTTGGTAGTATAGGTAAGTCTTTCATCGGGCTCGGAGAAGAGATTCGCGAATTTCAGGGTTAGTGATTGTATCCATAGCTTCTGCTGTTCGGTTGCTTGTTCAAGTTTCGCTTCTAGTGAGTTAACGGAGGGGGACTTTAGCTGTTTGATTTTAATTTTGGTACCATTTAAGACTTCCATATAACTTTCCTTTGTATGAATAACAGCTGATAATTCTTTCAGGCTATCGTTACCGAGAATTCCGTGAAAGGACTTTAATGTGGGCAGAAGGAAGAACATTAGTCGGACATTATTATTACCAAAGATATTTACAAAAGTATGATGGCAAATTTTCACGTCACCAGCAATCGACTTTGCATAAAAGCAGGAGTTGTTAGGGAGAGGGTTTTCGAAGAGCTCGGGTTGGATGTAATTTTTACTTGATCCAGTGTCTATAAGGAAATTTAGAAATTTACCGCTCTTCGTTCTACACTGGAAATAAGGCAAGGAAGAGTCTGTTAACCTAAAAAATTCAAATCGGTGTATTCGGGGAGTTCGTTATTTGCGGTAGAACTCGGTTCTTGAGATTGCGAGTATTCTTCGAAACCCTGTTCGTAGTTTGGATCATCTGACGCCATAGCGTTGTAGTAGCTGCTCAGGTCTTCCTGCTAATTATCTGCGGCTATGTGGAAGTTCCTTTGGAACTTGTGGGGGACGGGTTGATGTGCCAGAGGACCGGGAGGTCTCTTTTAAGCATATCTGAAAGCAGCTGATGGTCTATTTTGATAGTTAATTGCGGCCGTTTGGATGGTAGAGGTATTCATCGGTTCGGGTTTCGGTTCAGGCTTTGGTGGCCTCTGCGGAGCTGGGTGTGATTGATTAGCGTGTCCGGGGGTCATCTGATATTTTTGTGGCTGATATTGGGGCTTATATTGAAGCTGGTATTGCTGGGGATACATTTGATTACACCAGGTTTGTTGGAATTGGGGAAGAGGTTGCATTTGAGGGAAAGGATTCGTAAATTAGGGGAAAAATGGTTCTCTACGCATTTGCATTTGAGGCTGGGGGTTAGTTCTGCGCTGAGGGATTGCAGGTGATGTCGTACTACTGAACCTTTTCGCAAACTGTTGATTATTATTTGCGTAGGCAGAACGGAAATTTTGATTCTCGAGCTTGAGACACAAATGCAGCGCTTGGGGAAGATCCACGGGTTCACGGATGCCTAAGAGTCTTGGCAAGTCGCCTTTAAGCCCACGGATAAATGTATCCAAGGCCTTGTCTCGATACGTCCGCATAAGGAGGTTCATAGATTCTGGCGCGATCTCCATGCATGCGATTTTATTTAAAATTAGGGATAGATGAGTGTAGACAGCTTGATAGAACTCTTGTACACTAGAGTTCCCTTGGACCAATGACGTCATCTGGTATTCTAAGGCCCCTAAGTCCCTTTTGTCGGCATAATGCAACGTGAGACAACGAGAAATTGCCTTCCACTTCAAGGGAGTGTTGTAAGATTCTAATGCGTTATCGGCACTTCCCGTAATTTTGTTACGGATCACGCTTAAAATTCCGTAATATTTTGGCGTACCGACTAGCGGTTCGTAAATACGGAGGATCCTATCGACACTTTTTTTCCATGAGGAAAAGTCAATGGGGTTTCCGGAAATTTCGCGTAGGCTTTTTACAATGTCTGGGACTTTTTCTAATTCTAGTAAGCCTGCTCTTGCTAGTTCGGGGCGAATTTCCTGATCTCGACCGGCTGAGATTTCCGCGTTCGGATTTAATATGAAATGGATCAATTGTCTTCCTTCGTTATTAAATATTCTATTTACAACGCTAGTAACCAAGGTGACTAGTTCCGGGGTAAGGTGTTCAAAATTCGGAGGTTGATTTTCTGGGTTAGCCATATTGGAAGGATTTTCTAGGTTTATTTCGGGATAGCCGTATGACCGGTATTGGGTGCACATAAATATATTCCTAAGCACTAAAACCTGCTACTGGTTTCTATTTACTTTTTTCCTTAGCTATATTTTATCGTTAATTTTTTCTTACAATTATTAACTTTTATTTCAATTACGTTATTATTTACTTGTTTGGCTCATTTTTATCACTTCTTAATTCTAAGCTTACATCAATATTCTGCTAGGGCGGCTGACAAAGTCCATGTCTCCGGTTCGTCCTTCAGCGAAGGTTACTAAGGGGCCTCGTTTCCCTAATAGAGTTCCTGGGTTCTGGGACCGTAACTGCTTCCTACTCGGTTTTTCTGCACTAATTGATGGCACTGAATCGAGGGTCGATTATTCGCACTTCTTAAGGGCACTAAATCGACGGGCACTTCTTGAGGGCACTGGCTGAAGCTTAATAGCTGAACTTGTCGATGACAACACTGACACTTCTTAAGGGCACTGGTTATGATATTTTTCACTGATATTTTCGAAACGCGGGCACTTCTTGAGGGCGCGGGGATCGGTTTCACCACGGTCACTTCTTAAGGGCACTGGGTGTTTTTCTCGGTTACTTTTCGACAAGTTCGCGCGTTACGCTCCCTGCTCGGGCGCCAATTAATAAAACCTTTACGGTTTGGTTTAAAAAAATTTATTTGGGCAGCGGTTCTGCCAACAACTGATTACAAAACGTGTGTAGCGTCGCAACTGTGCGCTTGTGCAGCTGTGCTGGTTAGCACAGTCAATGCCACAATAAGCGGAGGAACTCAAACAGTCAGTTAACTTCAAACAAACTTTATTTAAGCGTAACAAAAATATAATTCTTTATCGCCGGTCGAAACTTGTTGTCCTCATGTCAACGTCCCTTGCCAGAATAGCGGCTCGTCTCCTCTTCTTCCTCTTTTCGAACTCCGCAACTCCCTCTGCACGCCTTCTCGTTATTCCAGCAGATGGCCTCCCGATCGCATTGGCGACGCTGTCAAACCGTGCCAGCTGGTCGCCCCGCTGGGTCGCCACAGTATCCCCCCCCGAGTGGCGCGAAGTATGATGCGTCACGAATGCGCCTGTTGATGGGGCCAAGCCAGGCGACGATGCCGATGATGATGATGATGATGTCGAAAGGCTCGGATGAGCCGCCAAGGTGGACTGCGGCGACACCTGACTCTCCACAAATGCAGGTTTAAGCCTCTCAGTAGAGATGGTCGCCGGAACTCCGTCGACGTTCACCAGGAAGACAAACTTAGATATTTTTTCAATTACCTCGTAAGGTCCCCGGTATGGTGCTTCAAGGGGCTTCTTGACTTCGTCGACCCGCACAAATACATGCGAGCACGTTGGTAGTGTTTTGTGGGTGAAGGCTCTCTTCTTATTGTGGTGAGCGGTGGGTGTCGGCCGGATGTTTCGCATGAACCGTCGGAACCTCTCCACGAAAACTTGTGGTTCCTCTCCCGCCTTGTTGTCGACGAAAAACTCACCCGGCAATCGTAGGGTCGTCCCGTACAGCATTTCTGCGGCGCTAGCCTTGATGTCCTCTTTAATGCTGGTTCGCAGTCCCAGGAACACCACCGGAAGCACACTGGTCCATTCGCCTGATGAATGGCACATGATGGCCGATTTAAGCGAACGGTGCCAGCGCTCGATCATTCCGTTTGATGCCGGATGGTATGCGGTGGTGCGAATTCGGTCGCATCCCATGAGCCTCGCTAGGGAGCTAAAGAGCCTCGACTCGAACTGTGTACCTCTATCGCTAGTGATGGATATGGGCGCCCCATATCGGCTGATCCACTCCGCAAAGAAGGCCCTGGCCACAGTGTCCGCTGAAATATCCCTAAGGGGAATGGCTTCCGGCCAGCGTGTGAATCGATCAATAAGTGTAAGGCAATAACGATACCCTCGCGACGGCGGCATGACGACAATGTCCATATGAACATGTTTGAAACGGTCACTGGGCACTGCTATGTGTTCCGGAGTATTTTTAACGTGGCGCTGGATCTTACACCGCTGACAGTGCAGGCAGGTCTTGGCCCAATTTGCGATGTCACGTTTCATGCGTGGCCAAACGAATCGCTGATTTATAAGTTTTTTCATCGTTCTTCTGTTTGGATGAGACGGATTGTGAATATTGTCGAATATTTGTCGTCGCAATCCCAGTGGAATATAAGGCTTCGCGATTTGATCCCTTACATCACAGAAAAGCGTTGAGTCTGAATTCTCGATTCCGCACCTCTTAAGCCTTAAAGCTGTTGTGCCGGACTCCAGCAGATGTTGCAGCTCTACATCGTTGTTCTGCTGCTCGGCTATGTCGTCGGACGAAACTATCACTGGCATGGTGACGGTGTTGATTCTTGACATCGCGTCAGCGACCGCGTTCTCCTTTCCTGGAACATGCACAATATTGGTCGTGAATTGGCTGATGAACTGCAGATGTCGTTGTTGTCTCGGTGAAGCCTTCTCCGACTGCTGCACGAAGGCGAAAGACAAGGGTCGATGATCCGTAATCACGGTTAGGCTGCGTCCCTCGACGAGGTGTTTAAAAAATTTTATTCCCTTGGAAATTGCGAGAAGCTCACGATCGTACGCACTGTAGTTCCGCTCCGGTGCGCTGAGTTTACTTGTATAGAACCCCAGTGGTTGTCTAACTCCGTTTACAACCTGATCCAGGGCGGCCCCCACAGATCTATCCGACGCGTCGCACCTGAGAGTCACGGTTGCACTCGATGTCGGGTATGCGAGCTGAATCGCATCAACCAAAAGCCGCTTACACCTCTCAAAAGCCTCACCCGTCTCATCAGTCCAGATGACCGGTCGTTTGTCGTTTTTCTTTGCCCCAGCGATAAGGTCAACCAATGGGGCATGCGCCTCCGCCGCGCCCGGCATATTCAAACGATAAAAGTTCCAAGAACCCAGAAATCGTCGCAGGTCAGAAATCGTCTGCGGTTTTGGATAGTTCTGAATTGCCTCAATGCGTTCCCTAGGAGGGCTGACTCCATTTGCATCGATTGAGTGACCCAGGTAAGTCACTCGAGGTTGAGCGAAAACGCACTTCTCAACGTTAATAGACAGACCGTGCCGGCGCAATTCTGTAAGGACCAGACGCAAATGTCGCTCGTGTTCCTCTCGCGTTTTTGAAGCGATGAGTATGTCGTCTATGTATACATGACAAAAATCGAAACCTCGAAGGACCGAGTCCATTAGTCTCTGAAACGACTGCGCCGCGTTGCAAAGTCCAAAGGTCATGACCTTGAACTCAAAAAGGCCGAATGGTGTTATCACGGCAGTCTTAGGACGGTCTTCTGGCGCAACCGGTATCTGGTAATAGGCCCGTGTTAGGTCCAGTGTTGTAAAAATTTTGCAGCCATGTAGCTGATATGTGAAATCTCGCAAGTGCGGGATCGGGTATCGGTCTGGTATCGTGGCTCTGTTCAGACGGCGGTAGTCACCGCAAGCACGCCAGCCGCCAGATTTCTTTTTAACCAGGTGCAATGGGCTTGCCCATTCGCTCTTCGAGGGCACGCAAATTCCCTGCTGCATCATATTTTTGAACTCTTCTTTTGCCACCTGTAACTTCTCGCCGAAAAGACGTCGTGCTCGTTCGGCTACGGGAGGGCCGTGTGTAGTTATGTGATGTTGAACACTGTGATCCGGCGACCGGCTCTCTACCGGTTTTGTGACCTCGCTGAATTCTTTCAGCAGATCGTAGTATGGGTGGTCCCTGCTGATTGTGGTCACAGCCGGCTGCGCGGCGTATATCAGGTTAGCTTCGGTAATTGAGTTTGAATTTGCATCGAGCAGTCGCCTGCGTCGCAAGTCCACGAGAAGCGCATGCCGTCTCAGGAAATCTGCACCGAGTATTGAATGTGTTACGTTGGCGACAATGAATTTCCAAGTATATTGCTTCTGCAGGCCGAGGTCGAGGCTCAAGGTTTTGGTACCATAGGTATTTATGATTGAGCCATTAGCAGCGAAAAGTTTAACACCGGGCTCCGGTCTTTGAGCATTTGTTTGTAGGATGCTTTTGGGAACCACCGAAACGTCAGCGCCCGTGTCGATCAGGAATTTGAAACCCGAAATCTTGTCCGCGATTTGCAGGCGTGAAGCTTTTTCGCCCTCAGAGATGCCCGCTAATTTTCTCGAGGGCGGTTCGCGTTTAACGAATTGTTTGCGAAATCGCACGGAGGACGGCAGTTTCGTGCACTCTTGCAAATCTTGCGTGATAAAAACAAAGACCATGCTTAACATACCTGCTCCTTGACTCGGCTGTTGTTTGTCCCGCTCGCTTGTTGTTATGGAAAGAGTCAAGGCCTGCCCTCAAATTCTCGGTTAATGCTTCCACTCGTTGCGTCAGTTCTCTGATGGCTGTAGATTCGGTGCTGCATGAGGCCGTGTCCAGCGAAGAGATGGTATCCTGTGACGCCTCCAGTATCCTATCGGCCTGCTTCGCCAATTTGGCTAAATCAGTAGTCTCGCTGATAGCCAAAACGACCCGAACTCGCTCGGGAAGCTGCTCCAGGAAGAGCAAGCATAAAACATCGTCCGAAACTCGTCCGCCGGACAAGCTCCTAAGCTGGTGCAACAAATTTGAAGGTCGTCCCTCTGTAAGACCGCCTCCTCGCAGCAGGCGGCGCAGTCTGGACTCGCCCGACTCGGCAAAGGACGAAATCAAACGCTCCTTGACCGCAGCGTATTTTCCCTCGTTGGGAGGTGAAGCGATGATGTCCGCAACCAAGGGCAACGGCTCTGTGTCGAGATGTGCGATTATGTGCTGAAACTTTGTAGCGTCCGACGTTATTCTGGCAAGCGAAAATGAGGCCTCAACCTGAGCGAACCAAAGCGCGGGCTCCTCCTTCCAAAAAGGCGGCAGCTTTCGGATCTGGAGCATTTCTCCAGGGTGTTCCAACTTGGGCGCGATTTGAGGTTCTTCCGGTCTCGCCCGGACTTGATCGTCCTCCAACATTTTAGAGCAGAACACTCTTACTGGAAAAATTCAAAAATGGCGGTGAATTTCCAGCGCCGTCTCCCGCTCCACTCGGGGTCACCAACCTGTAGCGTCGCAACTGTGCGCTTGTGCAGCTGTGCTGGTTAGCACAGTCAATGCCACAATAAGCGGAGGAACTCAAACAGTCAGTTAACTTCAAACAAACTTTATTTAAGCGTAACAAAAATATAATTCTTTATCGCCGGTCGAAACTTGTTGTCCTCATGTCAACGTCCCTTGCCAGAATAGCGGCTCGTCTCCTCTTCTTCCTCTTTTCGAACTCCGCAACTCCCTCTGCACGCCTTCTCGTTATTCCAGCAGATGGCCTCCCGATCGCATTGGCGACGCTGTCAAACCCTGCCAGCTGGTCGCCCCGCTGGGTCGCCACAGTATCCCCCCCCGAGTGGCGCGAAGTATGATGCGTCACGAATGCGCCTGTTGATGGGGCCAAGCCAGGCGACGATGCCGATGATGATGATGATGATGTCGAAAGGCTCGGATGAGCCGCCAAGGTGGACTGCGGCGACACCTGACTCTCCACAAATGCAGGTTTAAGCCTCTCAGTAGAGATGGTCGCCGGAACTCCGTCGACGTTCACCAGGAAGACAAACTTAGATATTTTTTCAATTACCTCGTAAGGTCCCCGGTATGGTGCTTCAAGGGGCTTCTTGACTTCGTCGACCCGCACAAATACATGCGAGCACGTTGGTAGTGTTTTGTGGGTGAAGGCTCTCTTCTTATTGTGGTGAGCGGTGGGTGTCGGCCGGATGTTTCGCATGAACCGTCGGAACCTCTCCACGAAAACTTGTGGTTCCTCTCCCGCCTTGTTGTCGACGAAAAACTCACCCGGCAATCGTAGGGTCGTCCCGTACAGCATTTCTGCGGCGCTAGCCTTGATGTCCTCTTTAATGCTGGTTCGCAGTCCCAGGAACACCACCGGAAGCACACTGGTCCATTCGCCTGATGAATGGCACATGATGGCCGATTTAAGCGAACGGTGCCAGCGCTCGATCATTCCGTTTGATGCCGGATGGATGCGGTGGTGCGAATTCGGTCGCATCCCATGAGCCTCGCTAGGGAGCTAAAGAGCCTCGACTCGAACTGTGTACCTCTATCGCTAGTGATGGATATGGGCGCCCCATATCGGCTGATCCACTCCGCAAAGAAGGCCCTGGCCACAGTGTCCGCTGAAATATCCCTAAGGGGAATGGCTTCCGGCCAGCGTGTGAATCGATCAATAAGTGTAAGGCAATAACGATACCCTCGCGACGGCGGCATGACGACAATGTCCATATGAACATGTTTGAAACGGTCACTGGGCACTGCTATGTGTTCCGGAGTATTTTTAACGTGGCGCTGGATCTTACACCGCTGACAGTGCAGGCAGGTCTTGGCCCAATTTGCGATGTCACGTTTCATGCGTGGCCAAACGAATCGCTGATTTATAAGTTTTTTCATCGTTCTTCTGTTTGGATGAGACGGATTGTGAATATTGTCGAATATTTGTCGTCGCAATCCCAGTGGAATATAAGGCTTCGCGATTTGATCCCTTACATCACAGAAAAGCGTTGAGTCTGAATTCTCGATTCCGCACCTCTTAAGCCTTAAAGCTGTTGTGCCGGACTCCAGCAGATGTTGCAGCTCTACATCGTTGTTCTGCTGCTCGGCTATGTCGTCGGACGAAACTATCACTGGCATGGTGACGGTGTTGATTCTTGACATCGCGTCAGCGACCGCGTTCTCCTTTCCTGGAACATGCACAATATTGGTCGTGAATTGGCTGATGAACTGCAGATGTCGTTGTTGTCTCGGTGAAGCCTTCTCCGACCGCTGCACGAAGGCGAAAGACAAGGGTCGATGATCCGTAATCACGGTTAGGCTGCGTCCCTCGACGAGGTGTTTAAAAAATTTTATTCCCTTGGAAATTGCGAGAAGCTCACGATCGTACGCACTGTAGTTCCGCTCCGGTGCGCTGAGTTTACTTGTATAGAACCCCAGTGGTTGTCTAACTCCGTTTACAACCTGATCCAGGGCGGCCCCCACAGATCTATCCGACGCGTCGCACCTGAGAGTCACGGTTGCACTCGATGTCGGGTAAGCGAGCTGAATCGCATCAACCAAAAGCCGCTTACACCTCTCAAAAGCCTCACCCGTCTCATCAGTCCAGATGACCGGTCGTTTGTCGTTTTTCTTTGCCCCAGCGATAAGGTCAACCAATGGGGCATGCGCCTCCGCCGCGCCCGGCATATTCAAACGATAAAAGTTCCAAGAACCCAGAAATCGTCGCAGGTCAGACATCGTCTGCGGTTTTGGATAGTTCTGAATTGCCTCAATGCGTTCCCTAGGAGGGCTGACTCCATTTGCATCGATTGAGTGACCCAGGTAAGTCACTCGAGGTTGAGCGAAAACGCACTTCTCAACGTTAATAGACAGACCGTGCCGGCGCAATTCTGTAAGGACCAGACGCAAATGTCGCTCGTGTTCCTCTCGCGTTTTTGAAGCGATGAGTATGTCGTCTATGTATACATGACAAAAATCGAAACCTCGAAGGACCGAGTCCATTAGTCTCTGAAACGACTGCGCCGCGTTGCAAAGTCCAAAGGTCATGACCTTGAACTCAAAAAGGCCGAATGGTGTTATCACGGCAGTCTTAGGAAGGAAGAGCAAGCATAAAACATCGTCCGAAACTCGTCCGCCGGACAAGCTCCTAAGCTGGTGCAACAAATTTGAAGGTCGTCCCTCTGTAAGACCGCCTCCTCGCAGCAGGCGGCGCAGTCTGGACTCGCCCGACTCGGCAAAGGACGAAATCAAACGCTCCTTGACCGCAGCGTATTTTCCCTCGTTGGGAGGTGAAGCGATGATGTCCGCAACCAAGGGCAACGGCTCTGTGTCGAGATGTGCGATTATGTGCTGAAACTTTGTAGCGTCCGACGTTATTCTGGCAAGCGAAAATGAGGCCTCAACCTGAGCGAACCAAAGCGCGGGCTCCTCCTTCCAAAAAGGCGGCAGCTTTCGGATCTGGAGCATTTCTCCAGGGTGTTCCAACTTGGGCGCGATTTGAGGTTCTTCCGGTCTCGCCCGGACTTGATCGTCCTCCAACATTTTATAGCAGAACACTCTTACTGGAAAAATTCAAAAATGGCGGTGAATTTCCAGCGCCGTCTCCCGCTCCACTCGGGGTCACCAACCTGTAGCGTCGCAACTGTGCGCTTGTGCAGCTGTGCTGGTTAGCACAGTCAATGCCGCAATAAGCGGAGGAACTCAAACAGTCAGTTAACTTCAAACAAACTTTATTTAAGCGTAACAAAAATATAATTCTTTATCGCCGGTCGAAACTTGTTGTCCTCGTGTCAACGTCCCTTGCCAGAATAGCGGCTCGTCTCCTCTTCTTCCTCTTTTCGAACTCCGCAACTCCCTCTGCACGCCTTCTCGTTATTCCAGCAGATGGCCTCCCGATCGCATTGGCGACGCTGTCAAACCCTGCCAGCTGGTCGCCCCGCTGGGTCGCCACAAGTGTGACAATGAATTATTTCTATGAGCTTAAATACCTAAATTCTGCTGACGAGGTGTCTGGCCATGCAGATGAACTGGATCAGGTAGGTGCTGAGTTGACCCAGGTGGACGGTGTCGCCGACTAGGGTGACCGGTGTCACGAGGTGATGACTGAGCTCAACTGTGGGAATTATGGGAACTCACGTGGCGATAAATTACGCGTGAGTTCAACTTAAATGGCGTTAACTTGTAGTCTAGCAGAATGTGTGATCAATGATTATTCAATGTTTGGGAAAAGTTAGTTCTGTGGAAAAACCCAATGATTTATTGAATTCGGTTTACTATTTATACTAATCTTTCTTACATCTACACCAATCAATACTTAATAATTCTACCCTACACAAAGACCCGATTCTTCCTTTGTCAGCGCATTTAGCTATTTTGTAATAGCTGATTTGGGTGACCTGACCAAATCGAACCGCTTTGCTGCCCTGCTTCTGGAGTGGTTTAATTAGCGTAGTAACCGGACTCCTCTCGTGCGCCGCTTAGTGGGTCGCGCGAGTTAAGAACCTTAAGGGTTCTTTTAATAAAAAAAAAATTAATTTTTAAAAATAAAAATGCGAAATTGAAAAGATGGAGAAACAATTTATTAACGAAATTGACTTTACAAAACAAACTGATCGACTGACATGCTTACAAAGTTTTTTGGTGATACTTATAACCCAATTTTGCATACGCTAGATCTTATTGCTAAAATCGCTTACGCTAGGTCTAGACAGAGCACGGGTGATTGAACGTAAATTTGGAACGTCGATTATTAGCAAAGAAAAGGTAAAGAGAGGTCATTGAATATGAACTGAAATTGAGGAAAGGTAAAGGATTGGATTACATGTAGGCACCTTAGGCGAGGGCCGTAACTCCTCCCCCCTTAGTGAAGAGCGCCGGTGACAGGAACTGTGCCGTTGCTGGAACCGGTGTCGGAGAAGAAATCTGTATAACGTGCTTCCGGAGTTTGATGGAGAAGTAGACTATTGCCATGACTGTTAAGGTTCCGAGTGTGGCTATTGATGCGAATACAAACTGATCTTTTTGATATGTGCAGATTTCTAGAGTTTTGATAGATTCACTATTGTTAAAGTTATAGGTCCGCAGCTCTTTTAACGAGATGGTTTTGTTGTTGATCTTGAAGTTTATTTCATTACGTAGGATTGGGTGAATATTAATCTCGTCCCAATATCTTCGGGGTTGTCCTTCGTAAGTTGCCTCGTTTATTGTGACTTCACAATTCTGGAAGTAGAGTATTCCGGTGCCAGAGATGTCTCCCCGGTCGTGTCCACAGGTTGAAGTCAGTCTTGTTGGTGGGATGTTAGTAAACAGGATGTAATTGGCTTCTGGTTGGTAAATTTCGGTGATTTTTTCGCTTTCGACTACCTCACAAGATGCTGGGGTGTTATTGATGATTCCTCGGATGCAGTCTCTATTAACGGTTGTTTTGCTGGGTTCTGTGTGGCAGTAGAAAATTCCTTCTATCTTTTGTCACCTTTGGTCATAAAACAGGATATCGTTGAGGGAAAGGGCAGCATAAGTTTTGGTTAAAATATTTTTGGTTTTGTTCACGGGAATTGGGATAACATGAAAGTATGAATAGAAATTAGGCTTAACAATGGGTATTCTGACGTGGAAAACAATATTTGTGTTATTATAATAGGCCTGTAAATTTAGTAGTTCGTATATGTGTTCGTCAGAGGTTATATTTATTGATTGATTTAGGAACATGTTGTATAATTCTGATAATTCTTCTGGACTTAAAATTTGCTTAGGTATGACATTTAATTTGGCAAAGATGATTGCTTCAGCTATGTTACTTAAATGAAGGTTGAGAATATCAATATTGTAGTTAATTTGATTAAGGAACTGCAAGTGTTGAAGTAAATAGTTTTCGCTTTTAATTTGGTTGTTAACGTTATTGAGAAAATTTCCGATTACCTTTTTTTGTTGATTTATGTGGGCCGCGATGTTTTCAAATCTTTCGATCATTTTATTATTTAGAGCGGTTTGTCTATTCAATTCGAGTTTAAATTTCCTTTCGTTTGCCATGATTAATTCGATTTGTTTATTTAATTTTTCTGCATCGTTAGCGTCCATGTTACCGGTGATTTTTTATTTTTTTTATATTTTTTTTTTATTAGCCAATAGACAACCGCCCTGACTGTACAATAGAATATACAAAAAATCTTAAAATGCAAACATAAAAAGTAGTTAATTATTTTTAAGCCTATTTTTAATTTGCGATTTATTTTCGTTAAAATCAAGCAAGGGATAATTTCTGTTGTACACAGTTATTAAAGAGCTGATAGGACCAGACCTGCCATAGTTGGTTCGATGAGTTGAACCCTGTAAAATGTCAGTGTTTCGGAGATTATACGTTATAATGTTATATATACCTAGTCGTGCCATAAATTCTGTCACAACTTTAAAGAAGCATAAAATCTAAACAATAAAAGATAATATGTTTATTCCAACGAAATTTATTTTAATAAGATATTGCTAATTAATTAATAAAAGCTTTACTCGAAATGACCTCCTTTAGCTTTTATACAAGCTTTTAAACGTTGTGGCCACTGATCTATTGCGGCACGCACGGTATTCAACGACATTTCATTTGCTGCTTTCACCAACGATTTTTTCAGACTGTCCAAATTGCGGTGGGGAGTTCTATAGGCCTTGTTCTCTAACTCTGTCCATAATGCATAATCCAGCGGATTGAAATCTGGGCTCCCGGATGGCCAATCTTCTTGTGCAATAAAACCAGGAATGATGTTGCGAAGCCACTCCTGTGTGCTTTTTGCTTTGTGAGCAGGAGCAGAGTCTTGCTGGAAGACCCAATGTTGTCCACCGAAGAGGTTGGAGTTTGACACCTTTTTCGCAAAAATGGAGTGTTGTGACACCTTTATGGGATATATCCCACCAAATCATTACAGAAGCTGGATGATGGCCTCGTTGCACCCTGGGAACCGTCTTAGCTTAGCTTCTTCTGATGATGTTGCATACACCTTATCACTTTGTTTATTAAAAACTTGCTCCACAGTAAAAATTTTTTCGTCGGTAACCGCGTCGGTGCTCCAATATCTGCAAATTCAACAACTTCAGCCTATTCAGGTAAGTTTGGAGTTCCTGAGAATTGTCTCACGGTAGACTTCTTAAGGCAAAACGAAGGAAACGTTTTTGTACTGCCTCGATTCGAGAAATGTGGCACGCATAATAGGGAGACCATACCACACTAGCATATTCCAGAATAAGTCTAACCAGTCCAATGTATAACGACTTTAAGACGTAAGGGTCGCATAATTCCTTAGACCAGCGCCTAATGAAGCCCAAAACAGAATTACTTTTATTTATTAGAGAATCAATATGAAGTCCGAAATCAAGTTTGCTGTCAAGAAGAATATCAAGATCAGAAACATGGTCAGTATAAGGTAAAAGCGAGTTAGACAGACGATAGTTAAAACCAAAATCGACAACCTTACGAGAAAATGACATGACAAAACACTTATTAACATTTAGGAATAAATTATTAAGGTCACACCAGTGAACAAAACGACCCAAATCCTCCTGAAGCAAACTACAATCGTCAAGGCAGGTTATTTTTCTAAAAATTTTAACGTCATCAGCATAAATAAGAATTTCTGAGTTTGATATAACATCTTGCAGGTCATTAATGAATAAAATAAAAAATAACGGGCCAAGATGGCTACCCTGTGGTACTCCAGAGGTGACTCGAATTGTTTTAGATTGGGTCGACTTAAAAAGTACGTTTCCTGAACGATCGACAAGATAGGATTCCAACCATAACAGAAGCCTGGTAGTATTCCCATTTTAGAAAGCTTTGACAATAAGGCCTCATGGGAGACTTTATCAAAAGTTTTGCTAAAGTCTGTGTACACACAGTCAACTCTATTTCCATTTTCCATAGTTTCCAGAGCAAAAGAAACAAAAGATACCAAATTAGAGGTAGTGGATCTACCCTTAACAAAACCGTGTTGTTTGAAATAATAGATTTACAATGGAAGTACAAATGATCATAAACGATTAATTCAAACAATTTGGGAATAGACGACAATTTAGCGACCGGGCGATAATTGGAGATTAAATCACGATTAAATCACGATTTCCATTTCTTGAGCTCAAGTCCCCAGACCTCGCTGGCTTCCATCAATATTGACCCCGTAATGGTGGCAACCTCTATCAACACCCTTACGGATGATCACAATCCCGGCCCCGATGGTATCCCTGCCATTGTACTAAAGGAGTGTGCCCAACACTTGCTCGTTCCCCTCACCTTCATTTTTCAACTCTCTATTACCCAAGGCTTTTTCCCTGCCAGGTGGAAGGACTCTTTTATCATCCCCATCCATAAGAAAGGGTGTAAAAGTGATATTTCCAACTACCGTCCTATTGCCAAACTCTCCTGCATACCCAAACTCTTTGAAAGCATCATCTACGATTGTATGTTCTTTCATTGCAAATCCTTATTCTCCTCATCCCAACATGGCTTCCTCAGAGGCAGATCTACTACCACTAACCTCGTTAACTTTGTCTCCACTACTCGATGTGCTTTGGAAAATGGTGATGAAGTCGACGTCATTGCCACAGACTTTAGTAAGGCGTTTGATAAAATCTCGCATAAGCTAATCCTCTTCAAACTTCACTCTCTTGGCTTCAACCAGCTCTTTCTTGCCTGGATTGAGTCCTATCTCGTTCACCGGAAATACAAGGTCCTCTTCAGCTCTGTGTCCTCCAACTCCTTTGTGGCCAACTCGGGAGTCCCTCAAGGTAGTCACTTAGGCCCCCTACTTTTCATCCTGGCTATTAATGATGTTGAGCACATTATCAAACACTCCGACCTTTCCATCTACGCCGACGATATGAAGATCTCCAAACTTATCTCCTCCTCCTCGGACACCCAACTTCTCCAACTCGACCTCGATAACTTTTGCACTTGGTGCCAGAAAAACTTCCTCGAGCTGAACGTCTCCAAATGCCAATGTATCACCTTCTCCCGTAGACGTCCTCCTTCCTTTCCCAGAGTCTATCTGCTGTCCGGCCTAGCCATACCTAGGGTATCCTCCTTGCGCGATCTCGGTGTCGTCTGTGATAGCGAACTAAATTTTCGTGACCACATCGACAGCGTGGTTTCTAAAGCCAGCTCCACTCTTGGGTTTGTCAAGCGCTGGTCCAAAGAGTTTTCCAACCCCTATGTAGCCAAATCCCTTTACATAACGTTCATCCGCCCTCTCCTTGAATACGCCAGCCAAGTTTGGTCTCCCTCTCAATCCACGACCATCAATCGCATCGAAGCAGTCCAGCGCAGATTTCTCCGCTTTGCGCTACGTCTGCTGCCCTGGTCTGATCGCCAGCATCTCCCTCCTTACGAAGACCGCCTGATGCTGATTGACCTACAGTCCTTGCGGAAACGGCGTGTCATTGCTGATGTCATCTTTATACATCAGCTCCTCTCCGGTGTGATTGACTGCCCTCCCCTTCTCCAACGAGTTTTCTTTTACACTAACCCCCGTAACCTAAGAACAGCCCCCCTCTTTCGTCCAAATTTCCACCGCACCAACTATGGTTTCTCTGAACCCCTCACCCGAATGCTTCGGACCGCCAATTCTCTCCCTTCTTTTGACTTCCACGTGAGTAAATCATCTCTGAGGTTTGAGCTCAACCGTCTCACGTGACTTCCCATCTTACATCCCCTGCTTCCTTTCCCTTAATTAGTTGTAATTAGTTGTAATCCCTATATTTAAGTATTTTTATAGCTTGTATTAAGCGAATAAAATAAAATAAAATAAAATACATATTCCCTTCTTATGTATAGGAATAATAAATGCCTGCCTCCATAGAATGGGGAAATTAAAGGATTGAAGTGACAAGTTAAATAGATGAGTAAAAGGCAATGCCAAGGAGTCACGACAGTACTTCAGGACACAGGTAGGAACTCCATTAGGCCCCGGCGAGTAACTATTGTCCAATTTAGATTGGTACTTAAAAACCTCATGCTCAGTTACAAGGAGAATATCAGCATTGAGGGTAGAGTCCACAGAGACACAATCAGAAAATAAATTAGAAACAATTACATCACTACAAGTAAAAGACGACTCAAAAAACTCGGCAAACATATTAGCAACGACTGAAGGATTATCAGACGATATGAAACCATTACTCATTACACCGGGAACATTGCTGGATTTTCTTTTAGTATTAACATAATTCCAAAATTGTTTACGATTATTTCGAAGTTTTGACTTCATTGAAATTATGTAACTGCGATGGGCAGTGGCGGCTTCAGCATTGTAATACCGACGCAAGATCAAGTATCGATTATAATGGTAAGCTGATTTTCTTCGCACATATAATTTCCAAGCTTTAGTTTTTTTATTTTTGAGTCGAATAAGGTGCCAATCGAACCAAGGCAAATTGGAAAATTTAACATTGTTAGGCAAAAATGGAACAGAATTAACAAAACAATCGAATAGTATACAATAAAAAGACAATAATGCTACAGTTAAATCCACAGTGTCTACCACTGGGGTCCAATCAGAACTAAAGAGCAGTTGCTGCATATTTGAAAAATTTGCTTTAACAAAGTTAAACGAAAATATTTTGTCAGGGGTTACTACATTATTACAGCTCTGTAGAGTAAGATTACAAGCCAGGGCGGGATGATGAATGCCTTCCAAGACCATTGGTTGTTCGCAACGTGATAGAGTTAAATTCTTATGGCATGTGGTCAAAATCAAGTCCAAGATCCGGGAACGTTGATTCACGACGTTGTTGATTTGATGGAAACCTAACCCAAGTAAGCTATCAGCAATATTCAATTCCATACTTGAGAACGCCAGAGGAGTAACACAGCCCGCAACCTCACGATTAGGATTTATTTTAAAGCATTTGATATTGTTAATATCAGCACGAGCACAGAGCTGTTTAGAGTTTATAAATGAAATAATATCGTTGACGGTAGTAGAAGGATCCAAACGAGAGATGAAAAGAGACTTAGGAAGAACAATCACTTTCAAAGTCGATAAGCCATTATCGAGATGGTCAATTGAGGAGATTACTTTACTACTTTCTGAGTTAGATTTAGATTGTAATACAGTGATACAGCTTAGCACAAGCTCCCGAGCAGCAGATCACGGGAGATTTGCTGCAATAATCAACACAATTTGAACCAGCAGTGCAGCGACTCGATGCCATAGTGATGCAGCAGAGAGAAACATGTTGGAATCACAGATGATCCAAAAGCGATCGAATGCGTCGAAACCGAGAAAACACAATTATGTCCGGTAAAAAACAATAATTCCTGAGAGGAAATAGATAACACGGAACAGATGTGATACTAGGCGACGAAAATGCGACCAAAAAACAAAATAAAAACCGAGCAAATACAAGAAATAACCAGATGAACTCACCGCACGTCTAATTGTTCACACTGCATTGATTTTAATTTTATTACAATAAAGAAACATACAAAAACTTATCCGCCTTCAAACACTACTTACTTGTCGGCAAAATTCGTGAGAAGACAGATTGATTCTGATTCATTTCTATAATCCAAATAGTCTATTAATATACAATAACAAAAATATTAGACGTACAACTGGGTGCAATTTTGAAACAGTACCACTACAATTTATCGCAGTCTATCTAAGCCGTTTCGTACAGAATTACAAAGCGAGCAAAAATATGGTTTAAATCAGTGCGATTTGCTTAATAATTGTTCCTAAACCGTTAATTAACCCTCTTTTACTTCTGGTACTTGGTGAAAGAGATTGAAATTTCTGATCTAAATCCCTTAATTTAATTTTGATAATCCCTAAAATATTCTGTGTTCCGTCTGTACTTTCAAATGTATCTATAGTTGTTTTGATATTATCGATACTTTCCTTATATGTAAGTTAAAAAACACTTTGCGGGTTTTTGCTAAAAAAATATAATTCTTTATTTTAACGAACCTTACGCTATTACAGCTATTCTAAGACTAACTGAAGAGCGGCTAATCGCTGATGGGAGTTGGAGGAATTTTTTCAGATGCTGCGGCCACGTGAGGTGTCATCTAATTTCATCTGATTGCGGAAAAATGATGATCGTAGAATCTTCTGGCTCGTGGAGTCGAAGATCGTGGGAGCGTCTGGTTTTATAGGGTGAAAAGCTGCGTAAGCTTTTTACGTGGGAAAGGAATCGGTTGGCTGTTTTAGGTTTATGGGGAGAATGGGTGGAAGGAATTTTAAGAGGAATTTTAGGAATTCGGATGCTGTGAGTTAACTCTTCCCCGCTTAAGATGAGCGTCCTCGCGAGTTTTAGAAGAAAGGAATTTGATATAAACTACCGTGGGGGTGTTTTCCTTTTACAAGTTTCGCTCCGATTTCTGTATTGATTTGTTGATGATTTTCTGATGGGTACTCGTCTCCGTGATTGCAATGATGCTCTGATGGCTCTTGTTGATTGCGAATATTTTCGGGTGGTGGATTCACGGATAAGGCGATTTTATTTCTTTCTTTCCTGCTTAGGAGTATACAGATGATTGCAGTTATGATGATAATTCCATATGTGCCGTAATTTATTAGACGGTCAGTTTTTTTTCAGCGTTCAATTTTGATATTTTCCTGGTGTTATTGAGGTGTAATTCGCGCATCATTTCTAGGGAGAGTACTTCTTCGATTTCTTCTATGTCTGGATTGTTTCGGAATAGTGGGGGCAGGATTTGGATGGTTTTTAGTTCTTGGGAGATGAATTTATGATTGTTGATTTGGATAAAGGTGTTCCGGAATTTCAGGAGGTAGATTCCTTTAAGATGCTCCGCCGATTCATTTGTGTTTATTGTTCCATTAAAATCGTTGAGTAGGATGATTCCGGGTGTGATTTCCTCGACTGAAGGAATATGGTAGCTGTTGATTTTTGTACACTTGGCCGCTTTGCCCCTCAGAAGTGCTGGTATGCATGAGTTGCTTACATCTACAATTTCCTTATTCTTACATTTAGATAATTCATTAAAGGTGTTACAATTGTTTGGAATTCCGAAAAAGGTTTCCTTAGATCTTAAAATTTGGGAAAATTGTATTTTTTTAACAAAGTTATTGCTTTTAATGGGCCTAACTACAAGTTTGTCAAAAGTTGTTTCTAACGTTATGGGTACATCCATTATGTAAAATAAATGAGTGGAATTATGTGCTATTTTAACATTTATAAATTCTAACGCTTCTTCTATATTACTGTAAGGACACCTGTTTCTATCGAAATTATTTATGATTGTATTTACCTCATTTCGTGATAATATGTTGGAATTGACAATATTTGATTTGGCTAGCTGTATTGATTGAATCATATTTATTAGTTCTTCTTTTATTAGTTTTATCTTATACTGTATGCTTAGTGTTAGAGTTTGTTCGAATAGGGCGTCTTTCTTAATGATATTTAATATTTCGTTAGTTGTTTTGGTAATTTTGTTAATTCTTTCATTGTGTTGCTCATTGATTAGTACCTGCTTATTGTTATTTTCGATTATTTCATCTATTTTTTTGGAGGCTAGCTCAAAGTCGTCGTGATCGGGGTAGCCCGCGATTCATTTCCACGCAGTCCCAATGAAGTTTAGAGAACGTCTTGTTTTATGTACCGAAACTTGGTTAATGTAATTTTCAATTTGGTCAAGTTCGTGGATTATAAGTGGGTAAAAGGGATTATTCATGGGGATGGTTTTATGGACTAATGAGTGTGTTTCGGATAGGAATTGGCTATATTGGTTTTAGATTTCCGTTCTGTATTTTCGCTGTTCCGGATTTCAGAACAACGAGCTGGGAATGCGTGTAATCTAATATATCAACTTCTGCGCTCACGACAGTGGTGACAAGTAACCTGAAATAAGATAAACCGATTAGTTTCTAATATCGCTTTTATGTATTTTTTCCCGAATCTGTTATAATGAATGTTGGTTTGTTGTCTTTTATTGTCTCTTCTCTATTTAATTTCTCTAGTTAATTTCGTGCCGACTCTTTTGTTATTCTTTACGAAAACTTGTTGTCCTATTTCGTAATCTTTGATAGGTTGCCTATTTTTGTTGTGCGTAATTAAGTCCTTCGATTGTTTCTCTCTTAGTTTTTCGATGTTTTCTCTTCTTGCCATCTCGAGCTGCTCCGGACTGGTTGACACGATTCTGCCATAGAATACCTCTATGGGTTTCTTCGATGTAACTGTATGAATAGTGCAGTTGTATTCGTAGATTGCGCGTTCTAAAAGTTCCTCGAAGGTTCTATGGGTTCTATATGTCTTTAGGCATCTCATAATTTCTGTTAATGTGGAATGGAATCGTTCGACCTGCCCGTTTACTTGACTCTTGTGCACAGGCGTTCTATAGACGTAGATATTTAATTCATCCTCCATCATGAAGGTTATGGAGGCTGATTTGAGGGATTTCCCCCATTAGTAACGACGCTAACTGGGACACCGAAGAAAAATAGTAATTCGCGAAGGGGGCCCCTTACGTCATCTATTGCCTTCGACTTGAGGATCCTTGCTTGAGCAAATTTCGAGAATGTGTCAAGCGCGGTTAAGATTAGTTGTTTTTCTGTGGAGTAAATATCTATATGCAATGTGTGACCGGGGTATTGTGGTAATGGCGTAGATTTTAGAATAGGGTTGTTGGGATGTCTTTCGTACTTGTTTTCTTTACATACTGTGCACTGTTTTACAATTCTCTTTATCTTGGAATTTATTTTAGGAAAATAAAACCTATCGCTAATTTGTAGCCTATTTTCTTTGGCGTTTCGATGTGCCCTTTTATGGAATTGCAGGATGATTTTTTCCTGTTCGGTTTCATTTTGAATGTTGTCAACTTCCTTCTGCGTGTATCGGATTTTGTAGTTATTGAAATAGAGTGGATATATCTCCTGGATAAGTCCCATCGTCCGTTCGTTGGTTAATAATCCATTTATTACGTTTGGGTTAAGATATCTTTTAAAAATATCGACAATATTTTCCCTTGTATATTCCGGCTCTGTAAATATGTGTTTGTAGTAATTTGGGAAAGGTTTTTCTAATTTATATGAAGTCGTGTCGGCAATGTTCAAAATGATTTGTGTTCGAAATGCGTTAATAGGGGTACTAACTGTTGGAATCAGATTATGGGAGGTCCTTTCGTCGCTATGACTTGTGGGTGTCATGGAATTTATATTGGTCTTTTCCGGATTTCTTGAGAGCGCATCGGCAACGATATTTGCCTTTCCAGGTTTGTACTTAATTTCATGATTATATTCTTCTAGGGCAGCCTTCCACCGCTTTATTTTTGCATTGGTGTTTTTGTTTCTCAGGGCGAAAGTCAAAGGTTGATGGTCCGTTAGTATAATAACCTTTTTCGAACCATACAGGTAATTACGTAAGGAATTTAGAGCCCATATTATGGCCAGCACATCTTTTTCATTCGTTGCGTATCTTTCTTCCGTTTTATTTAAAGTTCTGGAAAGGAATGTAATTGGCTTCCCATCCTGTGCTAATACTGCGCCTATCGCGTATTGCGATGCGTCTGTTGTAAGTTCGAATTCCTTGTCGAAATCCGGAAATGAGAGCATTACGTCCCTCGACGTAAGGGATTTCTTTATTTTATTAAATGCTTCGAGTGCGTTATTATCTAGCTCTATTTTTACTTTATTGGACGGGTTTTTTGATACGCTTCTTAATAATAACGTTAGTGGCCTAGCTAGGTTTGCATAGTCGAGAATAAACCTGCGGTAATTCCCTGCGAGGCCTAGGAAGGAGCGTAGTTCCCTCAATGTTTTAGGGGCAGGGAAATTATTGATTGCTTCCACCTTCTTCGGGTTGGTGGTTATACCGTCTTTTGAGACTATAAAGCCTAATTTTCTATAATCGATAACTAATCTAAATTTTCGTACTCCTGAAGAGTCTAATTTCTTTGGCACCACCCATACGGGTGGATTGTAGGGGGATCTTGATGGCCGAATTATTCCATCTTCTATCAATTTTGATATTTCCTCGTTTACTACATTTTTTAGGGCCATGGGATATGGGTAGGACTTGGAATATACAGGATTATTATCTATGGTACGAATTTCCTCTTTAACCTTAGTTGTGTATGTCAATTTTTCGTCTGGTTCAGAGAAAAGTTTGGAATGTCTCCGCAGCAAAGTTGGGACTTTATTTCGTTGATTTTCCGAGAGATGATTGGTTCTTACAAGTACGGTGTTTACTGATTCCGAGGTATACTGTTTCAGAGGGACTTCTATGTAGCCTTTAATAACCATGAAATTTTCTGCAGTGTGAACGACTGCTCCAAGCTCTCTTAAACTGTCATTTCCAAGGATTCCGTGAAAAGATTTGAGTTCTGGGAGAATAAAAAATTTTTGGCAGTGAATTCCGGGACCGAATAAATGGAAGTTTGCGTGATGAGTGATTTTAACATGGCCAGCGATAGTACTTGCAGAAAACGGGCTTTCATTTGGTATAGGGTTTAGAATGCAACTTGGTTGAATATAATTTTTGTTTGAGCCAGTATCAATTAAAAATTTTAAAATGTTCCCGCTCCTCGCTTCGTACTCGAAGTATGGAAGCGAAGAGCTTACATCCCTAAAAAATGAAGATTATGCCGGTCTTCCTGGGTATATAAGTCTGGTTCTTGGGCTAAAGGTAAGGAATTTGAATTGTCTTCTGCTCCCATGTAGTCTATCAGGGATTGTTCCTGCATCTTATCCTCATTGTTTAAGGTTTCGTTGTAATTATGGAAATTCTCATCCGATTTTGGCCCTTGCGTGTAATACACACGTTGCTGTTTTCGCAGCGCACTTACTTGTTGAGAATAT
The DNA here is from genome assembly GCA_963969385.1 of Philonicus albiceps. Lineage (NCBI taxonomy): Eukaryota > Metazoa > Arthropoda > Insecta > Diptera > Asilidae > Philonicus > Philonicus albiceps. The sequence continues at coordinate 750,521 of CAXAKG010000008.1, read as the reverse complement.
GGTCTTTTGTGAGGTTGAGGGGGAATTCTGTTTTGATAGTTTACAGCGTGTGACTGAATGGATTGATCAATATCCATGGGTTCGGGCCTAGGTTGCGTCTTAGGTGGAAGGTTTTGTCGATTTTGGGGCCCGATGGGTCGATAATGCTGACCGTTGTTTGGAATGACAGGTTGTTGTTGCTTATACGTAAATTCGGGGACAGAATTGAATCTCGGCATAGGGCCGCGAAAATGTTGCGCTTGTCGTTGCGGAATGGGAGGAGGAGTGCTATATTGCATCCGCCTTATTGTTCTATTGTTATTGTTTGCGTATTGTGTCCGGTAGTTAACGTTTTCAAGTTTCAGGCATAAACGAAGTGCCTCTGGGAGATCCATCGGTTCTCGCATACTTAGCAACCTTGGCAAATCGCCTCTCAAACCGCGAACAAAAGTGTCGAGTGCTTTATCTCTATAAGAATTAAGGAGTATATTCATGGCTTCTGCACTCACTTCCATACTTAATATCTTATTAAGTATGAGTGACAGATGATGATAAACGGATTGATAAAATGCTTGGATGGTGTCGTTGCCTTGGATTAGGCATGTCATTTGATATTCTAAAGTGCCAAGATCTCGTTTGTCTGCGTAGTGCAGAGTTAAGCAGCGAGAAATTCTCTCCCAATTTAGGGGAGTACTGTAAGATTCTAAAGCTGTGTCGGCTTGACCGACAATTTTGTTTCTAATCACGTTTAGGATCCCATAATATTTTGGGCTTCCTTTTTGGCGTTCATAAATTTTAAGAATACGTTCTACGCTTTTTTTCCAGGAGCTAAATTCTCCTGGTTGACCGGAGAACTCGCGAAGGCTCTTCACGACGTCAGGAATTTTGTCCATTTCCGACAAGTTTCCGAGCTGATCGTGGTTTATTGCTTGGTCTACTTCGAGGCTGGGGTCGCCCTCCGGATGTACGACGGAATCGATTATTCTTCTACATTCGCGATCTACGATAGATGAAATGATCGATTCCACTTGTTACCGCGACAAGAGTAGGTATTAGGGCGGTTTGGCCCGACGTCTGTGACGTCACCAGACATCGTCTGTCTCTCTCTTTTTTATCTGTCTATCTCTTTCTCTCTTTTTTATCTGTCTATCTCTTTCTCTCTCTCTGTCTCTTTCTATCTTTTTTATCTGTCTATCTCTTTCTCTCTTTTTTATCTGTCTATCTCTTTCTCTCTCTCTGTCTCTTTCTCTCTTTTTTATCTGTCTATCTCTTTCTTTCTCTCTGTCTGTCTCTTTCTATCTTTTTTATCTGTCTATCTCTTTCTATCTTTTTTTATCTGTCTATCTCTTTCTTTCTCTTTTTTATCTGTCTATCTCTTTTTTTCTCTTTCTCACTACAGGGCCAGACATCCCCGTCTCTCTCTCTTTCACTACAGGGCCAGACATCTCTCTCTGTCTGTCTCGTGTTAGATAGCAGCTGAAGCCGATATCAATACCCGAAGCCGATATCAATACCCGAAGCCGATATCAATACCCGAAGCCGATCTCAATACCCGAAGCCGATATCAATACCCGAAGTCGATCTCAATACCCGAGGTTGATTTGGTCGGCTGGCCAGACATCTCTCTCTGTCTCATGTTAATAGCGCCATCTGTCGCGAGAATTGGATAACGCTGGAAATTTAATGAATTAAAAAGCAGGTTGGGTGGTTCTGCGATTTGAACCGGGGATTTGTAGCTTCAGAGGCCAGTATGTTAGCCACTGGGCTATTGGGGTTTCTTGTCGTTGTCGTTTAATTTGTGTATATAAGGTGTTTTGGACGATCGAGCGAAGTAAAAATAGAATTTAAGTTTTCTTTCGACCGGGGTGTGAATAAATATGTGTGTGAATGAATTGAAAAATATTTATTTGCCCCTGGTGAAGATGGATGATGGAATATGATGGCTATGATTTGGATTGATTGATAAGAACTTGGTTGACCTGCATTATTCTTACACCAGGATCGAGCGAAGTAAAAATAGAATTTTTTTCGATATCGATACCCGAAGCCGATTTGGTTAATTAGTCAGACATTTCTCTCTCTCTCTCTATCTGTCATGAGAATTCCGTAACGATGGAAATTTAAAAATGAATTAAAAGCAGGTTGTATGGGTTCGGGATTTTGAACCGAGGGAGAAATTTAAAAAAAATGAATTAAAAAGTAGGTTGTATGGGCCTGGGATTTGAACCGAGGGATTTGTAGATTCTTGTTGCTGTTATTTAATTTAAGTTTTTCTTTCGATCATGCCGATAAATATTTGCTTCGGGACCTGGTCGGGATCTGGCCACATAACATGTATGAAATCCACGGTTCTATTTTCTAAAAGATATTATTACGAAAACAGAGGAATTTCAAAGAAAAAAAGGTAACGGTTGGGGGCTCTATTAAAAAATTGATCGTATCGACATCCAGGCCATGGGTATCAAGTTTTATAACATATTTAGATGCAAATAGCTTGTATGTTTGGGCAATGTCTCAATCACAACCCCATTCTAAATTTGCATGGGCTGAAGATATTAATATCACTACACGCGGGTCAAATTGATAAGCGAGTGCCCTTTACGAGTGAGGTTGTTGACCGTGTTGATAAGTTTTTTTTTTAAAGCCTGGCGCCTGTTCATGAGATAAAAATTGGATATCAATGTCAAGGTTGCGCGAGTGAAGATAATAGAGTTGTTTTTAGTAAGACTTTTTAAGAGTGTTTTAATTGTGAGAAAATTATGTTTGAGAAATATTTTTTTCAAGTAGGGAAGGTATATCTCTATGCTGCGGTGAGTATTTCGATTAAAAAATTTTGGAAGTTTTTCCTTGCGGTGAGTATTTCGATTAAACCCCGGATATTATGGAGATTCAGGAAGGATATTGAGGTTTTTTTGCTGATATTAAAGGTCTTTATAAGCGGAAAATATATTTTCTGAGGCTAAGTATCATTTCCAACGTCTTCGGCGAACAAGTTATAGACATCGGTGCTATAATTCTTTTTTTAACAATGGATTCAACAAATTTAAACCAGGAATTTATAACCCTGAAGGAGTTGAATGGCTGCAATTATAAACCTCTTTTAAAAGCGCGGGAGATGGATCCCTTCAAAACCTATGCTATTCTAGGCTGTGGGAAGGTTTCAACGAAATATGGAGATCGAACTGTGTTGGAGCTAGAGGATCATCAGATGTTTTTACCGGAACGATTCCGTAATATATCCACCAAAACAATAGAAAGACTCAACGAAGGTGGATACTTTGTCAGTTATCATGGAACATCTGGGGACACATATAATTTAAATTTTTCTAAATCTACTTCTAACCCTGTTTTTTATACAAATTTATAGATTACTTCAGAAATAAAGTTTAATCTAAGTAAATAATGCTGTTTTGTTTTTCCACCTTACCTTTCCACTTCACTTTACAATTATTTTCTAAAAACAGGATTTTGTTCACCACTTTTCTCATTCTGAAGAGATTGATAGGAAACATTCGATTTCTCTGGTTGTTCGTTTTTATTAAAATTTGGGCACATAGACTTTAATGTGATGGGGATATAATTTTTTGATTTTTCACTATTTTTCGAATTACTGATTTTAGTTTGACAATGTTGCGAAATTTTGAATCATGTTGAATTTCACAATATTATCGAATAAGGTTTGAATCATTTTATTCATAATGTTGTAATATAATAAAAGGATCATGATTTATTATAAACCCATTAGTATAATTAAAGTTTTTCCATAATAAACATGTTTTGGTGTGAGACTATAAGACCTGGAAACAAGTTTTGCGTTTGTGAGGGAGCCTGGAAAAACTTCAGAATTGTTAATGTAACCGTAGATTCACATAATATCTTCGAACTATATATGACACCTGAAGATGGTAATAGATGCCTAATACTACGTATGAGAAGTGGAGAACCTATTCCAGATGAGCTTCATTATATTTTCAAATTTACACCATCGCAACATGTTAAAATAGAAGTTCGTGGTAATTAATAAAACTTTTTTAAAAAAGAATGAGAAAATTAAAAGATGCATTATTCGTATTATTAGGAGGGACGATCGTATTAATTGGGGAATCTCCAGACGGTTCAATAAGATACAAGTCAGCAAATCATTTTCCAGCTAATTGCGTCTTTGCCGATGAAGATGATTGGAAATGGAACCACCCCATGAAACTCAAGCTCGAGAAACAGCTAAAACAAAGCCTGAGTATAAATTCTATGGAAACTGAACACATCAATTAGTTTCTTTAAAGAGTGCAGACTATTCACACGCTGCAAGTTAATAAATCAAAATGCATCCAAACATTATTTTATTTTTAACACTCTTTGTATTCTATGCGAATGCACAACCAGTACCGCTAGATATAAACCTTATGAATGATGGTGTGAGCAACATAGATTTTAAATTAAATCTTCCAAATAATGATCAAGTACAAGTTGGTTTAACTTTTCGACTGCTAACATATACTAATAATAATACAACATCATCACCACCAACATCAATGCGAACAACAACATCATCATCATCATCAGAGGATTCTGAAACTGAGAGGTCTAAGAAGAAATTTGTATCTGTTGAGGAAGCTATCGAGGGATTTAGGCAAGAATTAATTAAAAAGGAGTTGTATATTGCTGGATATATTGAAAGCAATAACATTTTTTATAGACATTTTATGCTTGAATTTGATGATGATATTTCAATAAGAGTTCGGTGTATATATGATAGCAATTATGAAGCTCGCTCATTGAAAATAAATTGTTATGAGTATCATGAATATGAGACGGAGAGAATTTTAAGTAATGGCGAGGTTGAGTTGATAAAACAACATGATCCTAACTATAAAACTGATGTAGACTTACTAGATCTACGTAAAATGAGACAGACATATCAGATGAATATATCTTAAATAAAAAAGTGAGCTTAGTTATTATTCGTCTACCGTCATAGAAAGATGAATATTGAACAATTTTTAAGTGAATGCTTTGAAATAATGTGTGATGAACATAAAGAGGAAATAAAGGAACATTTAGATTTTTTGAAATTATTTGTAAATGTAGACAAGGTAAAATCGAAATATGGTGAGCACTACACAAGCTGTCCATGGTCTAAAGATGATGCAACAGAAGGTCCCGATACATGTGAATGTCATAGTGTGGATATGCATTTAAAGAGAGTGTTATACTTGATTAATTTCTACAAAAACTTAAAGAAAAGAGGCTGTCTATCCTGTTGTGGAAGCTGGTTAAAATAGGAGAGAGAAACAAATAACAGCAATGACACCCAAAAAAGTGCATTTTACAACAACACCACCAGAGATACATTACATGATTACATGGGGCTTTGCTTATAGAGCTGCTCGTAAGGGAGAATGGCATTTGCATGCTATTGAAAGACATCGCTTCCAACAAAGGATCAACGAGCTGAATAAAATTCTAGAGCCAATATTGAACGAATATCATCGGAAACAAATATATAATACTAGATTTAATAATAAGAAATAAAAAACTAACAAATTTTTTAAAGCACTTATGTTTATTTTGCTTTTCCCCAAGCTCTTCAATTTCTTTTGTTGCTGTTGTTGTTGTTGTTTTGATTTTATAATACATCATTTTTATTAATCCAAGAATTGTGTTTTGATGAAAATCCTAACCACTTTACAAAAACCCTATCATCTTTATGTTTTACAATTTTTTCAACTAAGAATAAAGTAGGATTTTTGCTTTTCTGAAGTTCGAGTTCATAGAATCCACCTTGTATCGGATTACCTTTATAATCTTCCAAGAGATATGTAACTGGATTTGTTAGCTGAATTTTTCTGATTTTAAAAATTTCAGTTGTCCAATTTGGTGTATAGCCCTTTTCAAACACGTGTTTGTATTTACTAATTCGAACAAAGTCTCCAATTTGATATCGAGCTTTTGGGGCTACTTTTATATGATTATATGTTGTTGAAATAAGCTGTTGTTCATTGCGATCGTTAACCTCAAAGGGACGCATTTTTATAGTACGATGTTTCTTCATATTGTATGTTAAAATTAATTGTTTTATAATATCAATCCATCGATATGATCCCCTCATGCTAAATTCTTTCCACATCATAGACTTTAAGGTTCTATTAAATCGTTCAGCTATTGACGCCTTAAGAGAACTATATGTAGAATAATGATTGATTTTGTAGTTTTTCATAAGCTCTGCGAAATTTTTATTAAAAAATTCCTTCCCATCATCGGTTTGCAAATTTTTAGGATGTCTTCCATCTTTTAATATTGTTCTCATAGCTTGGGTAACTTCAGCTCCACTTTTTCTTTTAACAGGTATAGCCCAAGCATATTTAGAGAATGTGTCAATAACAGTTAATAGAAAGTTGTATCCATTATTCTGAGAGGCATATGATCCCATTTCTACCAAATCAGCTTGCCATAGATCATCCAAACCTTTAATAACTACGCGACGTCTTTTAAAATTCCTCCTAGCAGACTTGTGCAACTCATTGACAACAGTTTTTTTACTCATTATTCTTATGTTCACTCTTAGGAGTATTAATTGTAATTGATTCTACATTTACAAACTTTTCTAAAACTAAATTAATATTACTAATCTTCATATCAATGTATTTCATTGTATCCTCAATAGCTTTTCCTATGAAATCTCTCAATTCTTCTTTTGCTGTATCTAATTTATCATTTAGATTACCATTTGCTTTTTCAATTTTCTCAATTTCGGATTTAAGGTATCTACTGATAATATCAACATAGCTTTTATTTGTGGCATCTTCATCATCTATAGGTTGCGCGAGGTATTTAAGTGTTTTCAATTGCATATCATAATCCCCATTTTTTGTTAATAAGAATCCTATTCCTGGCTTTCCTGGTGGTCCCGGTGAACCTGGTGGACCTCTTTCACCATCAGCCCCCTTCACACCACGCGGACCTGGCAAGCCATGTTTTAAAAATTTCGTACTCGAACGTCCAAACTTGTCAACACTCATTATTATTATAAGCATAGAAGAAAAGTGACTACCTTATTTATTCAATGATGTCAGCTTCTCTTAATTCTTCTACTATGGCTACAATCTCATTATGATGGTTATTATGTCCTGCTTGTTGTGATGCTATTAAAAGTTGTAGCCTTTCTACCAATTCATTGGGATCGTTCCAATATATATAATCAATGTTGCTTTTAGGTAGTTGCATTAAACCTTTTCCTTCATGTAAATTGAATTTGCTTATAATATTTGTAAATTTATATCCCCTATTTCCGCTTATTTGACTACTAGGATCATAATTTCGTTTATGAGCGCTACTGCTAACAATAATATTTGTATAATTTGCTAAGTCTTCCTTAGTATAAAAACTTGCTGCAGGTCTTTTCATAAATAGCAATTCACATAAACCAAGTGTTATCTTATATTCTTTTCCACCAATTATAAAACTCTCATTCTCGATTTCAAAGACTGTATTTCCTATCTTCCACTGACTGCCATCAAAATATACACCATATGTAGTATCAATAGCAGGACTATTTTCAGAATATAATTTCATATATTTATCTACTATCATTTCTTTAAAACTTAATTCTTTTTCAGGTAATTTTTGTGATGGTGGTGATGTCATCATAAAAGAGTCATTATCGAATGTGGCGAGTCGATTTCTTTTTATTAATGGTGTACTGGTGTGTTCTATTTCTGGGAAAATAGCTTTAGTTGTTTGATTCAACTGACTTGTTGTTGGTTCATCATTTTCACTCTTTGGCTCATTTTTTACATCAATCTTATAGTTTTCCTCAACTTTTGTAACAAGTTTATGAAGTGGTTTTGTTATAGGTTTGAATGTTTCTTCCAGTTGAGACTCCGTATGAATTTTCCCTGATTTTAACATTTGAAATTTCTTCCTCAAAGAATTTCTTATTTTTACTATATTCCTAATAGTATCTTCTTGATATTCTTTGTCTCCTTTTGTCTTATGCTTCATTTTTATGAACTGCTTTAACTGCTCTCTGAACTGCTTTTAACAGATATCTGAACTGCTTTTAACAGATATCTGAACTGCTTTAACTGCTCTCTGAACTGCTTTTAACAGGTCAGTGAACTGCTTTAACAGGTCTTTGAACTGCTTTTAACAGGTCAGTGAACTGCTTTTAACGGGTTAGTGAACTGCTTTAACAGGTCCTTGAACTGCTTTAACAGATATCTGAACTGCTTAAGTTGTATTTATATATGGATGAATGTATCAAGCCCTTTTCGGTAACGACCTTTATTAATAGGACTGTCTTTATCTATCACTACAAAGCCATATTTATCTTTCCAACTCTCTGCGCAAGCCTGCTTAAAAATATTGAAGGGCATATCCGTATTGACATGATCTTCACAAACATGTTTAAGATTCATTTCATCTTGCTTAAAAATAATAATGAAATTGGCATTATCACGTATTAAATGTTTCGGTATACGTGTGTATGTTTGACAAAGATAAAAGCTGTCCACTTCATTATGTCGACCCATACAGAAGTATGCGCGAATATTATTTTGCTTATCACAAGCAACATCATCAAAAATGAAAATTGAATTTCGCTTAGCTTTTTCTGGTTCTATTACAGCACTGTTGTCGGAGAATGTGTAATAACCCATTCCTGATATTGGTTTCATTAAATCTTCTAAATACTTGTACTTAGGTTGATGTAATGATTTTGAATATATATAAATATTCTCGAATCTTAACCCATTTGGGTGTTCTATAAGACCAAGCATAAGATTTGTTTTACCACAATTTGATGGACCCACAATTATACCTCGTATACTGTTGGGTAAAAGCCTTCCATGCTTTTTTCTTAAGCTATTTCCGCTTTTAAAATCAATATTTACTATAGGTAACTCTGTCTGTTGTTTTACAAATTTCATTATGTGTAGTTATGTATATAATGCTTAACATAGAAAATTATTACTTCACTCTTAAAGTAAACACTGCATGAAAAGAATCTACAACATTTTATGTTGTCCAAGTAAACGTTTCATGTTTTATAGTCAAAACCTTTCAAGATACTCGCAACAACTAATATAATTTTACAACACACGCTTCTTATATAAGTTGAAATCATCAAAACTCATGAATGCTGGAATACAATAAATATAAGAGACGAGCTGGAAAAGGATTACTGAATAGAATAATAAACAGTTTACCATTTGAACTTCATCTCCCCGGTTATCAATACTGTGGCCCCGGAACAAAACTACAAAAAAGATTAGAACGTGGCGACCCAGGTATAAATCCGCTTGACACAGCCTGTAAAGAACACGATATTGCATACTCACAACATAAAGATACAGAAAATCGACATATAGCTGATAAAAATCTAGCAGAGAAGGCTTGGCAAAGGTTTAAATCTAGCGACGCTTCAGTTGGAGAACGTTTAAATTCTTGGCTCATTACAAACGCGATGAAAACAAAAGTGAAATTTGGAATGGGTCTAGATAAGAAGAGGATGAAGAAGAAGAAGATAACAAAATCGAGGATATCACTTCAAAAAGGAATTCGTGAAGCGAAAAATATTCTAAAATCACAAAAACCTAGCTCAATAAATGATGCAATAAATCTTGCTTTGGGTGCTACAAAACCCATGTTTCGCGGTTATAAAAAATCAAAAATAAAAACACCTCGTATTATTCCTATACCAAAAATTGGAGGAATTCTACCATTGATTCCAATATTTGCTGGGCTTTCTGCTTTAGGAGCATTAACAGGAGGGGCGGCTGGAATAGCCAAAGTAGTTCGTGATGCTGTTGATGCACGAAAACAACTTAAAGAATCCAATAGGCATAATGAAGCAATGGAAGCGATCGCTTTAGGCAAAACTGGTAGCGGATTGTATCTAAAGCCTTATAGAAGGGGTTTAGGACTCTATTTAAATCCACCATCAAAAAACTATTGAATATGTTACCCAAAAGACCACTTAATGAGCTCGACATACGGAGGGCTGCTAAAAATTTACCAAACTTTAGAGGAGTTTTCATGCGCGACAGTCTTCCTAAAAAAGCAAGAAAGAATGAATGTGGCATTATAAATTTAGACTCTATTTCTGGACCAGGAACTCATTGGGTAGCATATTATAAAAATGGAACGAAAAGCGAATATTTTGATAGCTTTGGAAATCTGCAACCACCTAAGGAAGTTATTAAATATTTAAATAATAATAATTTAGTATACAATTATGATACATATCAAAATTATAAAACAATTAACTGTGGTCATTTATGCTTAGAATTTTTGTTTAATCGCTGTAAGTCATAAATAAAGCTATATTTTTTAATCAAAAGCCTCATTTTATTCCAAACAACCATGTCATTAACATTAACTTTAAGTGGTAGTTCATCTGTACTAACAGCTGAGTATTTTCCATCTTTGGAGCTGAAAACTGATTATGTTTGCGGTTTAATTGACTTTCAAACGTACAACTCAATCCCTAATGTTGATAGCAAGAATAATTTACTTCGTATTGGAAACACAACTATTAAAATTCCTGAAGGTTCTTACGAAATTAGTGATATTTCCGAAACCGTTAATAGAGAATTAAAAAAAATAGGTAGTGAAGAAGTTATTATTATTAAGGCAAATAATAATACTCTCAAAAGTGAAGTTAAAAGTTCAGAAAAAGTATTTTTTAATACAGAAAATTCAATTGGTTCCTTGTTGGGGTTCAGTAAACGGATCCTTGAACCTAAAATTTTAAACGAATCCGATTTACCAGTAAATATAATAAAAGTGAATGTAATTCGAATTGAGTGCAATATTATATCAGGCTCATATATAAATAACACACAGGTTCATACACTGCATGAGTTTTCACCCAAAGTAGGTCCAGGGTATAAAATAATTGAAGTTCCGAAGAATGTAATTTATTTACCAGTGAATGTGCAGAGAATTAAGTCGCTTGCGCTCAGATTAATAGATCAAAACGGAGATTTAATAAACTTTAGAGGTGAAACCATAACGATAAGACTACATCTGAAACCACGAAATGTTAATACATAACACGCTCAATAAAAGCAGTTATAAAAGTACATCACCTAGTAGTCAGCTCTCAACAACGTTACAGACTAGAAGGAGTTTAACAATAGCAAACGAAAGAGTTTTAAAATCCTTAGGATTTATATTAAAAAAGAAAAACAGAAATGAGTGAGACTTTAGATATTTCACAAGGAATTACTTATGATAATTCGATTACAAAAATTGAATATCATAGTTATTCTCCATATCAGTCATCTTATAAAAACAGTGATGAAATTCGAATTTCTATACAACATCAGGATTTATACATCTTACCCAGCGAGAGTTTTATTTATATCGAGGGGGCTCTAACGAAAACAGATGGAACTACCTCAACAACATCAAATCTTTCCAATAATTCTATTGCATATCTTTTTGAAGAAATTCGCTATGAATTAAATGGTGTAGAAATCGATAGAACGAGGAATCTTGGATTCGCTACAACACTAAAAAATTATATATCATTGAATCAGAATGAAAGTAGTACACTTCTAAATGCTGGCTGGTCACCAAATGAAGCAATATCACTAGAAAAAGGATTTTTCAATTTTTGCATTCCCCTAAAAATGCTTTTAGGGTTTGCTGAAGACTATAGAAAAATTATTGTGAATTCCAAACATGAATTAATATTGATTCGAAGTAGAAGTGATGAGAATGCTTTTATTGCAAAACATGATGACGTAAAAATTGATATATTTAAACTTCAATGGCGTGTACCTCATATAACTGTAGCTGACGGAGAAAAATTAGCTCTCTTAAAAACAATTGATTCTGGACATCGGATCCAAATGAGTTTTCGTAGTTGGGATATCTATGAATATCCAGTTTTACCACAGGCTACAGAACATACATGGTCTGTAAAAACATCTTCACAACTAGAAAAACCACGATTTGTTGTGGTTGCTTTGCAAACAAATCGTAAAAACAATAAATCTGAAGATGCCAGCAAATTTAATCATTGCGATACATCAGATGTTAAAGTACATCTTAATTCTGAAACGTTTCCATATGAAGATATGAACATTAAATTTGATCGAAACCGCTATGCCATACTATATGATATGTATGTAAAATTCCAACAATCATACTATTCTCGCCAAAATCAACCTCTTCTAACTAGAGAAAAATTCAAGGATGAGGCTCCAATTGTGGTTATAGACTGCTCACATCAAAACGAATTAATAAAATCGGGGCCTGTTGACATTCGGATTCACTTGAAAAGTAATCAAAATATTCCGCCACATACATCAGCCTATTGTTTACTGCTTCACGATCGGGTAGTTGAATACAGTCCGTTGACCAGTGAAGTTCAAAAAATTATTTAGGTAAAATGGGCAATAATTTAAGTAAAATATGTGCAATCGTCGATATCCAAGGATTCAAAAATGAAAATAACAAACTGATTGTGAAAGAAATGGCTATATTAACAAATGAAAACCGAATACAACACTTTGTATTTCTACCACCATACGGACTTCAAGAGCTACCCCCATCAAAAATTCGAGAGGCTAAATGGATGCAAAATCATCATCACGGTTTTTCCTGGAGAGATGGATACATTCCCTATCATCATTTAAAAGCGTTGATAACTCCTCTGTTAAACAATAAAACAATATATGTTAAAGGGTGTGAAAAACAATATTGGATAAAACAATTATTTGGACAAACTTTAGATGTAATCAACATGGAGGAAGATCTACAATGCCCAAAACTTTCTTTTCTCAAATATGAAAATCCTAATACATATCATTGCTTAATCCACCAAGGAATCTGTGCACAAGAGAATGTTTTTTTGATGGAGAAGTTTCTGAAATGTAACAATGGTTCTAGCCAAAATAAACAAATTGTTTAAATTAAAAAAAAATGTTTTATTAAAACTCTATACCTAGATTATTACATATCTTATAATGACCCATGCATTTTTTTTTGTAGATCTTTCAGAGTACTTAACTTATTCTAAATTACATTGTTATTTAAAACAAACAAACAAAAAATGTGCTAGGCCTTTTTCGAGTAAAGTGAATGGGTATTTTGCTGTGATAAGCGATTGACTTGGTGGGTCTGTTCTTTTTTTTTACGAGCGAGGTTATTGACTGGGGGTTTTATACGAAATTGATATCTATTTTACACCACCTTTATCATTTTCAGCATTATTGAGTATTCGCCTAAACCCTCAATTTCCACATTTTAACCGAAATACTCACCGCAAGGAAAAACTTCCAAAATTTTTTAATCGAAATACTCACCGCAGCATAGAGATATACCTTCCCTACTTGAAAAAAAATATTTCTCAAGCATAATTTTCTCACAATTAAAACACTCTTACTAAAAACAACTCTATTATCTTCAGTCGCGCAACCTTGACATTGATATCCAGTTTTTATCTCATGAACAGGCGCCAGGCTTTAAAAAAAACTTATCAACACGGTCAACAACCTCACTCGTAAAAGGCACTCGCTTATTAATTTGACCCGCGTGTAGTGATATTAATATCTTCAGCCCATGCAAATTTAGAATGGGATAGTGATTGAGACATTGCCCAAACATACAAGTTATTTACATCTAAATATGTTATAAAACTCGATACGATCAATTTTTTAATAGAGCCCCCAACCGTTACCTTTTTTTCTTTGAAAATTCCCCCGTTTTCGTAATAATATCTCCACAGAGTTTTTAGAAAATAGAACCGTGGATTTCATACATGTTATGTGGCCAGATCCCGACCAGGTCCCGAAGCAAATATTTATCGGCATGATCGAAAGAAAAACTTAAATTAAATAACAACAACAAGAAGCTACAAATCCCTCGGTTCAAATCCCAGGCCCGTACAACCTACTTTTTAATTCATTTTTAAATTTCTCCCTCGGTTCAAAATCCCGAACCCATACAACCTGCTTTTAATTCATTTTTTTTAAATTTCCCCCTCGGTTCAAACCCCAGAGCCGCCCAAGTTGCTTTTTAATTAATTAATTCATTAAATTTCCATCGTTACCAAATTCTCATAACAGATAGAGAGAGAGAGAGAGAGATGCATGACTAATTTTCGCTAGATCGTCCAAAACACCTTATATACACAAATTAAACGACAACGACAAGAAACCCCAATAGCCCAGTGGCTAACATACTGGCCTCTGAAGCTACAAATCCCCGGTTCAAATCGCAGAACCACCCAACCTGCTTTTTAATTCATTAAATTTCCAGCGTTATCCAATTCTCGCGACAGATGGCGCTATTAACATGAGACAGAGAGAGATGTCTGGCCAGCCGACCAAATCAACCTCGGGTATTGAGATCGACTTCGGGTATTGATATCGGCTTCGGGTATTGAGATCGGCTTCGGGTATTGATATCGGCTTCGGGTATTGATATCGGCTTCGGGTATTGATATCGGCTTCAGCTGCTATCTAACACGAGACAGACAGAGAGAGATGTCTGGCCCTGTAGTGAAAGAGAGAGAGACGGGGATGTCTGGCCCTGTAGTGAGAAAGAGAAAAAAAGAGATAGACAGATAAAAAAGAGAAAGAAAGAGATAGACAGATAAAAAAAGATAGAAAGAGATAGACAGATAAAAAAGATAGAAAGAGACAGACAGAGAGAAAGAAAGAGATAGACAGATAAAAAAGAGAGAAAGAGACAGAGAGAGAGAAAGAGATAGACAGATAAAAAAGAGAGAAAGAGATAGACAGATAAAAAAGATAGAAAGAGACAGAGAGAGAGAAAGAGATAGACAGATAAAAAAGAGAGAAAGAGATAGACAGATAAAAAAGAGAGAGACAGACGATGTCTGGTGACGTCACAGACGTCGGGCCAAACCGCCCTAATACCTACTGACAAGCCTGCCATTTCCGGAGGGTTCGGAACATTGGCGAGGATAGGCGGCCTCAGTAAGTTATTTTCATTTCGGGTCATATTACGAGATTTCGTAGTAAACTAATTGAACCTTTTCTTTTCTTCTTAATTTTCACTTCGACAAATTTTTTATATGTTTTGTGTAGTTAGGTACACTTTAACTTAGTATTTTTGTTTTTTTTTTATTTCCACTTTTTCGATTCAAAGTTTATGTGTGAAAAAAGGGAACTTACACTGAGAAAAATGGACTGTTAATATGACAGTTCAGACTGTTCGTCTGTTACAGTCCTGAACTGTCGTCTGATTTGACAGTGCAGACTGTTGTTTTACAGTCTTGACAGTTGATATGAATTCAGCAAATGAAGGCTAATACATTATTTTGTTTTGATTAATATTTCAATCTTTCGATTATTATCATAAAAATTTGCAAAATGTAGATCTCTATATAAACTGAGAATAAAAATCTAATCAGAAATTCTTATACTATACGGTGGCGCTAGCGATCAGCAGTCAAGACTGTAGAAGTAACAGTCCACCGTTGGACAGTCTTGACTGTACAATCAGCACTGTTACTATAACAACTCAGACTGTTATTATGACAGTCTATTTTTCTCAGTGTACATAAGAGCGAAAACCATGGTGGAGCGGCTGTCAGTACTTGGCTTCCTTCCAGCTACTCGGGGGCCTCTTTTCTCCACAACTACAAAGTGTCCTTTTTAATAGATTTTTTTCCACAACCCGCGATTTCCGATTGTCCGTGAACCTTCGTAAGTATTTTACACTTCGGACACCGGACACGGTGATTTGGCGAACCTTCGAAAAACAAATTTTCACTCCGGACGCGATGCGGACCTTAATAAACGCTTTATACTTCGGACGCGGCGAACCTTTCGTGAACGTTTTATGTACACTTCGGACGCGACAGTGATTTTTCCTTCGGACTTATTCGCGGGTCCCTGCTCGGGCGCCAGTTAAAAAACACTTTGCGGGTTTTTGCTAAAAAAATATAATTCTTTATTTTAACGAACCTTACGCTATTACAGCTTTTCTAAGATTAACTGAAGAGCGGCTAATCGCTGATGATCCGGCTTCGAGTTGGAGGAATTTTTTCAGATGCTGCGGGCACGTGAGGTGTCATCTAATTTCATCTGATTGCGGAAAAATGATGATCGTAGAATCGTCTGGCTCGTGGAGTCCGAGATCGTGGGAGCGTCTGGTTTTATAGGGTAAAATGCTGCGTAAGCTTTTTACGTGGGAAAGGAATCGGTTGGCTGTTTTAGGCTTATGGGGAGAATGGGTGGAAGGAATTTTAAGAGGAATTTTAGGAATTCGGATGCTGTGAGTTAACTTGTATTTAATCTAATGATGTGAAGGAAGTTGTTGTATCCACAGATGATTCTCGCTTTACCCAGATTCATTGGTAAAATGCCTTTACTGTCTCGTCTCGTCTCGTCGTGTTATAAGTGTTTCGGTTAAAATTTCATCATGATCCAGGTTGTAATTTTTCTCTTTGTATTTATTAAAAATGATCCTATAAATTTCAGTAAAGGTGCTATGAAGTCTTTCTACTGGGGAATTACTGAAAGGACGTTATATGTAATTATTGAAAGGACGTTATATGTAACTTAATTTCTGCTCTTGATAACTTTAATTATATTAAGGCTGTTTTTAGATGTTAGAGTGTAACCGGCTTCAAATTTTGAAAACTTGTCTATGAGGGTTAGTACAATTTTATTGTTTATTGTATACACATCAATATGTACTATATCCAGAGGTTTTAGTGGGATTTCCGGAACTTCGAATTTAGGCTTTGCTGGTTTCCTATCATATTTTAATGTATTGCACGTTTGACAGTTATTTATTGTTTGCGCTATTTTGTTTTTCATAAATGGGAAGTAATATGCTCTTTTCAAATGACCCAAGGTTTCGTTGATACCACGATGGTTATTTTTCAGATGATAGTCGTTAATCAGTTGGTCCTGCTCGTCATTGTCTGTAACGTCTGTCAATAATTCAGTGCATCGAACAAGTTTAAATGTTTTACTGTTTGAGAAATGTTTGGAATAAACGGTTTGTATCAGTTTAAACGTGTCGTCCTCCATAAAAATTGCTGATAGTCGATTGGGTGTTAAGTATTCTTTAAGTATTTTCGTAATGTTTTCCTCAGTGTATTCGGGCAAGCGGAACGTGTGTCGATGTTTGTTGCGGAAGATAGCTTGCGCAGATCTTGGGGGTCTTCTGTCCGTTTTGCTAAGAACTACCTGAAGATTGAAATCATTTAGAGGACGCTCTGAAATAGGGATACCATCATTCATATCCTCTGAGGCTGAATGAACAGTAGCGCAGGAGGGTTGCTCTGTTATATTGATTTCTACGGGATTTATTTGGTCTACTTTCGGAATCATTGTTCGATTGAGTGTATCTATATTACAGTTCAGTGTTCCCTTTTTATAAACTATTTGATAGTCGAACTCCTCCAATTTTAGGCGCCATCTAGGTTAGGTTAGGTTCAAGTGGCTGCCAAAAGAAGGCACACTTAGGCCAGGGTAGGCCCATTGTAATACCACGTGGGACGAAGCTCCCAATAACTAACCTTCGAACCATTTGGAATCTTTAATGAACTGCTCCAGGATTCTAATCCTGACGGAGCTCAGTTCCGACAGATCATTAAAGAAAGTGGAGCCCAGGCTCCGATTTCTCCGCACCGCTAGTGCTGGGCATTGACACAGGAAGTGTGTCACCCCCATCTTACTGGTATGCTTATCGATGAGACAGTGGAGCGTAATGACCGCTACTACGTTGCTGATAGCCGCTCTCTTGAGCGAGACCAAGTTTCTAGACCTGTTGCGGTCGAAGATGGGCCAGATAAATCTGGTCGTTGCGCAGGTGGGCTCATTTCTCTACCTGCGATTAGCAGTTGCCAAGAAGGACTCTTGTATGGTCCGCTTGCTTGATGCCAGCGGAGCACCCGGCTTAAGAGTGATATCCTCAGCGGGCAAGCCTGTGCCAAGCCTCGCGAGCTCATCCGCCCTGGTGTTGCCCGGGATGTCGAAGTGGCCAGGCACCCAGACCAGACTGACTTCAGGTCTAGCAGCCATGCGGATGAGCTCCGAGCGACAGTCCACAACGACCTTGGATTTGATCGCAGGTTGACTATCGCTAAAGATACGTATATTGACCAAGGGCTTCGCTGTAGCCCTCAGCCGCGCGATTGCCTGTGATATGGCCATGACCTCAGCTTGGAATACGCTGCAATGGTCTGGCAGTCGTAAGGAGGTTTCTATACCCATTTGTTCAGAGTATATACCTCCACCCACTTTGTCGTCCTTCTTGGAGCCGTCAGTGAAAATCTGCATCTATCCTGGCTGCAAAACTAGACCCTCCGCCCATTCTTGTCTCGAGGGAAAGGAAGCAGTAATTCCCGTGCCGAATAATGGCTACATGGGAACCATGTAGTCCACCGCCAAGGTACGTGGCCCTAGAATCCTAGAATGCCCGTAATCCGTACGTATCCAGCAGTGAACCGCGTTGAGCCTTATGGCCGAGGATGCTGCTGTTTGCTTGCAAAACAGGTCCAGCGGAATGAAGTGGAGGATAGTGTTTAAGGCCTTAGTAGGGGTGGATCTGAAGGCGCCAGTAATAAGTAAGGACGCAAACCTCTGCACCCTCTCCAGGCCTGTCAGGTTGCTTGCCTTGTCAAGAGCCGGCCACCAGACTAACACACCATACACAAGTAAAGGCCTAATAACGGCCTCATAGAGCCAGTGGATAATACGGGGTTCCAACCCCCATTTTCTTCCAACAGCTTTCCTGCAAGTGTACAGAACCACGGTGGCCTCTCTCTTTCCCTTATGTCTTTCCAGTTTAACTTTCTATCGATGATCAGGCCCAGGTACCTGACTTGATCTGAAAGTTTAAGGGTGATACGCTTTAGTGTTGGTGTGACAAAGTTGGGGGTCCGGTGTTTCCTGGTAAACAACACCAGCTCGGTCTTATCCGGATTGACCCCCCAGCCACATCTGTCGCACCACCGTGCAAGCTTTGCCAGAGCACGTTGAAGCACCTCCGTCAAGGTGTTCACATGTTTGCCTGAGACTGCCATCGCAATGTCGTCGGTATAAGCAACCACTTTGCACCCGGAGCCGTCTAACTCCACGAGAAGGTCATTGAGAACCAGGTTCCAGAGAACCGGCGACAGGACACCACCTTGTGGGGTGCCCCTGGCCGCAAATTTCCTTATGGAACCATTCCCAACAGTGGCATTTATGACTCTCCAACCGAGCAACAAGTCAATGAGCCCTATGACCGACCCGCTAATGCCCAGACCCCTTAGTGCGTTCGTAATTGCCTCTGGCCTGATATTATTGAAGGCCCCCTCTATATCCAGGAAGGCTGCCAAGGTGAATTCCTTGTAGAGAAGAGACTTCTCCACCTGATCAACGAGAGCATGCAGGGCGGTCTCAGTGGATTTACCCTTGGTATAGGCATGCTGGGATTGAGATAGCCTACTTGGACTTATGTTATCCTTAATGTAGACATCCAAAAGTCTTTCCAGAGTTTTGAGAAGGAAAGAAGAGAGGGTAATGGGCCTATAATCCTTTGGTTTGCAATGCGAGGCTCTTCCCCCTTTCGGGATGAAAACGACCTTAGCCTCTAGCCAGGACTTAGGGATATGCGAGAGCTAAAAACAGGCTTCAAAAATGATAAGCAGCCAAGGGCTGATTAGCGCAGAAGCCTTTTGGAGCTCCGCTGGTATAATGCCATCCAAGCCTGGTGACTTGTATGGCTTAAAACTCTTGATAGCCCAATCAAGCCTTTCGCGGCTAAGGACCCTTGTGACGAGGTCCCCAGCCTCCTATGTCACGGGTTTTGTGTGACAAGGACTGGGAGTGCTTTTTCAGAAGTTCACCAGCCCTTTTTTAAAATTGAAACTCACTAAGTTTTTCACATTAGGTTTTATTTTCTTTCACTTTTACCGTTTCGACCGGCTTCTTGCACGATCTTGTTCCAACTCCTCGATCGATCTCTTATCTATCTTCTGGCACGACCCTTCCCCAACTCTTTCTTAATTTCCCCTAGCTTTCTTGTACATAACGGCCCGCGCGCGATTGGCCGAAAAGAAGGCATACATGCACTTTTGTGCACTTTGCCCCCGTCGCGGTACATTGGCCTGCGGCTATATACTTGGCCGGCCAAGAATTGCTGGGCGTGCTATCTGACACTCGACGTGTGCGTTCGATTGTCGAAAATTGAGCTGAGGTATTGGAATTTCTCGAAAATTGGTCAAAATATTATCGAGGCACTTGTAGGGGTGATTGAGCCACTTGGACTCGATAACGTGGGAATTTCTTATCTTAGCATTTATGTTGCTATGCGGGAAAGTTATGACGCGTTAAAAGAAAAGGGAGAATTTATGGGGTGAAGGAAAAGTAATGAGCGGCTAAGGGAAACATCCCGCCACGCATTACACCATCCCCCTATGAAAAAGAAAATTTGCAAAATTTTCGCGAAAAGAATAAGGTGAATTTAACAGTTTTGGCGGTATACGTTTAAATACGTTTCAGTGGATTTGAAGCGGTTAGTTTTACGAGGAGGAGTCGTGCGTTTGTCTATACAGTTAAATTAAAATTAATGTAATTTCTTAATGTTCTATACAGTAGTTAGAATAAATCGACTTAGATGGCTAAAAAAGAATCTGAATCCGAATCTGAATTCGAACAGTTTTTATATTCCTAATTGTTGTAGGCTAAATAGAATATTTTGGGGAGTAATAGGTTGAATAGTTTTTTTTTTTTTATACCGAATTCTTATAAGCTACATATAGATATTTTGTGTTTATACATAAAATTTTTGTTATTGCGTTTTTTTTTTGTTATATAATATATATAAAATTTTTTTTTGTTTTTTTTTTTTTTTTTTACAATTGTTTCACTTAGTTTCTTAAATTCTTATTTATTTATTTATTTACTTTATAAAAAGGTTTACTTTATATTGGTTTTGTTAACCTGTAACCGTTAGTTTAAATGATTGGAGTTCTTCCCCTGGGGCGTTCTGAGCACCAGTGGGTAAACTTGAACAAGTGGGAGTTACTTTAACAGTTTGGGACTGTTTTATGCAATTTAATTTTTTGTGTAGTAGATAGTAACTAGCAGGACTAATCCTATTAGGATGTAGCTGATTGTGTATTGGTGTATATCGTGTTTGCTTAGGTTATCCATATCGGCTGGATACGTACTCTCGCTGTTCTTTTGTTCTTCAATCGCTCTTGCTTATAGTGTCAATTCGTCGTCACCATAAAATTTAATCAGTTGGGTTTTACTGGTAGAGGTTAAATTAGAAGTTGCATTTTTGAAATCGCGAACATGATGGGTTAAATTAACAGAGGGAAGGTAAAAATTGTTAATTAGGGAAGTTTTAATATTATGTGCGTGAATGATCATTTCTTTCGTTTTTAAATAGCAGTTTGGGGTTAGTGCTAAAGTACCGGTCCCCTCAATTTTGTGAGGCGTTATCTTGCTCTCGCAAATTGCATCTACCATACTTGGCTTTTCTAGAGAAAATAGCCATTTGTTCGGTTGGGACAGCTGGATCCAGAAATTGGATTTTGGGGCTAATTTTACGTTACAATCATCAGGTACTTGGACGCTGTGCTTCAAGAGTTCAATTTCGCAGAGGTTGTTAGTAGATTGGACATTAAAAATGGGGTAAATAACTCTACACAGAAATTTCTCGAGGTGTATGGTCAGGCAGTTACTGAGGTCAAACTTGTTTAGTGAGCAGTAGTGTTCTCGATTATAGTCCACCACCAGATATTCCAGTGAGGGCTTAATATAAGCGAATTTTTCTTGATGCGGTACTGGTAGGGGTATTACTTTATAGAGTTGATACTGTTCTCGGAATGGGAGTGGGAGCTTGAGGACGAAAAATATTTTGTCGTCAATCGGGCGAGTGCTGATTCGTCCCAATTGGTACAACTGAAGGAGGTTATCTTCTTGGTTAATAACAGGTAGTGTTAGAGAAACTGGTAAGGATTTCTGTATTGTTACTAATAAATTGTGCACCTGCTGAGGGGTGATTATCGAGGGGTGAGGTTTGTCATGCTGAAGATCCATCATTAAGTTCATGAGAGTATTTTGTACATATTGGTGTCGCATCATAACAAGAGTCGTGAGGGAAACTAGGGATTCTAATTCGATTAGAGTATCTCGCAAGATATTAGAAGTTTTTATGGAATTAAAGACTGCATTCAAACTGGACAATTTTGATTCGATGCGTGTAAATTGCATTTCTATATCGTTACGAGTTTTGTTAAAAATGTTAACTGTGGTTTCAACGATTGAAGTTTGATTTTTCGTCAAAGCTAATAGATATTTTTCATTTTCCTTAAGGGAATTGATTTGGTTATTGAAAGTTTTGGCGTCAACCTCACTTAGGGTGCCGAACAGAGTTTTACTGAGGCTACCTACAGCATTAAATAATTCTCTCTTAGATCTGTTATGGTTAGGACTTAATATAAGAGATTTCTGCTCTATATCTTGCATTATTGCTTCAAGAGAATGTATTATCTCTGTGCATGTCATTGGGGTGTCGCGAATTTGTACTGCAGTTTTGCAAGATTGTCGTATGACCTGACTATAATATCTAAGCTTAGCGAACTCTAAATGAAAATTACTTAAATCGAAATATATAATTACATGCCTGCGTCTCCAATTTCCTCAAAATATATGCCCGGGTTGTGATTAAAGTTGGTAACGTTTATTTCACTATTGGCCAGTGCCCGGCTTAAAATTATGGTTAATATTAGTAGGTACCTTAAAGGATACCTGTAAAATAACAAAAAGAAAAAATGTGTAAATAAGATATCCTCCCAAAAGTTAATTTTTATTTCTATTGTGAAAGGACATCTGTATAAAAAAAAAGAATTCGTATTCGTTCTGTTGACAAGGAAAATGTCCTAGAATCCCGGACCTAGGCTAACTTAATTACTCTTGGGTTCAAGGTAACGCTAAACTGCGAACTGCAGCGGTAAGCTTTTTGGACGAGGTGGTTAAATGCTCGTGCTTGCGTTCATTGCTCTGTAAGTTTGATGTTGTTATTTGAATACTTGTACCGAGGTGCCTCTGAAACATGATCATTCGGTGAATAATTTTATGTTGTTGTTGTGCACAACTTTGTTTTTATTCCCTATTCTAATCGTTGTGTTTTCCGCGGAATTGATTTTTGTTACTTCGTGCGGCCCTGACCATAGTGGTGCAAGTTTTCCTTTCCTACTGTGGTCTTTTAACAATACTTTTTCACCCAAATTAAATTGCTTCGATTAGCTGCTTTTGTCGTAAAGTGCCTTAGACTTAGCTTTACACTTTAAAAGGTTCTCTCGTGCTATTCGATGACTGTACTGTAGGCGCGTCTTGAGCTCGTTGCAATAATTCTCGTAATTATAGCTTATCCCCGGTTCGGATTTTAATGAGCTAGGAATTTCAGCTTGAAAACCATACAACAATTCATGTGGAGTAAACTTTGTGCTAGAATGGGGTGTCGTGTTATACACAAACATCGCGTAGGGGATCCATGTATCCCAGCTGCTAGGGTCTCGATTGACATAATGTCTGAGGTATTCCGCTAAAGTTCTATGACTTCGCTCCAGAGCAACGTTAGTTTGTGGGTGGTACGGGGTAGTTTGTACCTTGCGTATCTTTAAAAGCTTACAGACATTGCTAAACATATCGCTCAAGAAATTTGAGCCTTGATCTGTTAATATGGAATCGGGAGTGCCGTGCCGACAAAGAATGTTGGTGCAGTAAGCTTCAGCGACGGTTCGGGCTTCTGCATTAGGAAGGGGTATCGCCTCTGAATACTTCGTGAGGTCATCTTGAAAGGTTAGCAAGTACTTATTGTTTGTGTAGCTGATCAGCAATGGACCAACTATATCCAAGAATATCTTTTCGAATGGTCTAGAGCTCGTCGTAGTGATTTTCATAGGAACTTTCGGTGTCCTGGACAATTTGTTTTTCTGATATGAAGGGCATTTTCTTATAAATTCCTCCACATCTCGGGTTATTCCCGGCCAATTATATGCCAACTTTATTCTTTTGATAGTTGTTTCGATGCCTTGATGGCCGCCAATTGGATATTGGTGGTAGGTTTTTATGAGTTCTTCGATGTCGCGTTTGTCAGTTAAATTTCTGATTTGGGAGATGTAGCAATACACAGTAATTTGTGATCCATTAAAAACATTAGAGATGAAATTCTTTAATCCCATGAGTGTAGCAGCGTCTGCTGAAGGTATTGATAAATGGATCTCACTTAGGCGATTTTTCTTACAATATTCTAACATTTGGTGCAAAATTTTAATTATGGCGAGGTAGTCTTTATTTGTGCGCATTGGAATGGAACTTTTAGCTATAATGTAGTGGTGCTTTTGGGAACTCATTGTTAACGGCTTGCCCAGAATTAGTTCTCTGCTTAGTATTGGGAACAAATCTTCAAGCACGTTTTCAATGCTGTCTCTTTCCAGCGGGAGAAGGAAAAACTTGTGTGGTACGGTTACTTGTAACAGGGAATTCTTATTTTCATTAATGGGATAATGATTATTTTCTGTTTTGTATTTATCGAGTGATTTATTTAAATCCAGATTTATGTCTTCCAGGTATCTATTACTTGTTTTAGCCTGACTTCGAGTCAGGACATTTATGTTTTGGTTTTCTTCGCTTTTGATTCTACTCAGGGCGTCTGCGTTAGCGTTTAGAGTACCAGGCTTGTGCACGATTTTATAATCGTACTCTTCCAAGCGTATTCTCCACCTCATCAAACGGGAGGAACAGTCCTTCAGGTTCATGAGCCAAATTAGTGGCTTATGGTCCGTGACGACCGTAAATCTTCGCCCGTAGATATAGGGTCGGAATTGCTCGATAGCGTATACTGTTGCAAGCAATTCCTTCTCTATGGTCGAGTACCTGGTTTCGGCCTGGTTCATCGTTCTGCCAGCATAACTAATCGGTCTATCTTCACCGATTGGACCCTGGGACAAAACCGCGCCTAACGTAAAATCACTGGCATCAGTGGTTACATTGAATTCTTTGTTGTAGTCCGGATAGGCAAGTATGGGTGCAGATGTTAATTTTTGTTTAAGCGTTTTAAAGGCTTCATCGCAAAATCCATCCCATATGAATGGTATATCTTTCTTCAATAATCTAATAATCTAGAGGCTTAGAAATTTTAGCAAAATTATCTATAAATCGTCTGTAATATCCTGCGAAACCGAGGAATGCCTTTATGTCTTTGGCCCTTTTGGAGGTTGGATAAGTTTTGACTGCTTTAATTTTTAATGGATCTGGAAATACTCCTCGTTCACTGACTATATGTCCTAAATAGGTAATTTCTTTTTGTAGGAAGTGACATTTGTCAGGTTGGAGCTTGAGGCGACTAGCTCTTAGTCTCTCTAGGATTTTGATAAGCCTGGCGTTATGCTCCTCTAAATTGTAGCCATAAACTACGATATCATCAAGGTACACAAAACAATGTATACCTTGAAGGCCGGTGAGTACTGAATTCATCAGCCTCTGAAAAGTGGCAGGAGCACCCTTTAACCCAAATGGCATCCGATTGTAGTGATAATGACCAAACGGGGTTGAGAACGCTGTTTTTTCCTTTTCCGATTCATTCATTGGGATCTGGTGGAAGCCACTTGCCAGATCGAGTGTGGAGAAATATTTAGATTTCCCGAGCTGATCTAAAATATCGGTGATATTTGGCAAGGGGTAAGCATCTCCCACCGTTATTCCATTCAGCTGCCGAAAATCCACAACGACTCTCCATTTCCTATTGCCGGAACTATCAGTCTTTTTGGGAACTAGAAGAAGAGGTGAGTTCCAGGGGCTTTTACTCGGACTTATGACTTCGTTTTTCAGCATTTGCTGAATCTGTCGGTCGATTTCTTCCCTTTGGGAAATCGGTAATCGGTAAGGCTTGACGTAAATGGGTGCTATGTCATTTGGAGTATGGATAGCGTGCGTCATTGCGTCCGTGCAGGACAAGTAATCTCCTTCTAAATAGAATAAATCATTATATTCACGACAAACGTTAAGGATGGCTTTCTCTTCCTCTTTGTTACAATGCTCGAGGTTTAAGAGTTTTCTCAGTTTGCGAAGCCGATTTTCGACTGGGTCTTTGTTAAAGTCTGAAAACACAAAATCATAATTTTGGGGATCTTCCCAAGACGGCTTTATATTTTTACTTTTTAAACTAACGGGATATTCATTAGAATTCAGCACAAGCACTTTCGCAAGTCTGTTTTTCGGAGTTACTAAAACATTCCCGAGATAAATGCCTGGATAAATTTCCTCATGTGGACAGAGCATTTCGTTTTCAAAGTCGACTGCGACTTCTAGTACAACTTCGCTTCGTAGAGGCTATTTGACTTCGAGCGATTCATTAGAATGATTTAATTTGTTCGTGTTGGAGCCAAATCGACTGTGGGTAGCTGACGGTGAAGTCATATCATTTAGGTTTTCCTGAATTTCTCGCTCGATCTCGATTCCTACAACGTTATTGCCCACATAGGCAATGTCATCCCTAGAAGAGGTAGTGATTAAACACTCTGGATGATCATATACCGGACAGTTAGTTGTTATCAAGTCATGCGACACTGGATCACTTGATATGGCGTCATTTTTACTTCCATCGATTCCCTTTACACAATCAATTTCTCCATTTTCAGATGAGAGATTAATTTCTTTCCCACTAGCGTTTCCTTGGCTCTCTGGCAAGGTATTTTCTTTGTAAAAACCCGATTTTTCGTTTACAATTCCATGATTAACTTTTTTCTTTTCTTTTTTTTTTTGAGATAATTTCATCTGTTTGTTCGGTACCGTTCTCATTTTCGTTAAAATGGGTTTTACTATAAAGTTTGATTCTTTCATTTAATAATGCCTCTCTTTCTTTAATTAAATCTTCTCCTTGTCGTATATGTAAGTTTCCCCTTCTGTTCGAGTAGATCTTCTTTTTCATGCATAAGTCTTTTTCGCTGATATTCATCGTTATCAGCACTCAAAAAAACGCTACCTGCTGGTGCTTCCACATCGAAAACATTTATTTCTAAATACTTTTTGTCGTAATTTAATACACAATTGTTACCTAACAAAAAATCGCCACCGAAGTCCGTTATAACTTAGCGTGATATTTTCCCGTAATACGTGAAACGGGTGATTAATAAGAAAAACGCCGTCGTCGAGTTTTAGCTCGAGGTCGGCGTAAGTGACTCCTAGCGAGCCAAATGAGTCTCCCGAGAAAGTAGAGATCTCACATTTCTCGTTTTCGTATAAGAGTGCATCGTCCGAGGTGACTGCTGCTCTGTACAAATTAATTTCCGCACCTGTGTCTATCAAAAATGTACTTAATTTTTTTGTTGAAATAGAAAGTGGGAGATTGACAAAAATAGAGTTTTTATTGAAGACGAGGGGGACTTGTATAATGGTATCTCTTTTTGTTAATGACTTATGGATGTGTTGCGAGAAGAGTGGCCGTTCCTCTCTTCCCGCAGCTCCCCGTTTTCCGAATACGATTCCTCGGTCCACCTGACCTGCCTCAACGGTGTGGGCTGGTGGTGTCGGGTTTCAATGTTGTTACGCGAGTTCGGAGCAGGCGTAAACCTCTACCGGGCTTGATTATTGTTAACCTGAGATCGTTCGTGAAGTATTCTACTTCTGCACTCGTCGTAGTGGTGGTTGGGTTTTTTGCAATAAGCACACGTTAAGCGGTGCGTGTCTCTTTTTGGGGGTGCATTAGATGCGAAGTAAGGCAACGCTTTGTTTTGGTAACAAGTACGCTTAGTGTGGCCTTTTCTGTGGCACACTTCACACGAGTTATGGGTTTTTGGGGTTTTCGGGGAGTAGATAAACAACACTCACAAAATCTTATTATTCTCTTTATTTTACTGAATCACTGAGTTTCACAAATAACCGAATTTATGTTCTTTTTAGCAACGATTTTTGGTCCTCGCTCTCCTAGCTCATCGACAGAACTCTCTTTAGCTTTTGTTCGTTTCACTCCCTGTTCTTTTTTGCAAGACAAGCATAAAAATATAGTAATCTGAGCTAGTGTCGTTTTTACAGTCAGATTGTCGGAGTAGCCCCTGGAAAAAAGGCGAATCTGTCACCAGGCAGTAACTTTTGGTTTCGTTTTGATCTGATAAGCTTTTGCCAATTCTGCGCTTATGTCACGTTGCTGGTACGTCAGCTCGTCTAGCTTTGGGTCATGTTGCATATCGAGGTATGTAACTCCTCCCCGCTTTGAGTCAGAAGTCTCCGACTTCAAATTTATTATATTGATCTTATTTTTGTTATTTTTTTTTGTTTTTCCAATATATGTAAAAAGATATAATTAACAAACTTATGATCATTACCGTGGACATTCCTGCACTTGTTCCATACATGATATTTCTATGGTATTTAAGTTCTTGAATTTGCTCTATATTCTTTACATTTTCTAGAGCGATTTTATCGAAATCTATTGGTTTTACAAAAGTTTGCTTAGTTTCTATGGAAGGGTAATAATATTTATCAAAGAATGACACTTTTTTGTTATGGAACTTTATATCGATTATTCCTATACTACAGTTATTAAAATTTATCAAATAATTTCCAGTTAGCACGACTTTTCTTGTATCGCAATTTTGCGATAAACTGTCATTACAGGCATTTTTTACCAAAATGGTTTCTTCGTCTAACTCAGAGTTCCCCAAACTTTTTTGTGTCGTAGACCCCTTGCCATGTTTTTCCGTGTTGGGTAGACCCCCTACTTACCTGATATTGATTTCCTGTAAATTTCTAACTGTAGTGAAGTTTAGTGTTAAAAACTTAAAGTAAAAACACATGTTAATTTATACATTTATTAATTGAATTTAAATTAAAACTACTCAAAATAAAATTTTGTATCTGTTATGTAAAATATACGTAACATAAAATAAACATAAAATAAACTATAAATAAAATAACATAAGCAATAAGTCAATATTTTTAGTGAGAAGGATGAACCCGATGCTTTAATAATAAATTATCAACATTTGGCGTCAATTTTGTAAGGGTTAATCTTAAATCTCCTCGGCTAATGATGTCCAGTCTGTTTCTTTTTTTCGTTAGGAGATTGGTAACAGCGCTGAACCCCCTTTCCACTAGGTATGACGATGGAAAGGAAATTAAAAATTTCCTCGCTATATTCCATAATACGGGATAAGTAACGGGTATGTTGTTTTGCAGCCAGAATTGCTGATATCCGTTTTTAAACTGAACCCTAAGTTCTTCGTTTGTACTTAGTTCAGTCAGTTCCTCTTGTATTATGACATTCGTTTCTTCTATGTCACCATATGGATTAATTATCCACGGTGGTATTACCATAGTCAAAATATCCTCAAACCTAGATTCAAAATCTGAATAGAGGGCATTTAAATGTTGAACGTAAGTTGAAACGTCGTCTTCCTGGCAGTTTGTCTGTGACAAATTGGGGAACTGAGAAAATTCGCCCCGTCCAATATTTTGCTTCATTAGTTTAACTCTGGCAAGAAACGCTGATAAGATGGACTGCCGCCTTGTAATTGCAAATTAACCATATTAAATTTTGTAAACAAATCTGTTAAATATTCGATGTCTGTTTTCCTCTTCATTAAATTTTCTTTTAAAATTTTATCTTTAGTATCCAGAAATTCTAAAATAGTCTCAAAAAGTGCAAAAAATCTTGTCAAACATAAGCCTTTCGACAGCCAGCGTACTTCAGTGTGAAGGAGTAATTGATGAAAATGTTCGTCATTTTCTTCACACAACTGCGCAAATAACCGCGTATTCAACGCGTTGCTTCGGATTCGGTTTACTGCATCAATGACTAAATGAAGTGATTCATGCAATCTAACACTCAAATTTTTAGCAACTAAATGTTGTCGATGTGTGACGCAATGTATTGCTAACACCCCTGACACATTTTGTTTTAAATAGCTTATAAATCCATGATAACGTCCAACCATGGCAGGTGTTCCATCTGTAGCTACTGATATTATATTTGATAAAGGAATTGCTTTTTCAATAAAGTAATCCTTCAAAACATGAAATATTGATTCACCTTTAGTGTCGGTTACCAAAGTTCTTGCGAAGAGCAGTTCTTCGTAGATTTCTTGATTCATAATAAAACGAACATATGCCAATAATAATGCTGCATTATCAGGTAAAGTTGACTCGTCCAGTTGTATAGAGAAATGGGTCGTTTGCAAATAATTACATAAGAAGCTTTCAATATCAGAACTCATTTCATCAATACGTCTTTCAACAGTATTGTTGCTTAAGGCAATTCTTTTAATGATATCAGATGCAGGTTTGTGTAAAACAGTTTTTAAAACCTCTTCGACGGCTGGCAAAATTAACTTCTCTCCGATAGTATGCGGTTTTCCGGATTTTGCTATAAGTAACGAGATATTGTAAGACGCCCGCAAACCATCATCATTTCTTTGTAACGTCGAAGCGAACATTCTGTCCAGTGTAGGTCTCTTCTGTAGTTTATCTTTGAGTGTTTGAAAGTATTTCAAATCTTTCTCTGTTTTATCAGGGTGGCATCTTCTCAGATGATCTTGCAGTTTAGATGGTTTCATAGCGTCATTGCCCAAAACTTTGTTGCATAAAATGCACATAGGCAATTGTTTGTCCGGCAATGATGGAATGAAGCCAAATTTCAAATAATCAACACTGTACTGTCTACATTTCTTTTTAGATTCGGACATGGCATCAGTCATCTGTGGGCAAAATTAAATTATTTAAATAAGACAGAAAATCCAGCAGATGTATATTAAAAATTTTTTTTAGATTTTTCCGAAAACATTCCATAATCCGAACATCTTCTTGCAACAATTAGCTCGAATTACGGAGATTGCACTGTAATTATAATACCGATTGCTAAAACTTTCAAAAAGAAACTATTGAGGAGTACTCGTGTAATTTTGCATGATTGAATATTAAACTACTAATAACTAAAGGCATGATTGGCGTAATTTATCTATCTTTGCTAACTACGAGTACAAAACTAAAATTTAATAAAAAATTATGTACTTACTTTTCTCCAGCACTCTCAAACAAAATAACACTGACTCACTATAATTTGTGTGATATACTATCTGTTTATATTTTTTAAAATATTTTCTTAGAACTTTCCTTTTCAAGATTCAGGAAACGAATAAACGTATTTGTTCCACATTCGTATTTATAGAGTGACGAATTGAACAAGTCAGTGCAAGGTAGTGAAGCTCTGAGACTGCGACTCTCAGGTTTTTACAAGTTCAAAATGTATTGCGACCACAAAGCGAATACCAACATCCTACAACTTACACAATTTTATAAACATATAATATATAATAAATTTTTTACTTCATAGGTACTTTTATAAATAATGTATATGTCTTGATATTATAAGATAGTATGATGTAAGTAAATAGGTACTATCAGTGTATGTGTTGAGATCCACTATCGTGGACCCCCGTTTTCATTTCATGGACCCCCAAATTTTTTTTCGCTGACGTAGACCCCTTGCAGGTTGTCATAGACCCCTGGAGTAAAACATTTAAGATCGGTTTAGAAGATCTTTATTTAACGAGTCACTTTACAAGACTGACTTTACAAAATTTTTGAACTTAGCAAGTTAAGATAGTGCTTTAGGAAAATGTCTTGGGAAACAGTTGCATGTGCAGATCTCAGAGTTGCATTTCTTAGAATTTTGACGCGACGTGATCTTTACGCGGTTTAGGATTTCGGGCGCGAGGTGACTTTTACAAGATTTGAAAAGCTTGGCTTCGCTTTATCAGCACTAAATTGTGGGAACGGCAATCGTCGGGATTTGCACATGTAACTCCCCCTCCCTTTGATTCAACATTACTCCTGAAATGTTGTCCTTGATTACATTACTCTTTCTCTTTCTTTTTATTACTATTAGTACAATTGAAATTGAAGCTAAGACTATTGCTATTATAGAAAATGAGGTATATGTTATGGCTTTCGTTTCAAATTCTATGTATTTTATGAGTTCTCTGTTTTTAATTGCATTTAAGTGTAGTTTGTCGATTGTTATATTTCTGATAATTTTTGTTACATTAAGATTGAATGAGGGTAATACTACGTGCTCTCTATATTCCTCAATTTTATTGGCAAATTTGTTATTATTTATTTTAACTTCACAGTTATTGAATTTTATAATGTTACTTCCTCTTATTGTTATGTCCTGATCAATACAATTTTGGTTAATTTTTGTTGCCAATAAATTTGTGGTTATAATGATGTTTTCGTTTATTAAGTATATGGATTCTAGTTTGTTTATTCTGAACAAGCATACATTGTTTTCCTTTAGTAAATTTTTAATACAATCGTTATCTGGATATTTAAGATTTTTCTTCACAATTATTTCGTCAGTATTTTCGTATACATTATTTGCGTTTATGATAACATTCTTTATATTTGCGTCAAGCTCTTCATGAAATTTATTTGGACACGGAATTATTAAGGCATTGAAATATTTTTCTACGGTAAAATTTGGTATCATTATGGCAAGAATAATGAGATTATTTCCAAAAAGTACAGTGCTTTTAAGGTATGGCATGGTATCAACAGTTATTTTAAGTTTTTGAATTTCTTCCTTCGTGAGTAAATTATGTGCAAGGACGTTTAGTCTGCTTAACAAAATTATGTCTTCTATTTTTTCTATTTGCTTGTTGGCTGTGGAGATATCGGCATACATTTGTAAAACTAACTTAGATTTCTCTGCAGCAAGCATTATTTTGTTAGTCTTATTTTCTATATCGGAAAGGTATTCGTTTAGCTTTTGTTGTTGTTTGTTTATGCGGTCTGAAATTTCTTTCAGATTTCTAATTAGATTATTGTTAATTTGAATTTGCTTATTTAATTGTTCCGTCATTTGTTTTCCGTTTGTGTCCAAGTTTGTAAGATGTCTGTTAATTTCTTCGCAGTCCTCGTCGTCCATAGTACCTGCTAGTATTTTAAGACCTTTTCCTAATATGTTAATTAGTCCACGTTTGGATCGCTTTGATTCATATGCGTTTGGAAGCAATGTATTGTAGTTGTTCTGAAGCAGTCTCAATTCTCTGTATAGTAATTGGTATTCACTTTCGCTTGTGTCTAGTTTTAGTGAGTTTAAATTGTAGTATAATGTATTTATTAATTCCTCGTAGTCGGTCAGATTAATGATGTGCAGCAACTTTGTGTAGTTGTCTACTATTTTCCTTTCGCTGGTTCGTACTACGGAAAAGCCCGAGTTATTTTCGGTTGAAGTTATTTGTATAGATTGCGAAGAGACTAGGGCAATGCATATCGTAAGCAGTAGAAAAATGTGGGTTCTTTTCTGAAACGAAAATTTATATGTGTTTATGTAGTAATTATGAGATGATGATACGATGCTACAAATGCACTTATCTAAACAAATGTAATGTGGTGGGTATCGATTTTATTTATAGGACTTATATGGCAGATCACCTGTACAATTATCCAGTAATTGCAAGAGAGCCAGATATTGTTCCATTTTAAGTTACCTGTCTTTACTTGTGCTTGGAACGTTAGGGTCATTATTGCCGACTAGCTTTTTCTTTCTTACTCTGCCCGAATAATCTCGACTGGTTTGTTTGCGGTCAAATTGTACATTTTCTATAGGCTTTTGATATTTGTATTTTCTTTTCACAATTTGCCTATCTCGTTTGTAGCCTTTTTCATCCGTAAAATAAGTCTTACCTCTATTAGTGACCTTTTTAATTATATATTTTGGAAGGCCCTTTAGGTTGTGGAATCCGAGATTCTTTACGAGCTCGCGTTCTCCATATTCTTCAGGGTTTACGCGATTAGTATTCATCTTGTTTATACGTTCTATTTTATTGTTGTGAATTTTTTGTTGAAGTGTGTTCCATTCTAAACTGCTAAAATTAGAATGTAGCAGTGTATTCGGCTTGTATTTTGTAGTTGAATGAACTGTGTCGTTGTAAATTTCGACAGCTTTATGCACGAGCGTTTTTTCGTCTATATCCTTGTTCTCTTTGCTAAGTTTGAATAACCTCATGTGTTCATTAAGTGTAGAATGAAATCTTTCAATATCGGAGTTTCCGGTATGGGTATTCGGGGAGGTGAAATGATATGTTATATTTTTTGAGTTTAAGAAGTCTCTTATATATGCCGTATTAAATTCATTATCTGCTATTAAATTCTGGGGTTTTCCTAAAATTTCGAATCTTTCTTGTAATACATTTACAATAGAAGTTGAGTTTCTGTCTGCGATAAAATGTATAGATACATGTTTTGTTAGTTTATCTATACAGGTAAGGAACATTGAATTCTTGTTAGGGAACCAAATGTCTACATGTACTACCTGATTCGGTTTGCTCGGCGTTTCTGAAATCATAAATTTCGGTTTGATCGGTTTCCTATCGTATTTACACATATTGCAGATTATGCAGTTGTTGACGTATTTGTGGATTTCCGTTTGGAGATTCGGGAAGTAATACTCATTTTTCATTTCCGCATACATTTCTTGTATGCCCCTATGATTTTTTGAAGTGTGAATGTTGTCGATAATTTCTAGAAGGTCTTCCTTATTCTCAATGTCCTGGAGGAATCTTGTGCACCTTAGAATTTTAATATTCGGTGAATTTGAGAAATATTTTACAATAGTATCTTGGAATTTAATGAATAATGCATCACATTCAGAATATACTCCTATAAATCCTCTTGATGGTAAATATTCTCTCAATATTTCTAAAATGTAATTCTCCTTATAGTCCTTTAGTGTGATAACTAGTCTTCTTTTCTTTTCATATGGCAACTAACTTTCATTAGAGTTTGCTTCTCCGAGTTTTAGTATGATTTGGGTTTTAAATATGTTTAGTGGCCGTTCCGATATATATATGTGATCGTTGCTGTTTTCTCGACTACTATGTATAGTGGCTGCATCGGAACTAGTTTCGTTCACATCTGAATTGTGAACTTCAATGCGGCTTAGATAGTCCGCTACATAGTTCTCCTTTCCCTTTATGAACTGGATGTCATAATCGTATTCATTTAGTTGCAACTTCCATCGTTGCAACTTGGGATTAGGTTCTTTTAGCGAGTTTACCCAGATCAATGGTCTGTGATCTGTTTTAATAGTGAACTTTCTCCCAAAAAGATACGGACGAAAGTATTTAACTGACCATACTATTGACAGCAATTCTTTTTCAATTGTGCTGTAGTTGGTTTCGTGATTATTTAGGGTCCGCGATGCGTAAGCGATCGGGTGGTCATTTTGGGACAAAACAGCCCCTATCGCCGCATTGCTGGCATCAGTAGTAAGAGTAAACTTTTTTGAAAAATCTGGGTAAGCAAGTACAGGACTATTGGTAATGATTTCCTTTAATTTATTAAAAGCTTCGGAGTACGATTTATCATGAGGATTAAGTTTGGTATTCTTTTTAAGGAATTTGGTTATTGGCAGGGCTACTTTTGAATAGTCTTTTATAAACTTTCTGTAGTAGCCTGTCATTCCCAAAAACGACTTAATTTGTTTTATAGTTTTGGGTAACTCAATTTTCTTTATGGTTTCGATCTTTTTGGGATTCGGTTTGATTCCCTGTGTCGATATTATGTGTCCTAGATACTCCGTCTCTTTTTTTAGGAAATTACATTTGTCGATTTGTACTTTCATATTATATTCAACCAGCCGTTTGAAAATTTTGCTAATAGAGTCGATATGCTCTTGTAGTGACGTTGAGAATATTAAAATATCGTCCATATACACTACGCAAATATTGTTGATATAGTCGTGCAAGACTTCGTTCATCATTCGTTGAAATGATGCTGGGGCATTTTTCAACCCAAACGGCATACGGGTAAACTCGTAGTGCCCGTTGGATGTTGAAAAAGCCGTTTTACGCATATCTTCTTTGTTTATCGGGATTTGGTGAAATCCCTTTGCGAGGTCGAGCGTAGTGAAATACTGCGCTCGGCCCAATTTGTCGAATATACCCTCAATGTTGGGGATTGGATATCGATCATCTATGGTATTGTCGTTAAGCTTTCTATAATCAACGACAATTCTCCACTTCGGCTTGTTGGAGTTGTCTAATTTTTTGGGTACGACCC
Organism: Philonicus albiceps; assembly: GCA_963969385.1. Taxonomy (NCBI): domain Eukaryota; kingdom Metazoa; phylum Arthropoda; class Insecta; order Diptera; family Asilidae; genus Philonicus; species Philonicus albiceps. The sequence continues at coordinate 714,486 of CAXAKG010000008.1, read as the reverse complement.
ATATAGGTGCGCTGTATGGGCTCGTAGAGTTCCTTATTATGCCGGAATCTAGCATTTCCTTAATCTGTCGATTAACTTCTTCCCGATGTATTTCCGGGTATCTGTATGACTTTGAAAAAATAGGAATGTCGTTTTTGGTGATAATCTTATGTGTATATTTAACTACGGATGTTAGATTATCGCCTTCTTTATAAAATATTTTTTTATATCGCCCGATTACATCTCTTAACGATTTTATTTCTTCATCGTTTAGATCTGTGACGTTAACTTTTCCCATGATATCGGTTATTTCCGGGTAATTGAAATTTATTTCGAAGATTTGGTTGCAGAAATTTTGTATTTCTGTCTCCGATAGTTGTCTTTGCGACTCACTGAATATTAAGGGTAACGTGGCTTCATTTGTGGTTAACTGCGAATTTTTATAATCTATTTTGGCTTCTAGGGGTTTTAAAACATTATTTCCTAATATTCCATCGAAGTCGCTTTTTATATCTGCTTCTAGCATTTCTATCTTTATCGAAGCGCGTTTGAATTCCTTAAATAGAGGTATAGTTATTTTGGAATCGATTTTTGCATCAGAGTTTATTGTTTTCAGGAGCATTGGTTTTTCGAGAAAGGTTTTGAAAGAGTGATGGAACAATCCCTTTTGAATCAAGGAAGTTCCTGCTCCAGAGTCAATCAATAACTTAATGGGTCTCGATTTCGTTTGGACTATTATGCAGGGAAGAGCTCTGAGGCCTGAGATTGAAAATTTGTGACGTTAATTGCGTCAACCTCCATAGGTTCTGGCTGTTGCTCTTGTTGTCTGGGATAGTTATTCGATCTTTGATCAGTATTATTATTTTGTCTGAAATTTCCCGAAGTGTTACGTCTGACATTTGAACTTGAGTTGTCATTTCTAAAGTTTCCAGAGTTGTTACGTAGGTAATGATTTGTGTTATTCTGCCTAGAGTTTGTTGAGTTATTTTGTTTTGAGTTAACTGAATTTCTATTTGGATAGTTCGGGTTATACGTATACCTATTATCTGAAATTTGTTCGTTTGGGTTGCGGTAAGTTCTGTCTTGGTATGCCTGCGTTGGTGTCGTATTCTGTTTGCTAGGATTTGCGAATTTATTTCGTCTATTTACAAATGTATAGTTTTTTGCTCTATAGCTTTTATAGAAATAATCTGTTTCGACTAAAATTTCCTTAGCTTTCCTGACGGATTCCGGGTTTCTAGCATTAAGGATAAGTTTCGGTTCGTTAGGTAGTTTGTTAGTAAATATTTTTAGAACCATGCTCTCATTTTTCTTACTATTGTACCAGTCAAGATTATTATCATTTGTTTTCATATTAAGATTGCTTAAAAGTTCTAAGATTTTATCATAAAATTGTCCGATTGTATCTTCGATTTCTAAAGTCTTAATTTTAAAAAGTATGTTTTCGATACTGTCTTGAATACAGAAATTTTCTTGTAAGATGGTTTTTATTTCGGCCCAAGTTATTGGGTTACCGTTATTAATTAGAACAATATTAGCTCTATCTATAACCTTTTCTCTTATTTTAATGTTTACTAGTATTTTAATATTATTCTCCAGAGTCGTTGTGAACAGCATGATCTGGTCCACGTGTTTTATAAATACCTCAAGCTCGTCGGGTTTGCCTGAAAACGGGGGAAGTCCTTTAAGTAAGTCAAATATGTTTGCTGTCGTTGCCATCGTGATCTTTGTTGGGTGTTCCTCGTTGTTTCTGGTGGAGAGTTTCTCTAAGCTGGACACTAATTCGTCGATTACATTCATTCACATGTGCAGCTTTATATTTTGCATTTGATTAATTTTATTTATAGGGCTTATGACTGTTTTAAAGACGAGTTTTTATTTTGGTACATAAATTCACTGAGAGGTTATCTTTTTTAATTAGTATATATATTTATTTATACGTATTTTTCTTGTTTTAAACACGAAATCACTGTTTTAAATTAACTCTTTCTTTTTTTTTTTTTCAAAACACGAAATGATTGATGTTTTAGAATCACTATTTGTAATTAATTCTCTCACTAAGTGATTGATTTTCAAAATCACTGTTTCGAAATCACTCTTTTCGTATTTTTCTTGTTTTTTTTTTTTTTTTTGAACTGATGTGGCTAACACCGACTGCGCCAGTAAAACATTTAAGATCGGTTTAGAAGATCTTTATTTAACGAGTCACTTTACAAGACTGACTTTACAAAATTTTTGAACTTAGCAAGTTAAGATAGTGCTTTAGGAAAATGTCTTGGGAAACAGTTGCATGTGCAGATCTCAGAGTTGCATTTCTTAGAATTTTGACGCGACGTGATCTTTACGCGGTTTAGGATTTCGGGCGCGAGGTGACTTTTACAAGATTTGAAAAGCTTGGCTTCGCTTTATCAGCACTAAATTGTGGGAACGGCAATCGTCGGGATTTGCACATGTAACTCTAGGGGTCGATATAGACCACTTTGGGAATCACTGGTCTAACTCCTCTACACTTGTTACGTTGTTATATGTTAATTTACAGTTGTTCTGGATAATACAATTTTTACTTAGTTTCAAATTTTTTATGAGTACTCCTTCTTCGTAATGGTAGACCCTTTTATTAATTTCTACTATGGCCTCCTCTGATTCGTCAATTTCCAATTTTTCTGGGCCAGGTACTGGCTTGATTAACTGTATTTCTTTTGATATATAATTTTTTGATATTTTAATTGCGAAAACTAATAGGTTATTTTTATATTTCATAACACCCGCTTTTAATAATTTAATTTTATGGAAATCTATGTTATATGTGTCTAATTCCTCTAACGTCAACATACTAGGGTGTATAATATTATTTTTTGTTGCCATTATGTTATTCAAAATTTGATTTATCCTATTTTCCAAATACCTAAGTTTGGTTTCTTGGTTCAAAAATAGAACTTTTTGATTTAATTCTTGTATGTTTTTGTCAGTCGTATTTATTGCTTCTGTTATTTTTTGTCTATCGTTTTCAATTATCGCTTTTAGGTCTGTTAAGGTCTTGTTATAATGTTCGTTTATTTTAATTTGTTTGTTTAGATTGTGAATCGCACTATGATTGTTTTGATCTATTATTTCTAAATGTTGTGTAATTTCCTGTCGGTCCGTCTCGTCCATTGTTCCGAATAACCAGTTACTAACTGTTCCTACTGTATTCATTAAACCTCTTTTTTGTCTTGTTGGATTTTGTATTGTTCTGAGTTTACTTTTTACTAATTTTATTTCTGTCTGGAGTGCTTTTCTATCTTCTTTATGTTATTTTCTAGACTTTTTAACATTTCCGTAATTTCTGTCGGGTTTATTATATGTAAGATTGTGTCCGTTTCGTTTGTTATGTCCACTTGTCTCATTCTTATTTTTACGTATCCATTACCTTCCTTGATGGGATGTACCTGCAGTCCCCCTTGTGCTGTCGTCACCATTGTCATTAAAATTATTATTATTACCTGAAAATTTAGTAGCTCTTTTAATATTTGATAAGTGCACATTTTGTAATGGATATTTTCTATAGTAAGGTTCATCTTTGTGTCTGACTCTTTTATAATTTTTGATAAATCCTTCTTTTCTTTTTTCTGTATAATCTTCTTTCCTTGCATTTAATTTACTTATATATTTTAGTTTCTTCTTATTTAATTTTTCTATTAACAAGGTTGTATCTATTAGATTGTTAGCTTCTCTCGGAGTCATTTCTATTGTGGCATGATACCTGTTATTATAATTGCCTATGACTTTTTGTATTTTTTGTTCTAGTGGTATTTTATCTTCTATTGCTTGTATTTTTTCTATTAATGTAGAATGTAATCTTTCTATTTCTGCATTCCCGGTATGACTATTGGGTTTTGTCCAGTGGACTTCTATCCCTTTTTCCTGCACATATTTTTTACTTGCTCTGATTTGAATTCGTTGTCCATGATGATTTTTCTTGGTTTCCCGAATGTGGCCAAATATCCTTCCAATACTGCAATCTTCTTGGTCCAATTTCTATCATTAATCATATAAGCTACCGCAAATTTAGTTAGTTTGTCTATGATCGTAATGAATTTTTGCTTTTTATAGTGAAAGGTATCTAAATGAATAGTATCATTTTTACTGGTTGGCGTTTCTGTTATATTTAATTTTGGTTTTACTGGATTTCGATCGTATTTAATCGCTTGACATTTTTCGCAATTGTTTATAATTAACTGCACCTGTTCCTGCAATTTTGGGAAATAAATTTTGTCTTTTAGGGTCTGATAAGTCTCGTTGATTCCACTGTGAAGTGATTCTTTTGTATGGTATAAGGAAATTTGTCGGTGACATTGTTCCTCGCTTTCCTTCTCTTTTGCTCTCTTGGTGACTTTTAAGAATTTAAATTTTTTATCTCCTGAGAATAATTGTATGATGCATTGCTGAACTTTATTGTAATCTCTATCTTCTACTTCGGAATAAATGACTATATAACCAGATTTGATGTGTCTTTTTAATATTTCCTTAATAACTTTTTCATCGTTCTGAGGGTTAATTTCTATGATTTTTCTTTTATAAATAGTGTCTACTTTTTTATTCGCACCATATGTAAGAATTATCTGCGTTTTGTACTTGTTGATTATTTCATCTTTAATGCCTATATGGTCCAGGAGTTGTTCGCTTACCGAATGAATAGTGTCAGACAGGTCCATATTGGATTCACTGCTGTTTTTATTATTAATTTTTGGACTGTTCTCTAGTCGACTCAAAAAGTCCGCGACCTTATTTTCCTTTCCTTGGAGATATTCTATGTCGAAGTTATATTCTTGTAATTTCAAGATCCAGCGTTGGTTTCGTTGCGAAAACTCCTTGCCTTTAAATTTTGAATTAAGATATTTAATGGGAGCATGATCGGTTATTATTTTAAACCTTCGACCGTACAGATAAGGTCTGAAATACCTTACGGAGTATACTATGGCTAAGAATTCCTTATCTGTTACACTATACCTCCTTTCGTGATCATTTAGTGTTCTTGACACATAGCATACCGGATGACCTTCTTGTGAAAGAACGGCTCCAATCGCATAATCACTAGCGTCAGTTGTAACTGTAAATGACTTTTCATAGTCGGGGAATTTTAAAATCGGATGAGACATCAACAACAGCTTCAACTCTTCGAAGCTTGTATATATTGGGGGTCTCTGGTATTAATTTTCATGCCTTTCTTTAGATATTTTATCAAAGGATATGCTACTTTGGCATAGTCCCTTATGAATTTACGATAGAAACCGGTTGTGCCAAGAAAGCTTTTCAGTTGTTTTTCGCTTTTAGGTAATTTGACCCTCATTATATCATCTAATTTATTTGGGTTAGGTTTTATTCCCTGAGTAGTTAGTACATGTCCCAGGAATTCGGTTTCTCTTTTCATAAAACTGCATTTATCCGCCTGTATTTTTAGATTATGTTCGGTTAAACGTCTAAAGATTTTCTCTATGGAATTCAAATGTTCTTCTAGTGTAGTTGAGAAGATAAGAATGTCATCTAAGTAGACGACACATATCTTGTTGATATACTCTCTTAAAATTTCGTTGATTAGTCTTTGAAAAGTGGCGGGGGCATTTTTCAGCCCAAACGGCATCCGAGCAAACTCGTATAGACCCAAGGGTGACACAAAGGTAGTTTTCTCTATGTCTTTCTCGGCCACTAATATTTGGTGGTACCCTTTTGCCAGGTCTATCGAACTGAAATATTGTGCTTTCCCCAACTTGTCCAATATACTGTCTATATTATAGACGACGGGTATTTGTCGTCTATTGTTATTTGGTTTAGTTTTCGATAATCTACTACTAGCCGATATTTTTGAATTCCCGAATTGTCTCTCTTTTTTGGAATTACAAATACTGGTGACGAATATTTACTTTTACTTTTTCTTATGATACCCTGTTTTTCCATGTCTTCCAGCTGTTTTCTTAACTCTTCCTCATGTTGAGGTGGATAACGAAAAAGTTTTGAGTTAATTTGTTCTGTAGTTGTTGTCCTTATTTCATGAACTATACTTTTCGTATTCGTTAATGGATCCCCTTCTTTAAATATTAAGGTTTTGTATTTTTCTAACAATTTTGATATTCCCGCTTTTTCTTCCTCATTCAAATGATTTATTTTTCTATTTCCCAAATCGCTTTCCTCTAACACATTAATTTCTTCTTGAATATTTTTATTAAGAAATGGTAGTTTTACGTTATTTGTTAGTAGAATTTCTTGCTTCTCCATATCTATTATTTTTACGTTCTTTTCCACCCAATCCATACCGATCAAAAAATCGTATGTTTTATTTAAACCTATCTTGACCCATTTCATCCTTGCATTCGTCGGCTGTTTAAATTCATTCGGACATTTTGTTTTGACTAACTCTGTATCTTTCCGAACCTCCCCTTCGATAGTGTTAATTCGTATATTTTGTTCCCCTAACCCTTCGTAGACGCTTTCTTTAACTGTTTTAGCATTTAGTAAACTTATTGTGGATCCAGTATCAATCAAAGCAACGTACTTTTGGTTATTTATGGTTAACATAACATAGATTTTTTTATTTTCCGAGGCTAGTTGATAAAAAATTCACTGTTCCCCAATTGATTCACTTCATTTCTGTTTCTTGTACTTAAAACATCCACTTCCATTGGTTCTTGCCCTGTATTATTATTATTATTATATTGATGATTTGGTTGATTTCTGTTTTGATTACTTGGGTTGTTGTAGTAGTTTGGTTGAGCTTGCCTACTATTGGTACTGTTTTGCTGTCGGTTACTGTTATCGTAATTATTGTATCGCAGTTGTCTTGAGTTGTTATAGTTCCTTGTTTGGTTTGTATTATTAGAACTTCTTGTTTGGTTTATATTATTATAACCACAATTGTGTGTCTGATTGTTTCCTTCTGACCAAAAATTGTTATTATGTCTCCGATTGTTAGGATTTGGCTGTGAGAAATTTTGCTTTGTATTTACTTTATTCCATTTCAAATTAAATTGATCTTGACCTATATATTTGTCTGTTATTTGTCTGATTTCTTCGAGACTAAACTTATTATATAACTCTGCAGCCAGTGCTCCTGCTGTTAATTCTTTTATTTTAAGCACTAATACACTACTGAGATGATTCAATATTTCATTTTGATGGTCACTGAACATAGCACATTCTGACATATCTGTTACAAATCTACTTATTTTATTTATTAATTCTTCAATTGTACTTACTCTTAATGTACTGATTTCTAGCATAATTTTTCCTTGATCTTTCGAGGGCCTATAATGTAGTTTTAGTTTGACCTTGCAGTCCGTCCACGATGCTGGGGGTGAGGCTTCCAAATAATTTTTTGCTGCTCCCAAAATCTTCTCGTTGTAGATTATTGTGTAGACTGTAGATTGTTGTTGTTCCGGGTAGTCAGTCAGGGCTCTTTTCGCTGCTGCCAAGAATCCCGGCAAGGTTCCTTGCTTCCCTTCGAAGGTCGGTAAATACCGAAGATCCTTTTCGATCCTTTGTCTTAGTGAGGGTTGTTGAGTCTGCCGACTTACTATTTCTGTGAGGGTTACTAGACATCGCCCCATCAAATCGATGCCATTCGGTTGGTTCTGCTCCATCCTTCTAAGCTGGTCGATTACTTATATTCTTTGTTGTCTTCTCTCCCTCTGTGCCAGTGTTTCTTCGTGGTCGTTTCTTCGCTTACTAGTAAATTGTGCCTTAGTTAGCTGTGTTTCACACTTTAAAACACTTAATATTAGGGTTCTTTTTGTTTCTTTTTCAGGTAGAATCTTTTCCGACTGCGCCAGTTATAGGTTTTTGGGGTTTTCGGGGAGTAGATAAAAAACACTCACAAGATCTTATTATTCTCTTTATTTTACTGAATCACTGAGTTTCACAAATAACCGAATTTATGTTCTTTTTAGCAACGATTTTTGGTCCTCGCTCTCCTAGCTCATCGACAGAACTCTGTTTAGCTTTTGTTCGTTTCACTCCCTGTTCTTTTTTGCAAGACAAGCATAAAAATATAGTAATCTGAGCTAGTGTCGTTTTTACAGTCAGATTGTCGGAGTAGCCCCTGGAAAAAAGGCGAATCTGTCACCAGGCAGTAACTTTTGGTTTCGTTTTGATCTGATAAGCTTTTGCCAATTCTGCGCTTATGTCACGTTGCTGGTACGTCAGCTCGTCTAGCTTTGGGTCATGTTGCATATCGAGGTATGTAACTCACGTGGGAACCCCACTGACTCTAGGTCGAAACGCATCAATTGGGGTTTCCTCTATCCGAGAGGAATGCTCTTGTACATAAGTCATCAGAGCCCGTAGGTTGCTTTCGCCTTTCGTTTTCGCGATGACCCGTAATTGATCGTTGCGAATACCATCCTCAAAAGCCCGGATGGCGTTTTGTTCGTTTTCCTTTACGAGGAAAGCTTTGGCTCCGGTGTCGGTTGAGCTAGAATTTGTAGAGTCGTTTAACTCTGACAGAATCTTTGCTAACCGCCAGCAATACTCCCTCAGACTTTATTTATTTATTCGCTTAATACAAGCTATAAAAAATACTTAAATATAGGGATTACAACTAATTACAACTAATTAAGGCAAAGGAAACAGGGGATGGAAGAGGGGAAGTCACGTGAGACGGTTGAGCTCAAACCTCAGAGATGATTTACTCACGTGGAAGTCAAAAGAAGGGAGAGAATTGGCGATCCGAAGCATTCGGGTGAGGGGTTCAGAGAAACCATAGTTGGTGCGGTGGAAATTTGGACGAAAGAGGGGGGCTGTTCTTAGGTTACGGGGGTTAGTGTAAAAGAAAACTCGTTGGAGAAGGGGAGGGCAGTCAATCACACCGGAGAGGAGCTGATGTATAAAGATGACATCAGCAATGTCACGCCGTTTCCGCAAGGACTGTAGGTCAATCAGCATCAGGCGGTCTTCGTAAGGAGGGAGATGCTGGCGATCAGACCAGGGGAGCAGACGTAGCGCAAAGCGGAGAAATCTGCGCTGGACTGCTTCGATGCGATTGATGGTCGAGGATTGAGAGGGAGACCAAACTTGGCTGGCGTATTCAAGGAGAGGGCGGATGAACGTTATGCAAAGGGATTTGGCTACATAGGGGTTGGAAAACTCTTTGGACCAGCGCTTGACAAACCCAAGAGTGGAGCTGGCTTTAGAAACCACGCTGTCGATGTGGTCACGAAAATTTAGTTCGCTATCACAGACGACACCGAGATCGCGCAAGGAGGATACCCTAGGTATGGCTAGGCCGGACAGCAGATAGACTCTGGGAAAGGAAGGAGGACGTCTACGGGAGAAGGTGATGCATTGGCATTTGGAGACGTTCAGCTCGAGGAAGTTTTTCTGGCACCAAGTGCAAAAGTTATCGAGGTCGAGTTGGAGAAGTTGGGTGTCCGAGGAGGAGGAGATAAGTTTGGAGATCTTCATATCGTCGGCGTAGATGGAAAGGTCGGAGTGTTTGATAATGTGCTCAACATCATTAATAGCCAGGATGAAAAGTAGGGGGCCTAAGTGACTACCTTGAGGGACTCCCGAGTTGGCCACAAAGGAGTTGGAGGACACAGAGCTGAAGAGGACCTTGTATTTCCGGTGAACGAGATAGGACTCAATCCAGGCAAGAAAGAGCTGGTTGAAGCCAAGAGAGTGAAGTTTGAAGAGGATTAGCTTGTGCGAGATTTTATCAAACGCCTTACTAAAGTCTGTGGCAATGACGTCGACTTCATCACCATTTTCCAAAGCACATCGAGTAGTGGAGACAAAGTTAACGAGGTTAGTGGTAGTAGATCTGCCTCTGAGGAAGCCATGTTGGGATGTGGAGAATAAGGATTTGCAATGAAAGAACATACAATCGTAGATGATGCTTTCAAAGAGTTGCAGGAGTATGCAGGAGAGTTTGGCAATAGGACGGTAGTTGGAAATATCACTTTTACACCCTTTCTAATGGATGGGGATGATAAAAGAGTCCTTCCACCTGGCAGGGAAAAAGCCTTGGGTAATAGAAAGTTGAAAAATGAAGGTGAGGGGAGTTGGTTGCACTTCATGAGTTCGGCTTGTATTGCTACCCTGGGTCGATGATCGGAAAAGTTGGAACTTAATTCCTTCTTTAATTCGTCCCAGGTTGTAGCTACACTATATTTCGCAACGTCGTACCCGGGGCCATTTAACTTCGTTTTAAGCAGACTCAGAAACAGATTCTGGTCTGCTGACGTTTTCGCGGTACAGAACAATACATCACAACAGCTAATAAATTTGTGAAGTTGCCTAGGGTTCCCATCGTATTCGGGAATCATATTCTGCGCGTCTGTAATCGTTAATCTCACGGTGCCCATTGAATTACCGGAATTCTCGACATTACTAGCGGAAGAATCATTTCCCATCATGTTGAGGGAATAGTTTTTTGCTCGGGTGTTAACAATTTTGAGATTTTTGATACAAAAGAAAGGCAAGTAAAATACGTTCGCGTTCGGAAGATGTCGCGTTCTTTTTAATTAACGTAAAAAAATTTGATATAAAATTTTTTTTTTTTATTTAAACATTTTTTTTTTTTTTTACTATACACTGCAACCGTTCCAAGAAGTTTCCCACTTGTTCTTTCTAAATTGTTCGCGCGTTCACAAGGTGTTACTTAATCATTTTATATATAATTTTTTGTTTACAAAAGGGCTTTAATGTGTGTTTTAATTTCTAATTTAATTTTAGCAGACTTATCTGACTTACATGGTATTTCGTTGTTCTCGTTGATTCGTCGATCGTCCGGGCCGACGTTTTCTTCGATAAAAAGATCCCTCGTAGTTGTCGTCGATCGTCCGGGCCGACGTTTTCTTTGGTGATTTGATGATAAGGTCCCTCGTAGTTGGTGCGGAATCTCCTGTTGGGAATCTCTAATGAGCATTCAGATGGGGCAGTGTCTTGGGCCGTCTGCCTGCTGAAAACTTCTCTAAATTGTTGGAGACGCCTATTTTTTTCAGGTCAGTCTCTTTGTGTTTTTTTTTTTTTTTTTGTTAGTTTTCTCCCCCTATTTGGTCTTTCTGCAGCTGGGCAAGTTTTTGCTTCAATGCGACGTAGGTGCTGAAGTCTGCCGTCTCGTCGTCGGGTTGACAAGGCTTCTTATATTCTTCCAATTCTTTTTAAATTTCCTCAATAATTTGCTGTTGAGGATTCATTAGGCTGTCTTTCTTTTCTTTTGTGTCTTCTTTTATTTTGGTTCCGTTTAGTTTTGTGCTGTTCTCCTCTCTTCTTTCTTTTTATTTTTTTTTTTTTATTTGGGATCCTTAGAAGGAAATATCCCACCGCTGCCACCAAATTTTTGTCACGGGTTTTGTGTGACAAGGACTGGGAGTGATTTTTCAGAAGTTCACCAGCCCTTTTTTAAAATTGAAACTCACTAAGTTTTTCACATTAGGTTTTATTTTCTTTCACTTTTACCGTTTCGACCGGCTTCTTGCACGATCTTGTTCCAACTCCTCGGCTATATACTTGGCCGGCCAAGAATTGCTGGGCGTGCTATCTGACACTCGACGTGTGCGTTCGATTGTCGAAAATTGAGCTGAGGTATTGGAATTTCTCGAAAATTGGTCAAAATATTATCGAGGCACTTGTAGGGGTGATTGAGCCACTTGGACTCGATAACGTGGGAATTTCTTATCTTAGCATTTATGTTGCTATGCGGGAAAGTTATGACGCGTTAAAGAAAAGGGAGAATTTATGGGGTGAAGGAAAAGTAATGAGCGGCTAAGGGAAACATCCCGCCACGCATTACACCTATGTGGCCGTGGATACCACCGTTTGGTTGTCCGAGCAACCAGGAAAGTGAGTGTCCATCAGCAATTCCAGAGTTTCCGTGCTCGTCGAGGTCCAGTCCCCATTCTGTTTCATCAGAAGACCGGGTGCACAAGGCGTTGTGGCGAGTATCTTTCTGAGGCGACTAACCTCGGATACCTTTTTCACTCCGCCACAAAATTTCTCCCACGAGGACCTTTTGGCCATCCTGAGAGATTTCTTGAAGTTCATAAGGCTCTCCTTATAAGCAGACCATTCATTGGTGCTGTTGGCCTTGTTGAACTGCTTACGGCATTCCTTCCTGAGTGCCGTGATTTCATTAGTCCACCTATGGCTTGGGTCTGCCCCTGGGTTTGCACGAGGGGCAAGCAATTTTGGCCGCCCTATTGCAGGCTCCAGTCAGCAAGTTTACCGCTACATCAATGTCCTGTCGGCTATTGATGATTGGTGGTCCTTCAGTCGGTAACGCCTGCTGGAGAGCCAGATTATACCTATCCCAATTCGTCCTCCTCTTGTTAATAAAGGGGCTGCGAATTGGTTTAAGAAAGTCAAGTCCGAACTCAATGTATGAGTGATCGGACAACGAAGGCTCCTTGGAAACCCTTCAGTCCTTAACAATGTGGGCGGAGTTCTCGGTACACAGGGTAACGTCGAGAACCTCCCGTCTCACAGAGCTGACAAAAGTGGGCTCATCACCTACGTTGCACACCTGAAGGCTAGAGCTAAGTATAAAGTGAAGAAGAGACTCACCTCTATCATTTATGTCCGAGCTACCCCAGACTGTATGGTGGGCGTTCGCGTCTGCGCCGATTATCAGTACTTGCTTGCGCTTAGCTGCCTCCGCGACGATATTCCGCAGGGTCTCATGTTCATGGGCCATATACGAGGATGCCAGCTAGATGCTGTTCGATCCAAGTTCCACCATAACCGACACCGTATCTCTGTCACTGAAATGGTTTAGCATGAAGGCATTGTAGTTGGTATTCACTATACCTTTTCAACTTCAAATTGGGATTAGTCAACTTCAAATTGGGAATAATCAATTTCAAATTGGGATTAGTCAACTTCAAATTGGGAATAATCAATTTCAAATTTGGATTAATCAACTTTCGGTGCCATAATTTAAACTTTAAATGAGATTTGAAAATTAAAGATAGTTATTTTTAGTGCTATTTTAATAATTTTAAGGTTTAGAATAATAAAAATTAAAAAAAAAAAACATTATTAAAAATGAACATCAGATTTATTTAATGCATCAGGAATATGTCGTTGTACATTAGCTATATACTTTATACATTTTTCAGCAGTTATATTTCTAATATTACTTGAAATTAATCTTTCCAATCGCTGTAAACGATATTCAGAGTGAGATAAGTTGGTTCTGTCTTCACCAGACAGAATTTCTGGCATTTGCATTGCAAGATCTCTTTTTACATCGGCCTTTAAACCTGACCAAGCGTTTTCAATAGCATTAAACATTGGGCTATATGGACCAAGGCGAAGTAATTTATGCCCTAAAAATTCATCCTCATTAAAAACCTCCTCAATTGATGCATGGCAAGGAGCATTATCAATTACCAACACAATGTTGGATTGATATAAATTCTGCGCATTTCTAAGGCATTGACGAATGAAATTCATTGCTTCGGGCTTCTTAAAAGCTCCCCTTCTAATTTCATGGTGAATCATCCCCATATTACTAATACATCCAATTGTATGGACATTTGCACCTTTACAACCTGCAGAGATATAACTGCAACGTGTCCCTTTAATAGACCTGCCCTTGCGTCTTGATATAAACAAATTAAAATTTGTTTCATCCATATAGCAAATAGGAATATTTTCAGCCTGGTAAGCCAAAAGTTTCTGGACAAAATCGCACCTTTTGGTTTTATTCTCAGCACTATTTGCCTTTTCAGGCTCCCTATGCAAATCTTTTAAAGAGAAAAGCATTCCATTCAAGTGTTTCCTTAGACATTCCTTTGAAACAACAACCTCAAAACTTTCAAAAAGCTTTTCCTTTAGCTCCTTTAAGGTTATTCTTGAATTTGCCTCAACACATTGACTGATAAAAAGAAGGTGCTCCTGCAAAATTTTTTGTTGTCTTCTACCTCCACGCTGCAATGTGTCATCTTGGTTATTTATCCACCTATATGCCGTGGATCTTTTAATTCCCAAAGTGTTTGCTAGAGATCGCCAATCTCCATTGTCTTTATAAACTGCACAAAGTTGCTTCTTTATACTTTTTGCTTCGCTCTGCTTAGTGTATGACATATTACCCTTAACCCTTTAACTGTTTAATTTTATTTCGAAAAACTTTTTCTGCCTGCTTAATTATTTTTCAGCGAAGACGAGTATACTCGACATAAACAGAGTAAAATGTTTCTGCCTATAAAAGTAGGCAATTATGATTAAAAATCAAAAGTTGCGTGTTGGTTTTTTAGAAAATATATATTTTTATTAGTTGTTAACAAACAAAATTTATTTCATTGATAAAAAAAATATTACATTAAGATAAAATTAAGGCATTATAGGAATGAAAACAGAAGCAATAAAAGACCAACTGAATTTCAAGAAATCGAAGTTACAAAACTAAAGATTTAAATTAGGGGCAATGATATATATAGTTACAATCAACTGAGAAATGCATTTTGAAATCTTGGCAAACATCATAATTTTCAATTTTTGGACTCCATACATGGCTGAAAATCAGTATTTTAAACTCTCGTTATTTTTTTATTATTCCTTAATATTGAACCTCGGATAGTTTCTATTTACATTATTGATTCCCAATTTGAAGTTGACTATTCCCAATTTGAAGTTGACTAATCTCAATTTGAAGTTGATTAATCCCAATTTGAAGTTGATTATTCCCAATTTGAAATTGACTAATCCCAATTTCAAGTTGACTAATCTCAATTTGAAGTTGAAAAGGTATAGAATGCAGGTTCTAGGTTTACGTACTCCCTTGGTGTAGAAGCTGCAGTAACCCTTCAGATTGAGTCCGCAAACCCGGTCTCCAAGACAAGAACAACGTCCTCCCCCTTTTGCGATAGGCGCAGGAGGAGTGCATCGGACGCTGCCTTAGAGTGGTGTAGGTTAATCTGCACCACTCTCAGCTTGCTCTGGCTGGGTAGGGCACACCTCTATCACCGTCACCTCGGCGTCATCGGCGTCTGAAAGTAGGATGTCCTCTTCCAGGTCATCCTGAATTAATGGGTCTCCCAACAATCCAGAAGTTGATAGCGTATCGCTACTCTCATCCATGGATGCTGACGGAGATGATGGGGGGAGTCTCTCAGCACCGGCCAAAGTCTTTGCTTCTACTACGGTGCTGATCTCTCTATTTTGTCCAGCGAGTTATATGATTCAGGTTTAAAAGAGAAACAAAGACTTTACTGGAGACAAAGGTTTATTCCGTTCTCGACAAAATCTAAAATGTTTCTGCTTTAAGTTTCTGACAATTTCTAAGTTGTCGCCTATTTGCAGGTGTCGTGGGTCGTGCAGGTTCTTGGAATTAGCCGGTGAGAATCGATGTGATCTATCCGAACAGGTGTACAGGTGCATCTGCTGTTCGTGGAAGTGCATGGGAACGTTTGTGCTTCTGGGGGTTAGCGTGGGAAATAGTGTAACGTGTAACTCCTCCCTCACCAGGAGAGTCCTTATGGGGTCGTCTTTCAAGCTTCCAGGTTCTGCGCGAAAGGGTTTGTCCGTGGTGGAGTTTGTGGAACGGCTTCTTGGTGCGTGATTTGTTGATTCTGCGAGAGTTAGCTCGACCGCGGCGGAGGCTGTGGAGTGACTTCTTGTTGCGTGTTTCCGTGATTTCTGTTGCACAGTTGTAGGGTTTGAAGTATTTTTCGGTATTTGATAATGGATATTAATATAATAGCTATTACGGCGATTGATAAGATAGTCCAAGTATGGCTGCGATCCTGTGGGATGTTTTCCAGGTTGATTTTTCGTATGACTTCTTGCTCCTTGTATATTCGATATAGGTTGTCTAAAGGTATGTCCTTGAGGGTGATTGTGTGTCCATTGATGCTTGAGGGCGGGATTTCAATTGCTGATAATAGGAGAGGCTACCCGTTAATGGTATCTTCGTCGTTTGTAAAAAGGTTGAGAGTTGTTTTAAAGCTGCAGTTCTTAGGGAGTTCTATAAGGTAGGTACCCTGGATCGTTTTAAGTTCCGAAGATTCGCAGTTAAATTGGATTTCTTTAGCTTTGGGGAATATTGCTACAAAGTGGCTGGTTGCAATCTGTTCGATGAATTCGCTGTTGATTTTTACTGTTGTAGTTTTGCAGGGGGTGGATATATTTTGTCGGATTTGCAGAAGTTCACGGATGCAGTCTTCTTGGTCGGTTTTGTGTGGTTCTCTCGGTGTGTCACAATAGAATGTTGCTCCGATGTTTTTGCATTCTCCATCGTTAAAGTAGTAGATCTCGTTTCCCAATGTCAGGAGTGGTTTCGGGAGAATAATGATTTTATTGTGTTTGTTTGGGATGGGATAGAGATGGTGCAATGAGTAGGTCTCGGGATGTGTCCGAGGGAAGTGAATAATAAATACTATTTTATAATTTGAATAGTAGGCTTCTACGCTTAAAACTTCGTAGTAGTTATGAATATCTGCGAGCCTGTTTCCAAACAGTAATTTATTTGGGGAATGATATTGCGAAACTTTGTTGACCATGTACTCCAAATCTTCTAGTTTTAGGATACTGTTGTACATGACTTTTAGTCTCGCGAATGTGACGGCATTTTCTAGATTATTTAGTAATTGTAAAATTATTAATATTTCTATTTATTTATTTATAGGTAGAGCTGAATTACAAATTTGGCCCTACCCTTAAGGCGCACTCGGGTGCCAGGCCCATATGGCGCTTTCTACTGATACATCTTACAACTAGAAAACAAAAGGTGGGTGTGATAACAATTCAATGCTTAATTCGCTATGTTGGTCTTACAACTAGTTAACAAAAAAGTAGATACGATAACAATTCATTGCTTAAAAAGAATGGAAAACTAATTTATAATTTTAAATCTAGGTTGAATATAGCTGTAGGATTAAAAAGCTAGTGAGGGTTGCCTATATCGTAATACATAAAGTCTTAAACCTAGTTATAGATAGCTAATGATATGCGCTTAACCTTATTTTATAGTAGATCTGAGATCCCCATGGAGTTTATTAGTCTGAGTAGGGCTTCTGGGACCGCGGGGTCCAGCAGGGTGTTCAAGGGAGGTAGTGCCGGGCCGGAGTGGGCTCTTGCCTAGTCGCAGGTGAGGAGGTGTTTTATGGTTAGTGGGCACTGGCAGTGCGCACAACCACGTTGGGGAATTCTGTGCAAGATGTGACCCTTGGTGTAAAGGGTATGCCCGGATCTAATTCTGACAATTTTGGTCCCCTCTCTTCTGGACAGATTACTGTTGTATCGTGGTGGGTTGGTTGATGGCCAGTGCTCGGCCAGGAAGGTACCAGAGTTTAGCCAGGTCTCCTTGTAGACTCCTTTGATGATAGGTAAACTGCATCACAGGATGTAGCTGGAAAGGGGAGGGATGACTGTAGGATCTTCAGGACGAGTGTGCCTCGCGTTGTGCCATGTAGGTGTTGGAGGGTTTGATGGTGAGGTCTTCTCCAGTCTGTCCAGTTACGGGCCACTAATTTGGCCTTAGCGATTTCGGTTCTGGTGTAAATATCCGGTAGGCCTGCTTCGTTCCAGAGGGACAGGTTCGGGGTGGATGGGAGGGCTCCAAAGGCTACCCTCAATGTTTTGTTGATGGCCGTTTGGATTTTATTTAGGTTTTGCCTCGATGTTGTGGCATATATTGGAAGCCCGTAGTTGGTCACCCCTCTAATAAGGGTGATGGCGATTTTTAAGGTTGCGTGGAGTAGGGCGCCGTTTCCTCTTGCAATAATGGACCGGATTAAATTGGTAATTTTGTCCACCCTAGTTGTTAGATTTTGACAGTGGTCCGTCCAGCTGAGTTTGTGGGAAAAGTCGAGAATTTTGGCCCGATCAATTGTAGCGATGCTCTGGTCTCCAATCAACATAGTGCGGTGAGATGGGCGTCTTTTCCTCGAGAAGATGATACATTCATCCTTGTCCTTCGGGATCTTCGCCCCTGTATATAGGGCCCAAGTATCCAATGCCAGTCTGGCCCTTCTCAGAGTCTCAGTCGGTTGTCTGTCAGTCGTAGTCAGTAGTAAATTGTTCGCGTAAACGTAAAAGTTCAGACCGTCTATGTCCTGTAGTTGTGGGAGTAAGGTCGAGAGGTAGGTGTTAAAAAGGGATGTGGATAGGGGGATCCTTGGGGGAGGGCGTTGCTTAATGATTTTTTTGGTGAAGTGTAGCCATTAACTCTTACCTGAAGTGATCGGGAGGACAGGAAATTTTTAATCAGGAGGATGAAGGGCGCATCAACGCCCCATACTTGGAGCTGGGTGGCTATGATATCCCATCCGACTCTGTCGTACGCCTTCTCGATGTCGGCGGATAGTTATTATTATTAAAGAGAAAGGGGGAGGCGTCAACCTCGAGCGCTCAGACCACAGGTCCATTGCACTCAACCCCTACCCTATCCGAACTTCTTAGTCATCTTGACGAACCTAAGAACATCAGACAGAGATTGAGAATTGAAGTCTTCCATTCTCATTACATCAGCGCCAAACGCCGTCATGCGCGCGCGGGAGAAGGCCGAGCAGTTACAAAGAAAGTGCTCCGTACTGTCCTCGTCCTCCCCACACGAAGGACACGTCAAGTCGCTGATGATCCCTAGGGTGTTCAGATGCTTGCCGCATGTGTTATGTCCCGTGACCGTCCCTACAAGCCTTTTGCAATCTTTCCTGCCTAGGCCAAGCAGAAGTTTTGCATTGTTCCTGTCTGGACGTTCAATGAACCATTTGGTGAATTTACAGGCTGATATACTGGACCATCTCTGGCCATGTATTAAGTCCATGGATCTAGTTATCCAGTCTTTCAGCCTTGTAGAGCTGACACCAACAATGGGCTCCGGTCCCAGGGGAGGAGAGCTTGCGCCCTCTTTCGCCAAAGCGTCAGAGGCCACGTTGCCGTCAATTCCCCGGTGACCAGGGACCCATATAAGATGGACCTGATTGTGCTTGGCAGCAGAATTAAGTCTTTTCTTACATTCCTGGACAATTCTTGATTTAGTGGTGGGATTAAGTAGAGTGGCAAGAGCAGCCTTACTGCATATATCACTTACCTTCGTGCGGTGCAGTCGCGTTTTTCTTTACCTCCCGCAGTTCATTGTTTATTTCTGTTGTGTAATCGCCTTGATTGTTTCACCCTTCGCAGCTGGCCGGTGTGACCTAATTGTTTTTCTTTGGTGTGATCACTCGTGTTGTTGACCAATTTCTGCCGACTTCGTCGATCTCATTTCCTGCGGTGTAATCACCTTGCTTGCTGTGCTGCTTCGAATACTTCCGGATTTCAACTGTGACATCACTTCGTTGCCTACTACGAGTTTTACGATGAGCGCCTGCAAAGTATGCAATGGGTCTCTCTCTGGCGATTTGATCGAATGTGACGGGGTTTGCAGGCTGTCTTTCCATGCTGCTTGCCTAAAGCGTGGCGCGCGATCATCTTCATCTGCTGGGCTCTCTACGTGTAACGAGTGCTCCGACATCAAGCCGTGTCACGTTCTTCGTGCACTGGCGACTATTTCCGACAACCTCTTAAGCGAGCAATCTCTCCTCGCTGCTAAGGTGCAGTCCATGCTGGGTAATTGCTCATGCTCTCAGACCGTCCCTGATGAATTCACGTCGATTAATGCAAGTCTTGATGAAATTAATAGAAAAACCGAGTCTCTTCTTGAGAAGTCTCACTCGATATTTACTAAAATATCTACCGCGGCGCGAACCCTGGACGACCTCTACTCGGCGTTCTCTGTAGCCGATCTCCCCGCGGCTGTTCTGCCTGCCGTCGACGATGTTCGCCGCTCAGTGAAGCTAATTAGGAATGACCTCGGCTCTTGCTCTGCGGCCGTGTCTGCCAACGCTGCGCTCCTTGGCTCCATCTCCGCTGACCTTCGCTCGCCCTCTCGATCGTCCGCCGTTGGACCGATAAGCGTTTCCGCCATCAGCTGCCCCTCCCCTGCTCTGGACCGTGTGCCCACACTTTCTGCCACGACCTCCGCGCCTACTCAGACTGCTGCTACGCCGAATCCCAGCCCTACCATCGTCGACATCACTAAGTCCGTGCTTCGCCCTCCTCCATCTACTTCTTCCGTTTCTGTTCAAACCTCTGCTTGTGATTTGGTCCCCCCAGTGTCTAAATTCGGCACTCTCTGGACCGAAAAGGAATGGAGTTCTAGACTGGTGAAACTCCACCGTGGCAACGTCGCTGCCTCCGAGACTTCCTCAGTGCTCATTGTGGCTGGCGCCCCCCACCTCGCAGATGTGACCTGGATCCGCACCTTCTTTGCAAGATACTTCTCGATCTCACCGATTGTCTGTGAGAAACTCCACCCGCCCCATGCTGGAGGGCCATCCAAATTTAAGGTGACTCTCTACTGCAAATACGAGTGGCTCTTCTCCCGCCCCGTTAGCTACGGTAATATTAGCATTTCGAAATGGATCTCCAAATCTGTTAGCTTTAAGTCTAACCCTAGTCATAGTAACATTTCTAAAGCTAAGACTAACCCTAGCCCTAATGCTAAACTTAAGTCTAACGCTAATCACATTACCAAAGCTAAGACCAACCCTAGCCCTCATGCTAAACCTAAGCCTAACTCTGGTCCCTCTGTCCCTTCTAAATCCACTACTAGCCCTAAATTACCCTCCCACAAATCTATAGGTTCCAATAATCCGACCAAACGTCGTTCTTACCCTCCCAATCTTGCCAATGTTTCTACCGCTGATCCCAACTGGCAGTACAAGACCAGCCTCTTCCCTAACTTTAATTTTTCCACCCCTCCCAAATACCCTAATTTTGTCAAATCCCATACTTTAGTTCCTTCACAACCAGTCATTCCGTCCCCCTCCGCCCTTCCTCCCTCTTCGTCCTCTTCTTCCGTGGCCCCTCCCCCCGCCAATCCGGACCCCCTCCCTTCCAATCCGCCCTCCAGACCTTCATTCATTGACCCTCTCCTCCCCCCTATTGTTAAACTCACCATGAAATCCGCAGGAACAACTGAAGGACGTTATCTGTTATCACGTTTGCGTGACCATAGAATCCACGCTAACGTTCGCCTTCTCCTTGCCTACCTCCATGACAAACCAGACTCCGTCTGTATTGACGGCAAAACTAAAACTAGTGTGTTGGTTTCGATTCACCAGGAGGGCCTCCCTACTGACCTCACTGCCCTTCGCGAGCTCTTTTTCAAATACCACGCTGAATTCGGCATTACTCCGGATAAAGTATCATCCGATTTAACTTCTTTCGCTTCTTATCTTAGCTCTCGGCGTGTCTCCCACCTTCAGAAATCCCGCGCTGATCACAAAAATTATTTTAGTTCCTAACGCTGCCGGCACTCATTCCTCTTCCCGTTCCCCACCCTCTTCTGCCAAAGCCCGTCCCCCTAGCTGTCTTTCCATATATTACCAAAACGTTAGAGGCCTGCGCTCCAAAACTCACTCAGTTTTCCATAATTCCTTCCTCTTCCCTCACGACATTTTTGCGCTTACAGAAACTAACTTAATTGCTAGCGTAAATAGCAATGAATTATTTTCTGCAGACTTCACTGTTTTTCGTGCTGACACCAGCGATAATGACTTAGCTCCTACTGGCCGCGGCGTCCTCCTTGCTGTTCGCAATCGTTTCGGCGCTTGCCTTTTTACTTCCTCTAACACCTCTAATTGTAATTTCGTCTGCATCAAAATTTCTCTAACTTCTAAATTCTTGTATATACTCTGTGTCTATATTCGTCCCTCCCAGCCGCTTGAGACGTATAAAATTGCCACCGATGTGATTGATTCACTCTTCAATAGTCTTGGTCCAAATGATGAAGTCTTCGTTCTTGGCGACTTTAATCTCCCCCGCCTTCAATGGATCCGGTCTGATGACGAACTCCATTATGTCCCTCTCAACACCCTATCTGATAAAGAGACTTTCTTCATTGACCGCGTCTCTGACTCTGGTCTCTACCAGATTAGTGGTGTAACCAACAATCTGGGTAGGCAGTTAGATTTGATTTTTGTTTCCGATCCTGTCAACTCGGTTGTCATCGAGAGTGCTCATCTCCTCTCCACACTGGACCAGTATCACCCCCCACTCTTCCTCACTTTTTCTCTTGAACCCCCCCTTCCTCATATTCACTCCGAATCGTCCTACTCTCTCAACTTCCGAGCAGGGGATTTTAGCAAATTAAATCACCTACTTGATCAATCGTCCCTTCATTCCCTCTCAACTGTTTCACTGCTTTCTGTTGAAGATGTCGTAGACTCTTTCTACACCGAACTATTTACCTGTTTAGCTCAGTCTATTCCCTTCCAACCTCGTAGAGATCATGCCTCATCTCCCCCTTGGTACAATAAAGAACTTCGCTCTCTTCGAAACAAGAGAAACAAACTGTGGCAGGCCTATCTCTTAACTCGATCGGATCCCGACCTGTCCAATTACCTCTCTGTGGCTTCCCTGTTCTCTGAACGCAGCCAATACTCTTACCTCGAATATTTGGAACATATGCAGTCAACTCTTCGCTCAGATCCTAAACGCTTTTACAAATTCATTAACGTCAAAAGAAAATCCACCGGCTATCCTTCAACACTTAAACTTGACGACACATCTTCCTCCGACCCTCGCGTAATCGCTAATCTTTTCACTAAACACTTCAGTCAATCCTTCAGTGAGCATTCTCCCGAGCCTGATGCTACCTACTTCCACTTCATGCGCTCTTGCCCACAGACTACCCTAGCATCTGTCATCATTGACTCATCAGTAGTTGCTGCTTCCATCAACACTCTTGCTGATGATCACAACCCAGGTCCTGACGGAGTCCCTGCCATCGTTCTGAAAAAGTGTGCTAAACACTTGATTGAACCTCTTACCCACATCTTTCAACTTTCTATTGCCCAAGGTATCTTCCCCTCTAGGTGGAAAGATTCCTATATCATCCCCATTCATAAAAAGGGCTGTAAGAGTGATATCTCCAACTACCGTCCTATAGCGAAGCTCTCCTGCATACCCAAACTCTTCGAAAAAATTGTATACGATTGTTTATTCTTTCATTGTAAATCCTTATTTTCCCCTTCACAGCACGGTTTCCTTAAAGGCAGGTCAACTACTACTAACCTTACCGACTTCGTCTCTAAAACACTATGTGCCATGGAAAACGGTGAGGAGGTCGACGTCATCGCTACTGACTTCAGTAAGGCGTTCGACAAAATCTCACATAAACTAATTATCTTCAAACTCAGCTACCTTGGATTCAATCAGTCTTTTCTCTCCTGGTTGAAGTCATACCTTTATCAACGCCAGTACAAGGTTCTCTTCTGTTCCTCATCCTCTAACCCTTTCGTGGCCAATTCTGGTGTTCCCCAGGGAAGCCATTTAGGTCCGTTGCTTTTCATTCTGGCTATTAATGATGTTGAGTGTATTATTAAGCACTCGGATCTTTTTATCTACGCCGACGACATGAAAATCACTAAACGGATATCTTCTCCCACGGACTCCCGACTCCTTCAAGACGACCTTGACAACTTTAATATATGGTGCCACAAAAACTCTCTTGCGCTTAATGTCTCCAAATGCCAATCTATTACTTTTTCCCGCAGACGCCCTTCCTCTCCCCCCAGAGTTTACCAGTTATCTGATGAAACTATCCCCTATGTTTCCTCTCTTCGCGACCTTGGTGTCATTTGTGATAGCGAACTTAATTTTCGTGATCACATTGACAGTGTAGTTGCTAGAGCCAACTCTGCACTTGGCTTTGTTAAGCGCTGGTCTAAGGAGTTCCTTGATCCCTATGTTGCCAAATCCCTCTACGTCTCCTTCGTCAGGCCTCTTCTCGAGTACGCTTGCCAAGTTTGGTCTCCATACCAATCTACAAGCATCAACAGGATTGAAGCTGTTCAGCGTAGGTTCCTTCGGTTTGCTTTACGTGAGCTTCCCTGGGCTGACCGTCTGTATCTTCCCCCATACGAAAACCGCTTGATGCTTATTGACTTGCAGCCCTTATGGAAGCGGCGCGACCTCGCTGATATTACATTCATCCATCAGCTGCTTTCTGGGGAGATTGATTGTCCTTCTCTGCTTCAGCGGATTTCCTTCTACACCAACCCCCGCTATGTCAGGTCGGCCCCTCTCTTTCGCCCTGCTTACCACCGCACCAATTACGGACTTGCCGAGCCTCTCACCCGTATGCTTCGAATGGCCAACTCCCTTCCCTCCTTCGACTTCCATCTCTCTAAATCGTCCCTTAGGAACGAATTCCACCACAGTTCCTCTTGAATTGTTGTTCTAGGCCCCTTTCCCTTTCCTTAGCTTACTTAATTTAATCCTGCCTTCCCTTACTGCTGTTTCCCTAGCTTATAAGTTTAATTTAACTCTAGCTTTAATTGTTTTTGTTTTTGTTACGTAGCTTGTATTAAGCGAATTAAATAAATATAAAATATAAATATAAATACTGTCGCTGCAGATGCCAATCCTCCTACTATGCCACCTATGAGCAATTATCCAGTTTGCCACATCGAGAATGGCGGCTACTTCGGCTTGAAAAACCGTTGCAGTTATTCCGAGTGATATACTGTATTTGATTTCTTCGTTCAAATACCATCCAGCACCCGTAACAGATGGGGTCTTCGATCCGTCTGTGTAGAAGATATCAGTCAATCGATCCAGTAATTTGTTGGGATCATCCCATTCTTCCCTTACCGGGAGATTTATCCGAAATCTTCTTCGGAACATGGTAATTTGCGTCATATCATCCGTCGGCATGCTGAAGTGAACGCAGTGCTCTTCAAGTCTACGGGATAAGACGCCATGTCCGATGGCATGTCCGTCATGCCATAGTCCAGACTTTTTTAGTCGACATATAGCTTTCATTGCCTCTTCTTGGATTGCGAGGTCCAAGGGCCGCAAATTAAGCAGTGCGTTGAGGGCCGCAACCGGGGCTCGAGCTGAAAGCTCCTGTTATCCCTATGCACACTTCCCTCTGTATTCTGTTGAGAATAGAACAGGTAGTTTTCATCTCCGTTCTACTCCACCAGACCACTGACGCATACGTAATTATGGGTCTAATTATAGCTGTGTACATCCAGTGCACAATAGCGGGTTTTAGACCCCATGTCTTCCCAAAAGCTCTCCTACATTGCCAAAAGGCATTCAATGCTCGAGATGCTTTGTGTTCGACATGAGCCTTCCAAGTCAGTTTGCTATCTAGAATTACTCCTAGGTATTTCACTTCTTTGGAGAGTTGAATGGTTACACAATGGGAGCTTATGGCCATCGAGTTTTCTTTTCCTGGTGAACAACACAAGTGTTGTTTTCAGGGGATTCACTGATAGGCCATGTCTCCCACACCAGTTCTGGATCCTGTCCAGGGTTTTCTGCATCTTACTACAGACGACCCTAAGTGAGTTACCACAAACGAGTGCACACACATCATCAGCGTACGCCTGTATGTGTATATTTAGACTTTGCAGTTCGTCTAAAAGAGAGTCTACTACGAAACACCACAGTAACGGCGAGAGAACTCCTCCTTGCGGACAGCCTCTCTCTACTTTCATTACCGTGTCGGTGTCGCATTCTGCGAAGAGTAGTCTCTGAGATAGCATAGAGTAGATCCATCTTACAAGCATGGTATCTACACCAAATGCGGTGGCAGCATTACACATCGATGGGAACGTGGCATTGTCGAAGGCCCCCTCAATGTCAACAAAAACCCCGAGAGCGTAGAGCCCCCCGTCCGAAGCACTTTCTATCTTAGAGACTAAATCGTGCAATGCGGACTCACAGGATCTACCGCTCCTATAGGCATGCTGGTGCTCATTAAGGGGATGCCGTCTCAACGTTTCTCCTCTGATGTATTTTTCTACCAGACGTTCCAGGCATTTCAGCAGGAACGATGTCAGGCTAATTGGTCTGAAGCTTTTCGCCAGAGCATAGTCTTCCTTGCCCGGTTTGGGAATGAAAACCACTCTGACCTTACGCCATGCAGTTGGAATATATCCCCAGGTTAAACAAGCCCTAAAAATCTTCTTTAGTGCTGAGACCAGGGGATGGCCTCCTGCTTTTAGCATAGCCGGATATATACCATCCAGACCTGGGGCCTTATAGTTTTCGAAGGAGGACAAGGCATATTCGATCCTTTCCTCCGTCACAACTTTGGATGCTATATATCTGTTCTGTCTAGAAATGGCTACCCTTTCTGGATACCTTTCTAAACTTTGATTCATTTGAATCTTGTGACTGCCTGGAAAGTGGGTTTGAACCAGGATCTCAAAGGCTTCCTGTTTTGAACCCGTGTATCCGCCGTCAGGTTTGCGGAGGGAATTCAGTTTGGCCGTATTGTCCTTCTGGAAGACTTTATACAACCTAGCTGTTTCTCTCATTCCTACCAGTTCCTCACAGTATCTTCTATAAGATGAGACCTTAGAAGTTCTTATCTCGTACTTATATTCACGCTGTAGGGTTCGATAGGCCGTCCAGTCATCCTCTTTTTGGGTCTTTAGTGCCCTATTCAGAAGCTTCCTGGTATTTTTTCTGAGCCTTGAGAGGTTATTGTTCCACCAAGGGACGTTTTTGCCACATCGGCTCTTTCTAGCGGGACAAGCTCTCTCAAAAGAATCTATCAAGGTCCGACTCAATTTCTGAGTCTCATCCTCAATGTCCTTAGTTGATCGAAGCTTCGGTACATAGATTTCCTTCTCCGAAAGAATTTGTCTGTACCTGTCCCAATCAGTTTTCCTTGGATTACGTCCAGCCGGGATGTCTATGTCATCAATGGCTATCCTGTAACTTAGGTATCTGTGGTCCGAGAGAGATTCTTCATCTAGAACTCGCCAGTTAGTAATGAAGTTAGACATCTTCCTGTTGGTAAGTGTCAGGTCAATTACCTCCTGTCGCCTACTCGTGACAAAGGTTGGATTGTTGTCCACATTGTTAACCACGAGATCGTGCGACAGAATGAAATCTAATAATTTTACCCCTCTAGGATTGCATTTACTGCTACCCCATATGGTATGCTGGGCATTGGCATCGCAGCCAATTACCAGACCCAAATTATTAGATTCTGTGTATCTTACAATTTCCATAAGTTCTCGTGAAGGAGGAGGACTAATGGAGTCGCAGGGTAAATAGGCTGAGACAATAACGGCCTCATGCTTAACCCCCGAAATCTTGTAAGAAGCTTTCACCGCGACGGTGTCTTGACTACAAAATTGTCTCAACATAGTGGCTTCAATTGTGTTCGATACGAACACGCATGCCTGCGGTCGTTCTGCTCTTTCAAGGTGAAAGAGTTGTCCCCAATTGACCATACCGAGACCGCAGATACGCTTTCTACATATCCATGGTTCCTGTATTAGTGTTATTTGGGGGAATGTCCGCAGTTTACTTAACCTTCCACTGAGAATAGCAGTGGCCGATTTACTGTGCTGCAGGTTGATTTGAGTGATATTCAAGTCAGTGAACATAATGGTTTGCTGCTCCGCATATCACTCGTCGTCCACATTTATTTTCTGGCAACGTGAAATTTCACTCTCCCAAAACCTAAATGGGGACGAAGCCCGTAAACAGACTCCAGGACTTTCAGCGACTCCGTGTCTATGCCCAGAGCAAGAGTGGAACCCTCCGGATCATCAGGGTTCTTCTTCTTGCTGCTGAACGCACGAACGCGCCAGTACTTAGTCTCCAGTCCCGGGTTCTGGTTACGGAGACGGGCAAAGATTTCACCGGGTGCCTTGCGAGGGCCTGGGATCCAAACTACTGCCCGTACCAGCTTAGGCATGTCGCTACCTTTTGTAGCAGAAAATTTTATGCCGTCACAAGCTGGGAATTGTTCCACAATTGAGAGCAGCCACCTGAGGGAATGTTCATTCGTGCATTGAACTTTCAGGGTTCCGTCACGAAAGACCATCCCCTCAAACCTGGGTGACTCTTTGGTCTCTCCCAAGAGCTTCCAAATGTGGTCCTCCACAAAGGTTACATGTCGTTGCGACATTTCCTTTTGTGGGTTGTCGGCCTCAATCACAACGACTAGGGCTTGGGAAGCAGCCTCAGCAAAGCTTTTGCCACCCCCACCCCCCCCCCAGCCGTCGTCCTTGAGCCCGACGAAGCTGCACCCTCCAGCAGCCCGGTACGAGGATCGGGTTTCCCCTTTACCTCGTCCGGTGAGCCTTGTGCCAGGAGACCGGTCTTAACGACTTTCCTCCGTTTGCGCTTGCTCATAGGCTGCGTAGATGGTATTTTGGCTTCTCCGGCGCAACCCGCACCAGTCGAGGTGCTCGGAGTGGATGAGTCCTCCTCCGACCTACCTCTCTTGGCGGCTGTTGTCACCGGAGTCGAGGAAGAAGGGACAGAGCCCTTGACAAAGTGGGCTTTCGCTTCCTTTGCCTTAGCTCTGTTCTGCTTAATCCTCAGCCGTCGCAGCTGTCGTTTGGACAACCCCTCTTTTTCTTAGATGTTAGTTTGAGGGCGGGTGATTTTGTCCGTGGTGGGATCAGGATTAACCGTAGTCACAGCGGGCTGCTTTCCGATCCTTTCCTGTTCCAAAAGAAGGCTCTCCATTGACTGTGTCAATGTGCCAATCGATGACAGTCCGTCTTGCGACCTTCTGTCATCGGAGTCCAGTAGAGAACTTCCTCCTCGGCCTGGACTCGCCACCTCGGCAGTACATGGAAGTGGGGCCTGCACATTCCTAGCCCCGGCCGCTTGTACAGCGGGAGGATTCCCAGCAACAGGCTGGTTACCTCGTGCAGACGTTAAAACCGCTGGCTTGCCTTCCATGTGTGCTTTTTGGTGACCCTTCTTCGTCTGGCGCCTCAAGACTAACCTGTTCGACATGGGAGACCCTGCCGGCAGCACCCTGCTACCGTCGACTTAGCTCAGTCAGTCATCGACGCACGCAAGCTCCTCCACCACGGCAAGGTGAGGGTACCAGTCGGAGGAGTCGGCGGATAGTAGTGTGAGCTCTCTCCTCTTGTCGAAAGCACCCCCAATGGAGTTCTCGAGCTCGAGAAGCAGCGAGGTAGTACCACGATGTTGTGGTATATCCCCTAGACTGTCACGGTCCCAATGTAGTGGAGTCCTAACCACTAGACGATCACGGTCGCCATGTAGTGGGATCCTAAGATGCGTTCTATTCAGTGGGGCTATCTTCGTTGTTGGATGGGTAGCTCTTTACGAGCACTTTCCCAAGGGAGTTTTTGAGGCAGCTCTCTTTGAGCAGGAACCTCAGAGGAATTGGTAGGGCAGCACGAGTGCACGGTCCCAGTGTAAAGTCTTTGATGGCTTTCAGTCAATTCCTCGTTTATTTAGAATTTCTTAGCCTATTTATACAAAAATATTCTTACGTCTCCACACCTTACTCAGCGTCTCACATTAAGTGCACTCACTCCGCAACGTAAGGGGTTCAAATTACTCCCGATTCGTGAGACAAATATTTCGAGTGTTTATGATGCGCGATGCACTTTCCCTTGTTGCTGCCTTAGGCGCCGACGGGCTAGGCTCTCACTCGTTGTTTCTCCTGCATTATGCGTGAAACGTGAGCACCCCCTGCAATGTGGGTCAGCGCTCCACCTGTGCTGTCCGGCAGTGACCTACATATAGTGCGGTAGGTCGGGATCTTAAGTGCTGCGCTTGGTTTCATGTTCTCTTTTGAGTTATGCGTTTAATGTTTGGGTGACTCTGGCAGGTTAATTGATAGGCGTATCACAATGTCTTCGGAACCCGTGAACCCCTCTCTGGAGAACACCCTCCAAAAGGCAGGAGAGTCTGTGCCCCAAAATTTTCTCGAGAAGGCGTGACAGACAGGATAATAGCGAGATCGGACGGAGAACCTTTGGAGTGAGGGTGCCATTGGCGGTGACAGTCTTCTTACGGATTGGGATGAGGGTGGCATTTTTCCACGCATGGGGGCAAATGCTTCTCATCAGTATTATGTTGTAGAGAGAGACGATTCTCTCTTTGAAGGATTTAGGAGCTTCTTTGATCATTTTGTAAGAGACTTTGTCATGTCCTGGTGTAGATCCCTTACATTTGCTAAGGGTAACTCTTAGCTCATGAAGGGATATTGGGGTGGATAGTTTTTTGTTTGGGTCAGGGGAAAAGGGCCTGTCCGTGAAGGACCAGGAGGTCTTAGCCTGAATCTGTTCTGGGCTGAAAGTGTTGTTATCAGAGTAGCTAGACCAGGATTGAGCTAGCTGAAGGGCAATACTTGTGGAGTCGGTGTAGAGCCTGCTGTCAACTGTCAAATTAGCAATCAGGCTGGGAGACCTGTTGCCGGAGATTGCCTTGACTCGACTCCATGCATCGGCTAGGTTAAGGTCAGGATCTATTGAGTTAGCGAAATTAACCCAGGATTGTTTTTTTCGCTTCTTTAATCTCTTTATTTGTTAGTGCCGATTTCCTACGATAATCAAGCAGGTTATTATTCGTATGATGCCTCTGAAATTTTTTCCAGGCTCTGTTTTTCTCCCTGATACGTGAGAGGATGCGCGAGTTCATCCACACTGGTTGGGATTGGGGTTTTGGGCCAGAGACAGGCATGCTACCCGCCGCAGCCATTCTAATAATTCGCGTTATCTGTGCAGCCTCTTGATTGATATTAGGGGATGGGGGACGAAGGGAGGTCTCCGTTCTGATCAGTCTCCTATATGTTTCCCAGTTTGCCTGATGTTCTGCGAACTTGTAATTAGGTTTAAAGGTAGCGGCTTGAGAGCCGCCTCTAATTACGATGGGGAAGTGGTCACTTCCCTCGGGGTTGTCATGTAGGGACTAATCAAGCCGGGGGGCCATGTGGGGCGGTGCAAGGGAGAGGTCTATTGCGGTGAGGGAGCCAGCATTAGAGAGGAAGGTAGGGGATCCGGTGTTGAGAACACAGAGTGAGCGGGACTCGATCCAGGCGGCAACCTGTCGCCCTCTAGGACTCCAGCTACCAGAGCCCCATAGGGGGCTGTGGGCGTTGAAGTCCCCACCATAAATGGTGTTTTCGGGAAGCTGGCTAGCCACGGCCTCTAGGTCTTGTGCCGTTATCTCAACTCTGTTCTCAAGGTAAAAATTTGTTAGTGTAAGTGGGTGGGGAAAATTAATCGAGACCGCGCATACTATAAGGTTAGAATTGATGTTGAGTTCTGCGGCTGGGAGAGAGCTGTGTACCAAAATGGCCACTCCTCCCTGCCTGCGCTCGCGGATGGAGTTGTATCCGTAAAACGAATAGGAGCCCAGCCGTTTAGGCTGATGTTCCAACAGGATGTGTGTTTCCTGGAGGAGAATTATATGAGGTTTGTATTGGGCAATGAGGATTTCAAGGTTGGGGAGATTGTTGTACAAACCTCTAATGTTCCATTGTAGGATCGTTAGATGCCTAAACGGAGAACAAGAGGTAGGGTTAATGGAACAATTCATAGGTGAAGTCTATTATTCGAGTTGGAGATCTTCCCCATCGCTCGAAAAGGTCGATACTGATGGGCAAGAATCCATATCGTCATCGTTGTTGGGATTTTTAGCGAATGGAATGTCTAGGCTCGGGCCTGAGACTGCTAGTATTTCTAAGCTGTTGGGCTGGAGGTCTAAGGTGTTTTTTGTAGTGGAGTTAGTTAAATTTTTTGCGTTTGGGGTGAGGGGAAGGGGTTTGGTGACTAGGGGTTCTGTGTTAGTGTTTGTTTTGTGTAGGTGTTTGTTGTCACGTTGTTTTTTCGAGTGTGTGTGGTCGTTTGTCGAGATAGGAGATGGACTTGCCTGCTCGTTGCAGGGTTTGGGTGGTCTTAGAGTGAGAGCCAGTGCCTGCCAGACATACGTTAAAGTATAAAAGCTGAAAATTTTTTTGCGTGTTCTCACTGGTGTAGGGAACAATGTTTGGGGGTTACAAACCTTGAGTAACGGTGCCTTCGGTAGGTATCAGGTAATCAAGGTGCGCAGTACCTGAGCTCTCTCACGTTAAATTATAAAAGCTGAAATTTACACAGAGTGTTCAAATGACCATTCTAAGTCATTATTTCAAAGGCCAGACCTATCCGAAGGGTCTAACACTCCCCCAGACGCGGTAGAAGGTCAAATGCACTGAGAGAGCATTGCTCAGGTACATGAATGCATTTAAGAGAGTATTCTTGCAGTTTAAATTTTATAATTAATGAAAATTATATGTCAAAATTACTGAAAAATTATCATACAATAATTTTTAAATAGCCAGACATATTCGAAGGGTTACACACCCCCTTAGACTGAATAAATACTAGCTAGAACTATACATGAGAGAGCTGCAGAAAACTGTTAAGTTAAGTGATTTTAATACGGAAAAAATTATTTATTCAGTACATAGAAATTGAATTTAGATTGTTTATTTATTAATATAAGTAAATAAATTAAATTTAGCTTAATATTAATTAGTAAATACACATATATATATATATTATTCATGCTTAATATTATAATATATTTAATCATCTTTATTTTCATCGTTGTCATCGTCATCTTCATAATTTCCATAATTCTCATCATTTTCCCAGTCATGTAATTGATTGCTTTCATTGGTTTCAACACTGTCTCCTTCTGATATTTCTGTGAAAAAGAAACACATTTATTTGATACTTGGCTGCTATTGAATTAAAATTAACTTTTGATTAAAAAAGTACCTGATGGAGTTTTAAGTGCATCACTGACGAAGTTTGGTAATTGATCGCCTTCGAACCATCTAAAGCCATATTGGTTGTCATCATTGATCATCCATCCATAATCTTCTGGGTTGTAAATGTGAGGGTTCTTTAAGTGAGCATTGGTCCAAGTGCTTGCAATATATTTTGTTCTTAAAACGTGCTGAATGAGTTCACTCTTACAAGGTGGTAGATTACTCGCGTCGAAATTTCTTAATTTTATTTGAAATGATTCATTTACATCCGCAGCTGTGTAGGTATTAATAAACAATTGGAGTCGCGCTGCATCTACATCATTTATGCCTGCTACATTATATAAATCACAGATGAACTGCTGGACCGTGTTGAAAACAATAGTTTTCTCCTCTTCATTATGAAAATCAACATTGGCAAGATTAGCAAAGAGTTGTTGATATTCTTCTTTTTTCTTCAACAATTTAAAAAGCTTGACTTTGCCTTTTTTGAAAAAAGCGGGATTATAATCACATCCTGTCATAGCGTGAAGTGCAGGCAAACTTTTGCATATCACATTTCCTTGATTTTTATGAATTGTTGTGAGATCTATGTATCTCATTTTATTTCCAGTTCCTGAAAGCATCCATACCTGTGATTTTTCATTTTTGATATGATCCATATGACCAAGTATTATAGCAGCGATGTCAGTATCGCTAGCTCTAATAACAATATTCGCCTCATACTCGATGTTGCACAAATGATATACAATTTTTGTGTCTGCTTCTTCATGATCTTGACATGTAAGATCTTCAAGTATGTTGCATATCACTTTATCATCATTGTTAGTAACGAACGAATGACACTGTTTGAAATTAACATTAACTACTTTATCGCCAATTAATGGAGCAACTTCATCACTTGCCCAATGTAATATGAAGAAATCAATAAGAGCTTCCTTAAATTTAGAGTTTTTCAATTCTTTTGTGAAATCAGAGGGTCGAACTTGATCAGGTCCAGTAATGGTAAAATCCAGTTTTGAAAATTCTTGACGGAGACTTCTTTCGTAGTCTTTGATTGATGGCGTGAAATATTGATCGAATATTATATCAATTCGCGATGCATTAAAATTACAAAACTTTTGTAACATTTTTTTGGAGATATTCCCGAACGTCTTTGGAACTTCTGTCATAGTATGCAATAAGAAGAAACCATCAATTATCACTACATCTATGTGAGGAGGTGGTTGGTGTTCAATTCTTTTTTCCAAATGTTTCATTAATGCAGATTTTTCAGTTTTACTAATAGTACCATCTAGATGACACATCGACATAGGCACTGGTGTTATTGGATATGAAAGAATTTTAGATATATCGATATTAAAATCTATTGATATTCCAAGCATACGTCCAAATAAATCTCGCTGGATCTTTATTTCTTGTATTTTACCTCCTATTTGAACTTTCTTATTCTTCTCATAATCACAACTAAAATTTTTAAATGGAATTTTTTTGATACTCTTCTCAAATCTACTAATATCGGTTTGACATTCAGTTATAAAAGTATGTCTCCCTTGGTCACCTATCTTCTCTAAATTCAAAAGAAAATTTTCTACTTCATTAGACGCTGCTTTACCAGATGAAATGTTGATTAATTGATCTGTAGGTATTGTTTGGCTGAAAGGATTGATGAATTTATCAAAAGTTGTAATAAACGTTTGCAATTGTGTAATACTATTTTTAATATTGTTATTATCTAAATCTGCTGAAACATCCTGTTGTTTTTGTAAACCTAAATGTTCGTAAACATGACTTATTATTGTTGCTCTCACATCATGGCTTCGAGCCCATCGTTGACGAGCAGAAATCGAATTTGTATAATGTATAACTCCTGTAAGCCTTCTAGCAGCATCTGCATTGATTGTTTGCTCCAAAACTAAATCAATGGGTTGTTGTGAAAATGTTTTGTCGGTTCTCTTGATTCCAAAGAATCCTTTTCTAAATTCATCAGATAAGCCAGGATGAGTTTCGTTGACTTTCAATAAATTATCTAAGTATTTGACAGTCCACCTAGCATAATTTGGCTGATTACATGTGAAGAATAAATTTGTGATTTTTGGTAGAACATATTGGAACGGCTCAAAATCTCCAATGCGGATGCTTCTCGACAATGTTAAATAATAATTTACTAAATTGATATAGATTAAATAAAATTGAGAAGTTTTTCCATGCTCTCCATTGAGTGTTTGCTCCTTGAATCGTGAATAGTCTTCATATATTGTTTTAATTTTATCATTTTCGATTTGGAATATGACTTTTTACAACTTTGTAATCTTTTTACTTCATCTATCATCTCATCAGTAAATTTTATATTTTGCATTTGCAAAAACGATTGAAAGTGCAGTACCTCCAACCCTAGTGCCATAAGAGGATGCAATCTTTTGCATCTGTTAAAATGTTTTCCTTCCAGAAATCCCTTCAAAGATCCATTTGCTATCAAGTTACTTTCAACCATAACATTAGTTAGTCCACAGTCAGTTATTACTTTTCCAACAGCTTTAAAATATGCCATCATAATATGGAAAGGTCCTACATGTATGAATAGTTTATCAAACATAGGTTTTTCTGTTGATTGAATTTGCAAAGCAACTTTTGCAATTGCGAGATCGTATGTCACTTGGATATAAGGTTGTTTCAATTCTTCTGCAATTTCCAAACTTTTTTTCATTGTCTCTAAAACGACTGATGTATTTGTTGGTGATGAATTAATTGGAGTTAAATAAGAGATTACTTGTTTTGGACTATTACTGTCATCAATCCGACTATTAAATCCAACCCACAGAGGCACATCAGGTATTTGTAAAGCATGACTTATCATCCAAGTCATATCTATGTTCGTATATAATTTAAGATTTCTGGGTGAAGAATTTTGTGTGTTATTACCAGTTGACTCTAAAGTATCTGTCATTTTCGGTTTCTTAGGATAAGACACAATTTCTGATGTTATCGCTTCAAAAGTTCTTCTTTTCCTACGTTTTGGTAAGGGATCATCGTTTACAGATGGAGAATCTGAAGATTCGACAATATCAGAAGTAATGTTTTGGTAAATGATTCCTACCGTGTCGTGAAGTGTATCCTTGCCACTTCTGGTTTCGACAAACCGATCAAAATTATCATAAGCTACTCCAGTACATAGCTCTGAAGATTTTTTTATAGTCTCTGGTAAGAGAGTCGACTTCTCTACTGAAGTATATGTCACCTCTGTTTCCAATTCTTCAACTCCTTGATAACTAATACAATGTCCATATCGATTGACAATGTCAATGACTTTCCTGCTGCTTGTCAAACTTTTTAAAGTTAAACCTAAAAGAATATGCTTCGAAGTTTTAATTTTACCATTATGAATTCCATAAACAACATCTTCGCTGAATGATTGAGCAATACGCAAACGTTTTGTGCTATTTTTTCGACTACTGCAACCGTTAAGCAAGACATGATAGAAGTCTAACAATGTTTCTGGTAACGTGATTTCTCCGTTTATAAGATCCTGAGTTGAAATTTTTGCTGGTAATTTTTGAGGTTTAGTAGCTAATATTTTTTTCCTTAGAAGCAACGCAGCTCTCTGTAA
This sequence comes from Philonicus albiceps, assembly GCA_963969385.1. Taxonomy (NCBI): domain Eukaryota; kingdom Metazoa; phylum Arthropoda; class Insecta; order Diptera; family Asilidae; genus Philonicus; species Philonicus albiceps. The sequence goes on along the minus strand of CAXAKG010000008.1, from coordinate 678,379 downwards.
AATATCTTTATCTTGCAAATGTTCGTATGATTTATCATCGATCACTGAAAGATACTTTGGGGCTATTAATTTTTTATTGTGTGTGGTTATAAATTTAATGTCATTACGAAAATGTTGAATTATTTTGTCTTGAAGATGCTGAGGTGTAAATGTAGAATCTATTTTCTCTGAATTTTCTTTTGGATCAGTTTCTAACAATTCAATGTAATGTCTATGTAAGGAAGTTAAAAAAAACATCGACCTTTATCAATAACATTTTCTTGTATGTATTGACGGATTTCTTCAAATGCTCTTTGATGACAATTTCGACGCTCATGCCAAATAGTTTCCACTGTTTCTTTCGTTGATAGTTTAATTTTATTGTTGAAATCGACTCTACATACAGTGTGATAGTATATTTTTGGAGCAAAATAATTTATTAATCTCTTGTATAAATCTTTGTGTTCCTCTCTATCTTTAACGAAATCTATTATTGAGGATTTCAATGATTCTGTTTCAGATTCATCAAGGGGTTGGACTTTAGATCGATGTTTTTTTCTTTTAAGGTTGCAGAACACGCAAATTTTACAACTAATTTCAATATTTGCATCACTTTCGGTAGGAATCTCTTCTAGGGTTGAATCAAGATCACTTACATTCTCAAATACCTCGTGGGTCATTAAAGTTGATGCCTCTTGTTTTACAGATTGTAAAGTTTTGTCTGATGATCTTGGTGTAGTAGAGCTGGTAGATTCATCCGTCGATGTTGATGGTGTTGGAATCACGTCTGGATCTTCAGAATATTTTTTCATCAGTGCTGTAAATGTCTTGTAGCACTCTCTATGGTAACCACCTTCCATCTCTCCACTTGGTAAAACCACATCTTTATATTTAAGTTTATATTTTTGTCGTGATTTTAATATACTTTTACACTTTTTCAATGTTTGTTCAAGAAATAAAATCACATTTCCACTACTCTCATGACAAAATACACAATCTACATTTTCTTCCATGATTATAAACTTATTTCACTGCAATTTTGCTCTTAAAATTTTCTTTCGAAACACTACCTTCAACTTTCGGAGTCAAAAGTATACTGGCATCTGTTGAACCCAGTGCCCCAAAAAGACATTTAGAATTTTGACCTTGTACTACGTTTGGAGGGATTTTAGACCCTTCGAAATTGTCCAGCTGTTCAGAGTGTACTGTGGAATAGGCATTTACTCCATACCTGTATATTTCGTCATCTCTAAAACCCACTAATACTATTTTATACGTATTCACGTACACGGAGACATTCTTTCGCTTGTACTCCACCTTTTACTGTGTCAAGGAATATATGATACCCTCCAAATAGACCTAAGTGTTTGAATATTCTTGCAAAATAATTCTCAAGAAAAATATATAAAATAATATTTAAAATATTATAGTCAAATTTCGTTCAATATTATTAAATTATTCTAAATTTTTTTAGTTATGTCATGATTATTAAATAATACATATCTATTTATGTATATTTTATATTATTTTAAAACTACTAAAAAATTCAAAAATACTGATAAATATTTTTTTTTCCATTTAGTCATAAACATAAGTAACGACTTATCGATGCATTCGACTTTATACCACTAATAAATATCACTCTAATATTAAGCTAAATTTAATTTATTTACTTATATTAATAAATAAACAATCTAAATTCAATTTCTATGTACTGAATAAATAATTTTTTCCGTATTAAAATCACTTAACTTAACAGTTTTCTGCAGCTCTCTCATGTATAGTTCTAGCTAGTATTTATTCAGTCTAAGGGGGTGTGTAACCCTTCGAATATGTCTGGCTATTTAAAAATTATTGTATGATAATTTTTCAGTAATATTGACATATAATTTTCATTAATTATAAAATTTAAACTGTAAGAATACTCTCTTAAATGCATTCATGTACCTGAGCAATGCTCTCTCAGTGCATTTGACCTTCTACCGCGTCTGTTAGTGAGTGTTAGACCCTTCGGATAGGTCTGGCCTTTGAAATAATGACTTAGAATGGTCATTTGAACACTCTGTGTAAATTTCAGCTTTTATAATTTAACGTGAGAGAGCTCAGGTACTGCGCACCTTGATTACCTGATACCTACCGAAGGCACCGTTACTCAAGGTTTGTAACCCCCAAACATTGTTCCCTACACCAGTGAGAACACGCAAAAAAATTTTCAGCTTTCATACTTTAACGTATGTCTGGCAGGCACTGGCTCTTAGTCTATTAGGATGAGTAGGCCTGTCGGAATCCTTTTACCGGGTTCTTCTCCTGGACGGGTAATTTGTATAACGTCGGTGATGCCCTGGTCTTTTAATCCCTCGAAGATCTCTTGTTGCGACATGAGACGGAAATCGGGAGAGTACACCTTGCCCTTAACCGAATTCAGTGTCTCGTGCATTTTTACGGCAACGGGGATTCCGGCTATTGTGTTTGCTTTCAGGAACAGGTTTGCAATTTTTTGATTTTCCACCAGTAGTAGGAGGGATCCATCGCGAACGTAGCTAGCCTTGGAAAATTTGGTAGATATAGGATCGACACCTCTTCTTAGCAAAAAATGATTATGATATTTTAGCGTTTTGTTTGGGTCGGTGGTTTGGATGATGATGTATTTTGGTTGATTATGGCTCGGGTCACTGATCAGAATTTGTCCTGGCAATGCTGGGAAGGCTTCGTTGACCGGTGGGTTTCTATTTCTTTTGATGGCCTGCTTCATCCTTTTCGGCGGTTGAGCTTCCAGTACCGAAAACCTGTTGGCGTCGGCAGAGCCGTTCGCCATTTTCGTTGCCAACTTTCGGAGTGGCTCAAATTTGTTATTCACTTTTGGACCACTAACTTTGTTCTTTGTTCGTGAGTTTTGTGGGGAAAACACTAACTGGCTGTGACAGCTCCAAACCACGTGCGGCCAAGCTTTTACCCGCGGGCTCCGGGCAGCCGCAAGGGAAGTTATCTCCCGCAGGAGTACACGCCGGGAATGTAGACACCACTCCGGGCGGGGGAAAAAAGTCCAAAGTCTGGAAAACACAATCCAAAAACTGAAGCGAAAATACAAGCACGGTTTAAGCAAATCAAAACAAAGTCCGGAACCGCCGACGTCCGTCCACTCTGGTAGCTGAACCAAGACTGTAAAATTATTAATAGTACGGTACCTATTTCATCTAGTACAGTTCTAGCGTTAAAATAGTCGATTGTATTTGTTGTAGTTATTTTGGCAATATCATTTATTTTGTTGGCTAATCTGTTTTCGTTTTGCTTAATAAGGCTTAATGTTTTGTTATAATCTTTGATAATACTTTCCGTTAGTGAAATTTGCCTATTTAATGTTTGCGCTATGTTATTTTGTTTGGATGTTAAGGTTTTAATAGCATCATCAAAATGTTTGCTATCTTGTGCGTCTAAATTTCCTGTGATACTTTTGAACAGTGTCCCTAATCCGTCGAAGATTCCTCTCTTTGCTCGCGGGTTTGAAATATGGACTAATGAATATAACTTTTGCTGGGCCATGTGTAATTGAGTTTCTGTTAGGCTTTTTAGAGTTTTTAATCCGGAGTTGAGTGATTGGTAGTTTGTTTCGAGTATTGACACGTCTTCGTATTTATCCGAAATGGAACGGAGTAGATTTTCTATAGGTTCGAGATCGAAATGGTGAAGGAATGTGTGGTATGAAGTTCTTATTTTAGTGCTACCTAATTTGAAGGGAAGTATGCCGGGATTTGATTTTAAGTTTGTAAGTTTAATCTTCTCCGCGACTACTACTGCCAGCAGGGCGAGGAAGTTCCTGTAAGTAAATGTTGGGTTTTTGATTAGTAGAGACCCTTAAGTTGCTTTTATGGTAGGTATTTTTAGGGGTTTCTATTGTGATATCGCCTTCATTTTGGACAACTTGAGGCTTAAAGAGGGTTCTGTTTTGTTTCTGGTTCTAGTTTTGTGGAATGCTAAAGTGTTGGGTAGGTGATTTAAGGGTTCTTCGCGATTTAGATTTGATTTTTTAATAAGGTTTATTTTTTGACTGTGCATTTTGTCGTACAGGTTTTCGTATATTTGTTTGGTTTTATCTTTATGTTCATTTATGTAATTAGAATATAGGAGTTTATCGATGTCGAGATTGAAGGGATTTTGGGTATCCAAATGACCGTTAATAATATCGATTGGTTTTTGACCCGTTGCGGAGTGGATTGAATGATTGTAACCCAGAATTGCGTAAGGCATTTGATCCACGATGTTGAGCTCTTTCCTCGTTTCGCTGAGTATTCGTAATTCAATAATTGTTGAGTGAAACCTTTCTATTGGGCTATTTGAATTGGGGTTAAGTGGTGTTGTGTAATGGACTTTTATTTTGTGCTGTGAATTCCTTCAATATATTATTTTTCAATTCGGTTCCGTTATCGACCACTAAAAGTTGCGGTATTCCATGATGTGTCATGAAATTTATGAAAGCCTTTGTTATGTGAATTGCTGTTAATCCTTGTAAGGGATATGCTTGTTCGTATTTCGAAAATTTATCAATTATAGTTAAGAACTTTTGTTTTTTGATGGTGAAGGTGTCTTCGTGGACAACTTCGAAGGGTTTTGTAGGCGTAGGAGTGATACAGAATTTTTGTTTTGGGGGATTGCGTTCATATTTCATTACTTGGCACAAGGTGCAATTGTTAACAAGGTTCGTAACCGTTTGTTTAATATTAGGCCAATAGAAGTTAAGTTTTATTCGAGCCAGAGTTTCGGATATACCGCGATGGTTTGTTTTGTCTTCGTGGTATTGTTTCGCAATTGTCTCTTGTTGACTTGTACTTGTGATGTCTTCCAATATTTGTTTACAAAGAATTACTAAAATTTTGAATTACTAAATGTTCTTTTAAGTATGTCGCATAATTTTGGGATACATTGTTCCGTATCTATGTTTACTGCAAAAGTTTTTTGTGTAAGCGCTAGTTCCTTAAAAGTGTTAACTATTTCTTCTTCAAAATTATTTTCAGATATTTCTATAACAGTTCGAGTTTTGTTTTGAAAAAGATGGGATAATTTTGGTAATTTTGGTAGCAAAGGGACGACTTTGAAGAATATTTGATTCTGAAAATAGTTTATGGGTGTTTCCGAAACTGGTAATTCGAAAATAGGGTTTTCTACGCTCGTGTGGACAGTGTTGTCCTAGTCGTTTAGTTGATCAAGTTCAGGGGCATTTCCGTCTGGGGTTTCAGAAATATTTCCGTCTAGTGAACATGTCTCCCAGCTTTCGCTATTATCTGGGCTTGTAGTGTTAGTATTAATTTCGTTAATTTTTATTCTTGATAACGCGGCGGCGTTTGACTTTGTTAGACCCTTTTTATACATTATTGTATAATCGTATTCTTCGAGTTTGAGTCTCCATCTTGTTAATTTCGCGCTAGGATCTTTGATAGAAAATAGCCAATTTAGCGGCTTGTGATCTGTGTATATAAAGAATTTCTTGCCATAGAGGTATGGGCGGAAATACTTAGTCGCCCATACTATAGCTAGTAGTTCGCGCTCGATCGTGCTATAATTTTGTTCAGACTCGTTCATGGTTCTTGATGCGAAACCAACAGGCTTATCCCGACCTGGAGGGCCTTGGGAAAGAACAGCTCCTAGTGCAAATTGACTACTGTCTGTTGTAAGATTGAATGGTCGTGAGAAATCTGGGTATTGTAGGATGGGCTCGTTGGTTAGAAGTTCTTTGCACGTTTCAAAGCAACATATGTATTCGGGGTTCAGTTCTATTTTCCGACCTTTTTTTAGGCAAGAAGTCATAGGCTTAGTTATTTTTGCAAAGTTAGGGATGAATTTCCTGTAGTAGCCTAATAAGCCCAGGAATCCTTTGATTTCCTTGGTTGTTTTTGGAAGTGGATACTTTTTAATACAGTCAATTTTATCCGGATTAGGCTTTATGCCTTCTCGCGTAATTATATGCCCTAAGTACGCGGTTTCTTTTTTCAAGAATTCTGATTTGCTAAGTTGAATTTTAAAATTTGCTTTTTGGAGACGCTGAAATACCTTCTGAATATTATCGATGTGTTCCTGCAGAGAGGTTGAATAAACGACAATGTCATCAACATAAACGAGGCATATTTCGTTTTGGAGGCCTTTGAGAATGTTATCCATGACTCTCTGAAATGTAGCCGGCGAGTTCTTTAGACCAAAGGGCATTCTTAGGAACTCATAATGGCCGTTTTCTACAATAAATGCGGTCTTAGGTGCATCATCCGGGTTCATCCCGATTTCATGAAACCCGCTTGCTAAGTCTATACCTAGTCTTGCCATAAATTCTGCCACACAACTTCTAGTGCGCGCTTTCTCAGAAATTAGCCTGGAATTGTACCGTTATGTTGCACTTTGTAACAAATGAACTGTACGGCGTAATATTCCGATCAGTTTGGTGACAGTCTTTGACTCGTAATCATGAAGTGGGGAGTAAAAGAAAATCGTATCGATGTAATAGCACTCCACAAGTGTGGAAAAAATGCTTCTGAAATTTTGAATTTGTTGAAACCGCTAAAAATAACAAAAAGATTCATTTATCGTGCCATAGAACGATTTAATGAAACCTTAGGCATAGATGATAGAGCAAGGACCGGTCGTCTACTTACCGTTAGAACAGTTAGTGCCATCAAAACTGTCCGAGAGCGCATCTGTAGAAATCCACTGCGAAAACAAAAAATTTTGTCGAGGAAGTTGGAAATCTCCAGAAGATCGATGAGTAGACTCATTCGAGATGATCTTCATATGAAGGCTTATCGTCGGTCAACAGCCCACATGTTGACTCCACGGTTAAAGGAAATAAGATTGGAAAGATGCAAGAGTCCCTTGCTTTGGCACGCAATCAATGGTCCTGAGAACATCCTCTTAACCGACGAAAAAATTTTTACAAGCAAGTTTTTAATAAACAAAATGATAAGGTTTATGCAACGTCATCAGAAGAAGCTAAAAAAACGGTTCCCAGGGTGCAACGAGGTCATCATCCAGCTTCTGTAATGGTTTGGTGGGGTGTATCCCATAAAGGTGTCACAACAATCCATTTTTGCGAAAAAGGTGTCAAAACCGGTGCGGCGGTTTATCAAACCAACGTGCTGGAAGGTGTTGTGAAACCTTTATCGCAAACTCTCTTCGGTGGACAACATTGGGTCTTCCAGCAAGACTCTGCTCCTGCTCACAAAGCAAAAAGCACACAGGAGTGGCTTCGCAACAACATTCCTGATTTTATTGCACAAGAAGATTGGCCATCCGGGAGTCCAGATTTAAATCCGCTGGATTATGCATTATGGACAGAGTTAGAGAACAAGGCCTATAGAACTCCCCACCGCAATTTGGACAGTCTGAAAAAATCGTTGGTGAAAGCAGCAAATGAAATGTCGTTGAATACCGTGCGTGCCGCAATAGATCAGTGGCCACAACGTTTAAAAGCTTGTATAAAAGCTAAAGGAGGTCATTTCGAGTAAAGCTTTTATTAATTAATTAGCAATATCTTATTAAAATAAATTTCGTTGGAATAAACATATTATCTTTTATTGTTTAGATTTTATGGTTCTTTAAAGTTGTGACAGAATTTATGGCACGACTATGTAGGTAGTTGAGAAGTAATTGCACTTTCCCAACTTGTCGAGGACGTCATTTATGTTTGGTATCGGGTAACGATCGTCAATAGTTTTCTGGTTTAATTTTCTGTAATCTGTGACGATTCGCCACTTTTTCTTTCCCGTGGCATCCACTTTTTTTGGTACTATCCAAATGGGTGAAGACCACGGTGAGTTGCTCGGTATTATTATATTCTGGTCGAGCATACTATTTGTTTTTGAACTTATTTTTTATGAATGAATTGATATCGGTAGCTTCTTTGGTGTATAGGTACTTCATCGGTTGTCCGAATACCATGTTTTATTTGGTTAGAAAAGGCTTTAAGGGGAGTCTTCTTTATAGAATATATCTGCGTATTTTTCGCAAAGTAACACAATATGATTTCTCTCTTCCTGATTCATGTGGTCAGTTCTAAGGAACTTTGCTATATTTTCTTCACTAAATTCTGTCTCTGTTTGCGATAGGTTCATCTGGTAGCATTCGAAGTGATTTTTTAAAGGAAATGTTTTGAAAGGGTACAGTATAGTAATCTTCGCATCTTCGTTAGATGTATTATGGATTTCGGTATTTGCCCAGCCATTGTTGGCGTTTGTTACAGTTTCTGGTATAACACAGTTTTGAATACTTTGCTTTGGTAGGATAATATCACCGGATTGAGTAGTTACTGGGATTTTAATTTGCAGAATCGTGTTCCCAGGGATAGATTTTTCTAAAAGAACTTTTGGGCTTGCTTTAAGTAGATCAATATTCATTTTGGTGGCGGGTGTAACAAATTTGTGGCTGGGGAAATTTAGGCTGGCGTTTAATATTTTTATTATGTCCATTCCTATTAAACCATCGAAGATACTGTGAAACTTATACGCGTAAAATTTTAGTATAACACTCGCTTTCAATTTTTTAAAAGCTGGGATAGTTACTGAGAAATGGTGCTTGGAGGAGGCAAATGAAGTGGATACGGTATAGGGGTCGTGTATCTTGTACGTTGAATAAAATTTTTCTATAACTTCCGGATTGACGAATGACTTTGTCGATCCTGTATCGAGTAGAAGTTTTAGGGGGGGTCTTTTATTGTAATGTAAGGGAGTTCTCTACTATCTAAAGAGAGATTCATGTCAATTACGTTAATTCGGTAGCAGTCTGGTCCTCGTAAAAATTTTGATAGTCACTTTCGACGGGTTCTTCAGAATATTCATATTCTTCTTCTTACACTTGTTCTGTGTTATAGAGTTCGTCTATATCCATCTTTGAAGTCGATGGTTGGGGGTTTCTTGGAGGATTGGTTTAGCGGGAATTGACACTCATGGAAGTAGGTTTTTCTTGATTACGGGTCTGGTCTGGGTTTGGTTTCGAAACATTTTTTTGCTTCCCGAAAACCTGCGAGTGGGTTGGCAGCTTATTTGGCATTTGTTTGTTTATTTATTTATTTATTTGGTTCGCTTAATACAAGCTACGGACAAATTAACTTAACACTAGATTTAACAGTAACTTAGAGACGCTAAAACTAACCTAATTAAGACTAGATTGAGGAGGCGGGATGGACAGGTAAAGGGCTCGCTTAAGGGAGGATTTGTCTAGGTGGAAATCAAAGGGAGCAGAGTTGTTAACCTTCCGTAGCATCCTAGTGAAAGGTTCAAAGTGGCCGTAGTTAGTACGGTGACACTCAAGGCGGAAGGTAGGGAAGGATCTTACGTTGCGAGGATTATTGTTAAGGGAGATGCGGCAAAGGAGATCGGGGCAATCAATGGAACCAGCCAGTACTTGGTGGACGAATACAATGTCAGCGACATCCCGACGAAGAGCAAGAGGTTGAAGGTTAATTAGTTTGAGGCGGTCCTCGTAAGGAGGAAGATTTAGGTGATCGGTCCATGGAAGGTTACGGAGGGCAAAACGGAGGAACCTACGTTGGACTGACTCAATCCTGTTAATAACTGAGGATTGGGAGGGTGGCCAGACCTGACAGGCATACTCAAGGAGGGGCCTGACAAAGAATATGAAAAGTGATTTGGTGACATAGGGATTAGAGAACTCTTTAGACCAACGTTTAACAAAGCCGAGGGCAGAGTTTGCTTTGCTGATGGAGTGATCTATATGGGAACGGAAGTTCAATTCACTATCACATATGACACCAAGATCGCAGAGGGAGGTTACAGAAGGAACGGGTTCACCAGATAGAGTGTAGGATCTGGGAGGTCTGGAGGTGCGTTTACGGGAAAATGTAATCGCTTGGCATTTTGCAATGTTGAGATCGAGGAGGTTTTTAGAACACCATGTTTGGAAATTGTAAAGGTCGTTTTGGAGGAATAAAGAATCAGAAGCATTAGAAATTTGTTTGAAGATTTTCATATCGTCGGCATAAATTAGGATGTTGGAGTGCTGAATAACGCTTTCGACATCGTTAACGGACAATATGAAAATGAGTGGGCCGAGGTGACTACCCTGGGGGACTCCTGAACGGGATATGAAGGGTTTAGAAATTGAGGAATCGAAACGGACGCTGTATTGACGATTTTCAAGGTAGGAACTGATCCATGAGACGAGTAGGGGAGGAAGGCCAAGGTAGCTTAATTTTTTAATGATAATTTTGTGGGAGATTTTATCGAAAGCTTTGCTAAAATCAGTAGCAACGACGTCAACTTCTGCGCCCTCTTCCATAGAGAGAAGGGTGCGAGACACAAAGGTTGATAAGTTTGTCGTAGTAGATCTGCCTTTGAGGAATCCATGTTGACACGGAGAAATGACGGACTTGCAGTGGAATGATAAGGTGTCATAGACAATGCTTTCGAAAAGTTTCGGGATGCATGATAATGTGGCGATAGGACGGTAATTAGAAATATCGCTTTTACATCCCTTTTTGTGAATAGGGGTAATATAGGAGTCTTTCCAAAGATCAGGGAAAGTACCCTCAGAAAGGGAAAGTTGGAAGAGATGGGTGAGGGGCTGAAGTAGGTGAGTAAGGCAATTCTTTAGGACGGTGGCAGGAATACCATCAGGGCCGGGGTCAGTATCGTCGACGAGGGCACTGATTTTAGCGGCGAGAGAAGAGTCGATGCTGATGGAGACTAGGGAGATTTGGGCGCAGTTCTCCAAGGCGGAAAAGTAGTTAGGGTCAGGGATGGAGTCAACATCGCTGAAGGCCTGACTGAAAAATTCAGCGAACAAGTTAGCAATCTCTGTGGGGTTGGACGAGGATGAGTCACCAAGCTTGAGGACAGAGGGGTAACCGTTGGATTTGCGCTTGACATTAATGAAGTTGTAGAAAAGTTTAGGATTAGAGATAATTTTGGATTGCATGGAGGTAAGGTAGTCCTTGTAGAGGGATTCGCAGCGTTCGGAAAAGAGTGCAGAAATGGAGGAGTAGGAGGAGTAGTCAGTGTCGGACCTAGATAGGAGAAAGGAGTGCCATAGTTTGTTCCGCTTGTTACGCAGAGCGCGAAGTTCTTTGTCGTACCAGGGTGGGCATAAGGAGCGACTCTTAACGGACTCATAGGGTACGCATTTAGAAATGCAGCTAAGGAGAACGCTGTAGAATAGGGATACGCAGCAGTGTAAAGGCAATTTGGAGTCTGTTATGGAAGAAAGGATGTTGGACTGGTCTAAGAGTAGGTTGAGCTTCGCAAAGTCAGCTTTACGAAAGTTGTAGTGAAAGCGGGTTTCAGGAGGGTTGGTGAGGGAGCTAGGCGATTCGTGGGAAAAAGAAAGGAAGAGAGGGGGGTGATGAGAGTCAAGAGTAGAAAGAAGGTGGCGACTTTTAGTAACAACCGAATCAAGTGGGTTAGTGGAGAAAATAAGATCAAGCTGTCTACCAAGGTGATTTTTGACGCCACTCATCTGGAAGAAACCTGAGTCGGAAAAGTGATCGACAATTAGAGACTCAATTGGAGAGGACACATTGGTGGCAAAATAAGAGGAGTCATCGTCGGAGAGGGACCATAGTAGATGAGGAAGGTTAAAATCACCCAAAACTATGATACTGTCAAGAGGAAGGGCAAGGGCAGACACGGCATCAAGAGCTTCAGTAGCGTGCATGTAGGCCTGGAGAGGCTGAGCGGGACGAATGTAGCAGCACATGATGAAAAGAAAATGGGGATTGAGAGAGATTCGAACGCAAACCCATTCGAAAGGAGAAGAATCAGAGGAATTGATCAGGGTAGGACTATAACGGTTATGAACAGCGATAAGGACGCCGCGACCAGAGGGACCGGAGTTAATTGAACATCCATCCGAGCGGAAAACACTGAAATCGGACGAGAATAATTCGTTGTTGTTGATTCCGGGGGTCAAGTTCGTCTCCGAGAGCGCGAAGATGTCGAATGGAAGGGATTGGGATTGTAGAAAAACGTCTTGGGTTTTGGAGCGAATCCCTCTAACATTCTGGTAGTAAAGGGAAATCGAGTTAGGAGGTTTGGCAGAGATGGATAGAGGAGGGTAGGAATTGGGGGAGGTGCCGCTGGGGAGGTTAGGAGCAGAAATAATTTTTCGTGTCAATGCGACTTTTTTGAAGGTGAGAAATACGCTTGGAATTTAGGTAGGAGGCATAGGCGGAAAGGTCGTCGGAAATTTGTTGGGCTGGGACGTTGAAAGCTGCGTGGAATTTAAGAAACAGCTGCCGCAGAATGGAAGGGTCAGTCGGGAGACCCTCTTGGTGTAGGGAAACAATAACGTTGGTTCGAGTCTTGCCGTCAATACAGATGGAGTCGGCTTTATCGTGGAGATAGGCCAAGTAGAGTCGAACGTTGTCATAGACTCTACGCTCGCGAAGGCGAGAAAGAAAGTAACGGCCATCAGGAGATTTGGCCGATAGCCTCGTTAGCTTCACCACAGGAGGGAGGAGAGGGTCAATGAAGGAAGGTTTAACGGGAATAGTGGGGGGAGAGGTGGAGGAGGGAGAGGTCGAAGTTGTGGTTGAAGGAGGTGATTGGAAGTGAACAGTGAGAGAAGGATCGGAGGGGGCTGTCGCGGGAGAGTGCTTAACAGAGTCAGATGGAGCGGTAGCAGTGGAAGAAGTAGTTGGAGCGGTAGAGGAAGGGGTGGCGGGGTGTTGAGTGTGGGAATACACGAAATTAGGGTATTTTAAGGGAGTAGCGTGTTTAAAGCTAGGAAATAAACCGGCTTTGAGTTGCCAGTTGCTGGAGTCAGCAGCAGGTAGGGGAGAAGGTGAACGCGGGCGGATGCTACGGGGGATAGAAGCGTTAACACGTTTCGATTTAGTGAGGATGGATTTATTGTTAGTCTTCCGGGAGGGGGGGTGCGGACTTGGGGTAGAAGTTGCGCGAGGGTTAGTACTTAGCCTATTATTTGATTTCTTAGCACGAGAGTTAGTACTTAGCCTGTTGTTAGAATTTTTTGCAAGGTTAGAGGAAGGCATAGGTAAACTAGGGCTAAACTTAACAGATTTAGTGGTTTTAATACTAAGCCTAGAGATACGAACATTGCCAATGCTGATGCAGCGACTGGATGGGTCAGTAAGAAGCCAGGTGTATTTAGCAGGTACGTCGACACGGAAGCAGGTTGATTGGCCGGCCGAGGAGATCTTGGAGCAGTTAGTAGGGTAGACGCAGAAGTGCTGCTTGAAGAAGTTCCGTATCCATGAAACATCGGCGTAGCGGGGGACTCCATTTAAGATAAAAGACGAAGAGTCGCCATGAAGGAGGATGTTCCTATCCCGCAGCTTAGAAATTCGACGAAGCTAGTCATCTTTGGACCACGAAGTGCCGAACATTTCTATCGTAGGGGCTGCAGCAGAGGGAGCGTTGAGATCCTGCTGAAAATGCTGCCGGGGCGAGGTTGATGCGCTTTTCGAAGGGGGGCTGGAATCCTGAGAAGACACAGCCGTAGCAACGGAGGGTAGAGAGGCCGTAGGGCGAGCTAATAGACTTTTGACATCGCCGGAGAGTGACTGCATTAGATCGGCGTTGCGCGAGGTAGCGCAGTTCCAGGAGCCAACGTCAGCTTTGAGCTGCCTAATATTCCACCGCAGGTCATCGATGACAGGCATCAGGGTAGATGAGCCCGGTGAAGTGGAGTGGGTAAGCTCGGAGAAGTAATCCCGCAAGTCATCGATACAGGAGGAGATGGATGATAATTTGCTAGTAATGGCATGAGCTTTGGATAGAATTTCTGAAGAGTTAGTGTTGATGTGATCGGTAACGTCCAAAATTTTGTCCAGTTTTTGATATAATTGAGTGATGTCATCCGATAGCAACTGAAGACCACCAATATTCGAGAAGATGATGTTGACCTTAGAAGCGATGATGGCTTGCTCAGAATGGATATTATTTGCAAGGGAGCTGATGAAGTGTAGAACATGGCAGGGCTTGATGTCGGCGCACTCATCACAGGTGTACAGGCCCTTGGGATCGACATTAGTGCCTCGTTTGAGACAGGAAACATGGAAGACGTGTTGACAGACACCTATACACTCAATCTTGCAATCAGAGATGGGGCCCGAGCAGGTGTGGCAGGTATCCATAGCAGACAATGTATGAAAAAGTAGAGAGTGTAGAAGGTTGAGAGCCACTGGACAACTTCGAAAAGTTGGTTTGTGTCTAGGGTGACGAAGGGGGCGAGGATCCACTTGATGACAAGAAGACGTAGACAGGCCACTTGACAATCTTAGTCAGCTGATCACCGATGGAAGCACCAACAACAGGAACAGGACGACACAGCCGAAGGATAGCAATGAAGGCGAAGCAGAGTGCAGGACGACGCCGATGACAGAGAGAGAAATCGAGGAAGTGCGGCAAAGAAGACTGAAAAGCAGAAGAAGCGAGAGAGCAGCGAAAGACACGTCAATGCAACTCGAAGGTAACAGTGTAAAACCTTTTACAATATTTGTGGATTCTTTATAGAACGGTTGAGGGAAGTTATTGTACTGATTTTGATTTGAATGTTGGCGGTTGAAATTTGCATTTTCTGAAGGGAATTTAGTTTGTAAATTAGTTTGGTAATTAAAATTAGACGCATTCGGGTTTTGGGTGGTTGGTTTGCTCTATTCTCGTTATTCTTGCGATTCACGCCGTTTTTGCTCTGACTAAATTGACTTGGGAAATTCGAGTTATGGGAATTCTAAAAGTATCTGATGTTTTCCTCCTTTTTGATAAAGTTAATCGCGTCTAGCATTGTTTTTGGTCCCTTTGTTCTGACTATGATGCCATAGGGGTTTCTTAGTCCTGCTAGAAATACTTGTAAGACCTGCTCGGTGTACATATTTAATTTAAATTTTCATACTTCTGTCGCCTCATGGAGGGCTAGGTAATTCGAAATAGTGTTTAGGGTTTTCCTAACTCTGTCGTAAAATTCAAGGGGAGTTTCTTTATAATGCTGTTTCGAATTATTGAGATCAAAAGATAAGCTACTCTCGTTGCGCGGGTCACTGAAGTTTCTGATTAGTTCTGCTTTTACTTCATTTATCGTGCTCGCGCCACTAATATTGATTGTTTCTCTGGCAGCGCCCTTTAATTTGCTAATGATAGTGCGAAATATAACAACGTTCTGGTAGTTGGATGCTATCGATACTTTCGATAAAAAATTGTAATTCATTGACATTGCCGTCAAATTCCGGAATCGTTTCTGCGTGCACTTTGCAGAAGCTTGGAGTCGTAGTCATTTTGCTTTTTATTTCGTTTTTTATTAAATTTTGGTGGTTCCTCTTTGGTTCAGGATTCTCAAATTCACAACTCACTTCACTAACTGCTATCTTCTCTTTTACTAAATTTTCGATATTCACTTCGCCTTCGTTATTGGGAATTGGAATGGAGTCAAAGGGATCTGACATTAGCGGAAGTAAGACTACTTACGGAAGTATGCTTTTCTGCATCACAGATGAATCCTTAGGTTAAGTACAGGAAGTGTTGTTGGTGCTGGTTTCCTTTATTTCACTCCACAACACTCGCCACACACGAATTTACGCAATTCTACTTTTTATTTTTATTTTTAGCGATTGCAATTATTTCCGCGTAGGTACTTTTCTGCTTTTCGAATAAATTATTCCCGGGTTATCGCGATCGATTCCCGAAACAGTTTTTCGACTGAGCCGTTTATATGATTCAGGTTTAAAAGAGAAACAAAGACTTTACTGGAGACAAAGATTTAATCCGTTCTCGACAAAATCTAAAATGTTTCTGTTTTAAGTTTTTGACAATTTCTAAGTTGTCGCCTATTTGCAGGTGCCGTGGGTCGTGCAGGTTCTTGGAATTAGCCGGTGAGAATCGATGTGATCTATCCTAACAGGTGTACAGATGCATCTGCGGTTCGTGGAAGTGCATGGAAACGTTTGTGCTTCTGGGGGTTAGCGTGGGAAATAGTGTAACGTATAACTAGCGACACCATCAGGTCTTTCGACTCTCCTGTCCTTCGAGTAGACGGACAGCACAATGGAGTCGAAGCCATAGACGATTTTGTCGCCCTTAGCCGCTAGAGGTGCCAGAGATTCCTCATTTAGGATAACAATGGCTTGCCTCGTTTTGCCCTTGACCTCCCCGACCTGTGCAATCCTCCACTCATGGGTCGCAAGGTTGCGATTGCACACTCGCATGATGGCCAGGATCTTCTCTGGTTCAGAGAGTTCCGCCTGGATCCAGGTCCTGGGTCTCAGTCTGTTCGGTATCTCGTCCCTGGACACGACCTCGAGCCTGGCACCTGGCCAGACTTCGCCCAGACAGGAAATCGCTGCTTTGTAAAGATCTGCCGATCGCTGATCCTCGCAAGCAATTAATTTCACCCGACCTCGATACCACCCAGCATCTGAGCAACAGGGGGTAGGGTCGGGGTTTTTCTCCATGACGTCCATAAAGACGCCGAGTAGCGCAATCCGGACCGATCTCCAGTTTTCCAGGGAGATAGCGCCATCCGGATCGCTGCGGTTAATGACAGCCAAGATCAGGCTGTCCTTCGCCACTTCACTAAATGGCTTAGTCGGCCTGACCGTCTGGGGGGCTGTCTTTAGCCGCTTCGTGGAGGCTGGCTCTTGCTCGTTCTGCGAGCGTTGCCTTTCGCCTGCTGCCAGCACTCTGCTGGCCCACACCAGAGAAGTCTTGTCCTTCTCAGAGAGTTCCTTCTCCGGGATGTTCTTAATCCTGTCCAGGAACCGCTGCGCTGACCTTCTCTCTCTGAAGATCTGAAGAGAGGGATTGCCGCGCCGCTTCGTTGAGAAAGTGGGTTGCGACTCCCTAGATGGTGCTGTGGCCCTACTTGGTGCAGGCATAGCCTGAGCCGAGCTGCCAAGCACCGAAGAGGAGGTGGAGGGCTGGGATACCCGGGAAGGCGCCTTGACTTTGCTAGGTCCAGGTTTGCCCACGGACACGAGCGCTGTCGATGCGCGCAGAGCATCTCCACAACCGAGCTTGCCAGCCGCGGTCGTTTCGCGAGATGTCCCTCGAATGGGGTTGGATTTGGATTTCCGGGCTGACCTTGGGTTAGCCACGGAGGGTTTGGGACAGGGGTTACCGATCGCAACGCCCTGAGATAATCGCTTCCCTTTGCGGGTTGGCGAAGGAGCAGAATTCTGCGCCTCAGAATTGTCCGAGGCAGGTTTGTTGGAACTCATGACACCTGGTTCTTACGACCACTTTCGTGACGAGGCACTACTAGTGGTCAAGGGTAGGTATTGGGGAAGAGTGTCCACCATGCAGCGCCCCTTACATGGCAAGTCCGTAGTTACGACCTGAGGCGGACAGGTATCAGGAAGGCTCCGTTCGAATACAGCCTGTATTACCCCCTAGCTGCAAACCAACCAATGGGCACGGATCGCATGACACTCTGGGTTAGGGGGTTGGTAGCCCTGGCACGTACTCGCCAATCCCCCGTCTGATATGGGTGGCCCTATCAATACGACCAATACGACTCCGGTCAGCATGGCCGAATTGGGTCAACGTACGACCGGTATCCACCGCGGTTTTTTCTTAAGAGAGTTACTATCTCCCCGCCCGACTACAATTAGCTAGCACACCCGGCAGAGACATGACCGTACCGGGTGCCTGTTTCCA
This sequence comes from Philonicus albiceps, assembly GCA_963969385.1. Classification (NCBI taxonomy): domain Eukaryota; kingdom Metazoa; phylum Arthropoda; class Insecta; order Diptera; family Asilidae; genus Philonicus; species Philonicus albiceps. Next base: position 660,797 of record CAXAKG010000008.1, on the reverse strand, counting down.
GCCGCCCCCACGGGGAGGGTATAGTCGCACTACCATCAGTGTACACAAATCCGGCACATGGACACAGTTGCGGCACGTACACCAGGGTGTTACATGTTGTTCCCCCTGTGCCCATGTGTGACCCCCCTGTTCACCTGACGGCTGACGACTTTTAACTAATTTTGAATTTGGATCTTTCAGATTCATTAACCATGTTAATGGTTTATGATCTGTTACTATCTGGAATTTCCGACCGAACAAATAGGGTCTAAAATACTTTGTAGCCCAGACAATGGCTAGAAGCTCCTTTTCTACTGTTGAATAATTTTGTTCTGAGTCTGTCAGAGTCCTGCTTGCATAACAAATCGGCCTGTCACTGCCAATAGGACCTTGTGATAATACTGTTCCTACAGCAAAATTGCTAGCATCGGTCGTTAGGACGAATGGTTTACTAAAATCTGGATATTGCAGGATGGGGTCGTTCATTAAGTTTCTCATTGATACAGGCGCCTCATCATCGTTTATAAACCCTGAATTCGTTAATCACCGAGATTTTACAGAAACAGATCCTATTGTTATAACTACTATCCTCAACCAACATAGATTGAATCAACCAGGAGAAACTCGGTTTTTAATTTTCAAATTTCACGGATACTTTGATGGTCTTTTGGGCTTAGATGTACTAACAAATCTAGGAGCCACCGTTGATTTAGCCAACAAAGTTGTAATCACTAAAAACTCAATACTACCCCTCGAATTTAAACCCAATTGCATGTCTGATAAATACATTGTCCCAGCAAATTCCAAAATCATAGCCAAACTACCTGTTGATGTGCAGAGTGGAGATATATATATATAAAAGGTACAACAATTAAGCCTGCAGTCTACATTCCTGAAGGAATTTGCACCGCTAGAGATTGGTATAGCTCGATCGAGGTGATAAATTCTTCCAATCAAGATCAGGAGATAGTCGTGGAACAACATTTAAAAGTTGAATCGTTCACTAATTCGAATTATATTGAGATAAATAATTTTAATATCGATTGTCCAAAAAATCCACTACCAGGAACAGACATTAAAAATTTAATTCGCACCTCCCATCTAAATAAAGAAGAGAGGGAATTAATTCTTCGCGTCTGTAGAGAATATGATGACATATTCTTTAAAGAAGGCGAAAAATTAACTTTCACAAACAACATTAAACACCAAATTCTAACGACGGATGATATACCAATCTATACGAAATCGTACAGATATCTGCACGTGCACAAAGAAGAGGTCAGGAAGCAGATTAGCGACATGCTTTCTCAAAACATTATTCGTCCCAGCTATTCTCCCTGGAGCTCTCCTATTTGGATAGTCCCAAAGAAGAAAGATGCAAGTGGGGAACAAAAGTGCCAGCGGATTCCATCAGATTGAAATGGATCCTCGAGATGTGCAGAAGACAGCTTTCACCGTAGAAGGTGGCCACTTTGAATATGTAAGAATGCCCTTTGGGTTGAAAAATGTCCCGTCCACATTTCAGCGTGTTATGGACAATGTACTCCAGGACCTACAGGGCAAGGTCTGCTTAGTTTATTTGGATAATATTATCATCTTCTCAACATCACTTCAGGAACATGACGAGAATCTAAAAAAGGTTTTCGAAAAACTTCGCTCATCAAACTTCAAGGTTCAACTCGATAAATCCGAGTTCCTTCACAAAGAAGTCGTTTTCTTACGACATGTGGTCACAACAGAAGGAGTAAAACCTAATCCTGAAAAAATTAATGCAATAAAGAACTTCCCAATACCTAGAACCCAAAGAGAAATAAAAATGTTTCTTGGACTCTTAGGATATTATAGGAAGTTTATACTAAAATAAGAATTATGTTTTGTAAATTTGCTCGTATGATGTTTACTGATAAACACAATTTACCGTTATTATTTTGGTTTTACCAAGAATCTATCTAATCTATTGTTTTGTGTTTTTGTACTTTGTAATATGTACTAAGTATGAGAAAGGCCAACAACAAACATTAGTAACCCGTATAGCTTTATTTCCCTCATTCTACCACCCCATCTATAAAAAACGTAGAACTACGTGACCCGCGCTCTACTCACAGTTTGCGAAAAACGTAGTTTTACGTGTCCCGACAACAATGTGTTAATTAGCCGTGTGTTGGCCATTACAGGTACTGCATTTTTTTTGTGTTGAGTCGGTTCTGCTTTTTGGACAATCCCTTACTGGGTGAAATTCATCACAGGCTACGCAGACGTTCGTCAGCCTGCAGTAAGTTCTGGTGTGCCCGAATTCTTGGCAATTTTTTTCATTAAATGGGGTTACTCTCTTCTGCGGCTCTTCTACAGTTATTTTGCGGTGTAGCACGTATCTGACTTCATAAATGGGATGCGTTTATTGTGTTCAGTTCTGAACATTGGCTGTGGCTGTTTTAGTTTATTTCTGATATTGTTGACCGATTCGATTTTGAAGCCTTTTGCTTCAAGATCGTCTTTGATTTCTTCAGTGTCCACGTTGTGATCAATGCCTTTGAAAAAGACACGCAGGCTTTTACCGCCTTTTAATTGATATTTATAAAACTTCTTCCCCATTTTGTCTAGCCAGTTCGTTATTTGTGTAAAAGCTACCTCACTGTTAGCTTGAATCTTTGTTTCTTTACTTTGACCCTTTTTCAGGTCAACTATGCAGTATTTTTCTTTACCTATTAGCTCGTTTAGGGCATTACAACTTTGATTTCGGAGTAGATAGGGGAGGGGGCTTATGGTGGGGTTTTTGGTCGTCGGGATCATTGCTGAGTATGGCATATCTGTTTTCATATTCATTGGGTTGCGATTTAAGCATTTTGCTGCTGTTGAGGGATTTGAACTTTGTGGGCTGCGCTTGCGCTTCTCGGGGTTCACAATATTGAAGTATCTCTGAGTACCTGTCGGTGCTTTAATTGCTGAGTTGAGTGATTGGTTTGTTGTTCTCATATCCATTGGTTGAATGACCTCTGGAGTGCCAGCTTGCGCACTTGCTCCCCTAATATCGGGTTCTTTAGGTTTACTACTAATTGCGAACATTTGAACTAAATCGCCGCACAAGACTTGCACAATTGCTCTGTTGCGAGGCACTGTTCTTGTTTTTTCTTCTTTTTATTTTCTTTTGTTTTTCTGATGTGGCAATCACTTTCATTTTTTTGCACTTATTGATTAAGTTAACACTTAACGCGGAGCATGTGAAGTACGTCCGATCGGTACGACTGTTCCGAGTGAACTCTGAATTACAAGTTGAATTTTTATTTTAAGGAAAGCTAAGGCTTGTGCAAAATATATATGTAAAGAATGATCTAGGATGGTTAGGGCGAAAGAAAAACGAAATGCTAAATAAAAGAAAGTTTATTCTTAACTTATACATGTTGCGAATTTAGACGCTTGAGGACACGTAGCGTCTTTTTACTTCGTGGTTAGCTCGCTCTCTGATGGAACTGTGATGGCGTGTCAGCTTGCGTGGCCGATATAAATAATATTACCTGATGTGGGGTAAACTTCTCATGTTACAGTTCGGCCATCCTGAATCGTCCTCGATCCTCTCGAAGCATCTTCGTTCACCTCATCGTTAGTGCATTCTTCGTTAGAGAGACCATCGTATAGGAATAGTAGTGTAGGAACAGTATAGCAGGGTTTGATGTTGTCTGATGTGTAGACAGATTCAAATCCCCTTTAGTTTCGTGGGGCACTAGGGATGCTCTTGATAACACACCTATCGTTGTTAAAGATCGCTGATATGATGTAGAGCGCCCTGTACTTCGGATCCAACTTTCAGGAATTTCCGGTAGATATAGATGTTCGTTGAATCAATACAGGATCGCTTTCGCTGTATGTTCTAGGTGGATTCCGGGTTTTGTCGAAGTGCCACTTTTGAATGTCCTGTGAGTGATCTATGTTTTCAGCCGCCAGTCGTCTAATTTCGTTAAATTCGATATCGCCTTCGGGTGGCCAGCAGAACATGGTTTTGTATCGGATCTCGTGGTTTAAATCCAAAAAGAGCTTGGTGAGGATAAAGCTTAGTCGTGCAACTTCTGCTACAGTTGAGAGCCCATTGTATGGCTCGGAGCAATGAGTCCCAATTTTAGGAACCGTCTGCCATCGTAGACAAGGCGTCGAGTTTAGTACGGTTACACCTCTCTATTTGCCCATTTGCTCGCGGCAAACGAGCTGCAGTTATGCCATGCTGGATGCAATTGTCGTTGCAATACCTCTTCAATTCTCGAAACGTGAACACGGTTCCACGCTCAGAGATGATACGTCTAGGTGCAACAAAACAGTGCTGAAAATTCGTACGATCGGGGTTGTTTTTGTACTTTTGACAGCTTGTAAGACTATGTACTTCATAAAACCGTCGACTAACCCTAAGATGTGCATGTTGCCCTTGGTGCTGTTTGAAGAGAGACTCAGATGATGTAGATGAATCATATCAAAGGTTAACGGTGCTTTGTCGATGCTGTGCTTTTCTGACAGTTTCAGCCACCATCTGGCAACACGTGGACGATAATAGCTTTCCTTTCAGCTCGTAGCTATGATACATTTGCTCTTGAGGTGTCGTCCGACGACTAAAAAAAGCGACCGATTGAAAATTTCCGTTGTCTTCCATTTGGAATAGAATACCGGCGAGTTCTATAGCACAAGTTTCGGTAAGCACTTCATGCTCTTCACCAGGATTATATAGAGTTATAACTGGTCGATCAGAAAGACTATCCCTCAACGCGTTAAACGTATCGTCCTGCTCGGCAAGTCAAACGAAATCCGCATCCTCTTTCAATAACTTTGTCAAGGGCGCAGCAATATTTGCGTGCTGAGGAACAAATTTGTGTAAATAGCCGGCCAACCCCACGAACGTCTCAACTCATGAACGTTGGTTAGCGTTTTAAATTGTTTGATAGCGGTAATTTTGCGTCCACCCGGTCTTATTCCGGCTCCCGGAGGGAGCTTTTATGTTAAAAACAATCTTTGACGTTCTTCCACCTATTTTATTGGTTTTACTATTAACTATCTCACTTAACAAACACACCGTTAGTAGAACTAACGACTCTACTTTAATTTTATTAAACGTTTGTTTGTTTGTTTTTTTGTTTGTGTGTTTGTTTGTTTCTAAATGCCAGGTACAACTTAATCAATTCGAACTCCGGGTATGACTCGCTTCGAAGGATCGATCACAACTTTTTAACCGCCGGATTTTAGATTCGAATCGCAACTGAACTTACTAGAAATCGACGCGACTCGTGCCTTGGATGCCTAGATGTTGAGGGTTGAGCCGCTTGGGCTTGAAGATTGTGACTTTCCGGTACATTCAGAACAGGGGCTCTAATCAGACTAGGGTTAGCCATATTAAGAAATTTAGTCACTTCACGAATTATAACTTAGACTATTTTTATTTCTTGGATTCTCGCAGGCTACTTCCGGTAATTATGATTTACGTATTTAAGTCTGCTTTATCAGAATTTTCTTTTCCGAAACTTGTATTAGAAACAGATATCACTATAATAAGCTACCGCTTTTCCTCGGTTGAAATTAAAATTTGAAATCAAAATTCGAAATTTGCGGGATTATTCGGAATTATATTAAATCTTTTTACGTAAACCTGGTCACTTTCACTATAAAATTTCAGTATACAATTTCGATATAAAATTTCCTTTCCTTTTTTTCACACTTGCTATTATATTTTTTGCTTTTTCGCTATTTGTACAATTTTCCGTTAGTTTTCACATAAATTGTTTCTGTTTTCTTTTTTATCTGTACATTGAAACTTAAGAATCTACAACTTACAAATCTATTTGAAGTCGAATTAACATCCCGCGTAGAGTGGCTGCTAACTTCTGTTAACTCCTGTTCCTCCGTTGCCGGTTACTGGGGGGCCTTATTTCCTCTACTGCGGTCTTTCTTTGGGTTCGGGAACCGATACTATGATGCTCCTTGAGGATCCTGTTTTATTCGGCTGATGAATGGTGCGATGGTGCTTTTTGAGGACCTTATAGTACTTTCATACAATACTTATCAACTTTTACACTCGCGTGCGCGGCATTTTTTATCTTTAACGCGAACTAGTTTGAGGGCGATTGCGCGTTAAGTTTTAGCCGAATACGTATCGGTCCCTGCTCGGGCACCAGTTAAATTTTACAAGGTTTTACTATTGAAAAAAATAACTAATTTATCTTGAATCGGAAGGTCCAATCCGTTTATTGTTAAATTTCAGACTTAAGCTAATTACAATGATTTCCTATATTTAAAAGCTACTCCTGTGCCTGGGCCTGTGTCAGCGGATTGGTAATTGGGGCAGCGGTGGCTCGTGTCGTTGTGTCAGCAGCCGGATCGTCGATCGCTGGTCAATAGTCGCTGTTCGCATGCAGGTGTCACGTTGCGAAGATTTAAGCTTAAGTTGCATTAACTTGTACATTTAGCTGGTGCACCTGCCGATGGCCATGTCAGCGCCCGTAACGCACGAGTTACATTCGCGGTCCCGAATGTTTAGAAAAAAAATAATTTAGCGCTTGTTTAATTAAAAATTTTTATTACTCGACCGGATTACAATTTTATACAATTATCAGTACAATTTAATTGTTTGTTTAAAAGTTTACGTCTTAATCTACCGAAGGTGACTACAAGAGTGACCCTTCGCCGAACCGCTCCACGAAAAATTGGCTTTTGGTAACCTGATTCCTTTTGTTTTGGAGAAATGCTAGCTAATGTCTGAAACTAATGCTGAGACAGCGTCTATGAAAGACGTGTACGTGACAAAAATGAAAATATGCTAATGACCGGCTAAGCTGAATAATGCACAAATATGTTTAATAAGTTAAGGTGCCAAAGATGTAACTCCTCCCTCCCTAGAACTGAGCGATGGCCATACGAAGATCCTTTGAGGTTCGTGGGCAGGAGCGTTAGTAAGATGGGGATGGGGTAAAGTTGTTGTAGAACCACTTCTGCAGCATACAAATGACAACGATGATGATGAGAATTACGCTAATGGTTCCGGTTGACTTGTATAGGTCTTCGTAATGAGCATAGGGTTTTAAAAGTTCAATAAATCCTTTTTCTGCGAATTGGTAGGTCTCCAGTTGTTTTAGTTGTATTTCGTCGGTGTTTACTGTTGTATTGATGTCGTTGAATGTTGTGGGATAGATGTGGACTTCATCCCAATACGAGTAGGACGTGGAGCCATACGTTATGTCGTTAATTTTGATTTCGCATTCGCTGAAATGGATGAGGGCTGATCCGGTGACTCGTTGCTCATTCGGGCCACAGGTAGTGATGATTGTGGTCTCAGGAACGTTGATAAGGATGACGTAATTAGGTTCAGGCTGGAAGATTTCTGCGACTATTTTGCTGTCCTGTAGCTGACAATGTGCTGGTTTGTTGTTTAGGAGATTTCCAATGCAGTAAGAATTGTTGGTGGCTTCCAGGTGGCTATTTTCTTTGCAATATTATATTCCTTCTATGTATGGGCATTTATTTTCAAAATATTGAATATAGTAGGGATTTTTTATAAGGTATGGTTTGGTAGGGATTGCTTTATTATCTTCTGTGGGTAGGGGTATGATGTGGAAGAGATTATAGGATTCTTTTGAAAAAATGGGGATTTGGATGTTGAATATAATATTTGTATCGTTATAGTAAACCTGAAGTCCTAACAATTCATAGATGTGTTCATAAGATTTAATCGTTACATTTTGATTTTGGAAAAGTGTATATATTTCTGACAGTTCATCGTGATTTAATATTTGTCTAGGTATAATATTAAGTTTAGCAAATACAACAGCTTCACCTATGCTTCTCAGATGATCATTAAGAAGATCTATATTAAAGTTAATTTGATTTGTATATTGTATATACCGTAAAATTGAGTCTTCGGAATTAATTTTGTTCTTTAATTAACTTTGCGTGTGATTTAACTAGTCCATTATAACTTTTTGTTGGTAATTAATGTGTTTCGTGATATTTCCAAAGCGTTCGATCATTTGATCATTTATTTTAGTTTGGTGATTGATTTCACTAGCCATAGAATTTTCATTATTTAAAATTTGGTCTATTTGTTTATTTAATTCGATCGCGTCGTTAGCATCCAAATTTCCAGTGATACTTTTAATTAGAGTTCCTAAGCCATCGAAGAGTCCTCTTCTATTTCTGAACTTCGGTAGTAGTGTTTGTAGTTTGTTGTGCGTCCGTTTTAGTTCTAATTTAATAATATTCATTGGGTCATCTGAAGAGTGAAATTTTAGACTTTCAAGTTGTTTTATGGCTTCCGTTATTTTGTCTATGTTCTGTTCGTAGTTGTCAAATCGTACAATGTGTAATAAGTTCTGGTGTCCTTGTATCGTTCTGGCTGTTCCCACCTTCATCGGTAGGATTCCCTTGTGATTCATCAGGTCTTGAATTTGGATTACTTGTCCCATTATTAGGGGGATTATCCTGGAATTTACGTTTTTTCTTTAATTTTGATTTATGCAATTTTTTATTTTTATTTGTAATAACGGTGATATGTCTATTTTTCCTTACCTTATGTTTTGAAAATTTTGGTGTTAATTTATTCCTTCTATTTTCTTTAAAGTAAATGTTAGTACCCGCTTTAATTTCTTTGGGCACAATTGAGCGATTGCATTAAAATCACGCGCCGGGTAAATGTGACAGGTAAATTCGATATTTGGTGTTGCGAAATTTAAACTTATGAGGAAATTAAATTATGGATTTTATTCTAGGGGTGACGGGTTCTTGTACTATACCAGTGAATCTGCGGTTCGTAGAAGTTACTGGGGTGCATGGGAACGTTAGCGTGGGAGGCAGCATAACTCACAGCACCAATTGCAAAATTACTAGCATCGATGGTGAGAATAAATATCTTAGTAAAGTCCGGATATTGTAGTATCGGATCATTCATTAGCAGATCTTTGCAATTATTGAATGCCGTTCAGCGTTCAGCTCTACTCTATTTTCCTTTTTTAGACACACCGTTAAGGGTTTTACGAGTTTGGCAAAGTCCTTTAAGAACTTGCGATAATATCCTAATAATCCAAGGAAACTTTTTATTTCTTTTTGAGTACGAGGGATTGGGAAATCTTTTATAGCCTGAACCTTATCGGGATTAGAAATTTTGTTTCCACTTAATTATTATTTGAAAAAAAATAAAACACTTTGATTTTTATGGATTTATCGACTTTTATTCCTTAAGTTGATTAACACGATTTTATTATAAGTTTAGACGATCAATATAAAAGCAAGTCGGAGCGGCTTCAGCGTTTGCGGGAAGAGACTACTCGGTGGGTGATGAGGAGCTGGCCTCGTAACCTATTTTGAAGGGTGATCTTCTCAGGTGCATTCGCTGGTTCTTGAAAGCAATGTTCCGACTGGGAAAGTTTATGAAACGATGAATTCGTAGAACATGATAGGCCGGGTGTGTCTGGCCACGATTCCACGGATTGTCAATGAGGGTGGGAATTGTTAGGTGGATTTTGAGGGAATGTCGAAAGTTAAAGTTGGGGGTGTCGGATTGAAAGGGTATCAAAGGTATATTGATAATTGATATTATATAATATTTTCCACTGTAACTCCCCCATTACCCGTCTGAGGCTCCGACGAAGTTTTTAAATTCTTATTAATAATAGTAACATTATTTCTGTTTTTTAACTTATGAACAATATATAATGCGAAAAGTATTATTACAATGGTAAAAATTATAAAAAATATATCGAAATTTGAAGGGTATATTTTACCGGTTTCTAAAATTTCTTCAATTTCTTCTCTATTATTTATTGTGTTACTTAAACGTATTTCTTCTAAATTACTTACGTTTACAGGTTTATGTTCTATTATTTTTGACATTAAGTATGGAAATATAACATGGTTGTTTACTCTATAGTACTCGTTAGTAAATGTTTCATTATTTATAATGATCTTACAGTTTTCGAATCTTATAAGACTATTTCTGTAAATTCTTAAGTCATGTATATTGCAAGTTTGGGATATATTTACATTTTCTAAGGACTATTCCTGGAGATATTTCTTTTACAGTTTCTTCTTTACAAATAATTGTTTTACATTTTGCTTGTTGCGAATTAAAGATTTGATTGATACATCCGTCGTTTATTTCCTTTAAATTCTTCTTTAATTTATCTTTTACAGTTTTATTGTAGATTACTTTGTCTTCATCTATTAAAATAGTATATTCATCAAGCAGCAACGCTTTGCCTTCTGCGTTTGGGAGTGGTTCAATTAAAATAGTCGAATATTTTTTTCTTGAATACAGTGGAATAAGTATTATAATTACTATTTGGTTGGTATAATAAGCTACAACGATCCTGATATCACTGAGGGCTTCTAGGTCAGATATGTTTTTTAATTCTTTTTCAGTGAAAATATTTCTTGATAGAATGTTCAATTTACTTCTGAGAATGATCTATTCCATGTCTAGGTTGCGTAAAAGATTTATGTCATAGTTTATCTGGTATATTTGTTGGATGGTCTGTATTTCGATTTCTAAATTATTTATCTGAGAGTCGTATTTACCCGTATAATTTAAAAGGATGTTTGTAATAATTTTTTGTTGGGTGTTAATGTGTTTAGTTATGTTACTGATCTGGTCGGATATTTGCTAGTTTATTAAAATTTGTTTATTAGATTCGGTAATAAGGTCGTGATTGTTTTTAGAGAGGTTGTTTAATTTAGTTTTTATTTTATTTATTTAAAGTTTGGGTGGTATATTTCTTCCTAAAGCTTCAGGAAATTCTCATTTATGCCGCGATGATTGTTTTTTAAATGCTCCATTTCTATTAACTTTGCAAGTTCATTTTCGTTCGGGACGTCGCGGAGAAGTTTTTTACATCGTATCACTTTAAACTTATTGTTGTTGGAATTAAAATCTTCCTTTAAGAAAGTTAGGAGGTTATCATAGAAGGTTTCATCTTCTATGAACACTGCGTTTGTTTTCTCCGGGTCAAAGTGATTTTTTATTATCAGAGTGGCCGTATCGCGGTCAAAATTTTTCGCGAAAATTATTTTTCGTTTGTTCTTAAAGACGTTCAGACTTTTTAATTTAAGTGAGCCTGAATGTGCCTTCTTAATAACTATCTGCCTCTTGTAAAAATTGATGGGACAACTTGATTCTTTAACCAGTGTGGGTTCTACTTCATTGTAGTTGATAATAACTTTGATAGTGCGTCCGCATTCCCATTTTTAACTCCTTTTTTATACCTGATATCATAATCAAATACCGAGAGTTTTAATCTCCAACATACAAGTTTGGAGTTGGGCTCTTTAATAGAAAAAAGCCACTGAAGGGGTTTGTGGTCCGTTTCTATGAGGAATTTCCTACCAAATAGGTACAGACGGAAGTGTTTAGTAACCCAGACTACAGCCAATAATTCTTTTTCTATTGTACTGTAATTTTCTTCTTCGCGAATTGGCTTGCATCCGTCGTCACCGTAAAGGTTTTATTAAAGTCTGGGTATTTTAATATTGGTTCTTTAGTAAGGAGCCTTTTAAGTATTTGAAAACTATCTATATACTCGGGGTCGGAGATATCCACTTTTGCGTCTTTCTTTAGATATTTCGTCATGGGCTTAGCGATTTTTGCATAGTCCTTTATGAACTTACGATAATATCCTGTAAGTCCAAGAAACTGTTTAATTTGCTTCGGTGTTTTATGGATCGGAAAGTTAACAACACATTCAACTTTGTTGGGGTCGGGCTTTATACCTTCTTGCGTTACAATGTGACCGAGACACTCTGCCTTTCGGCTCAGAAACTCACATTTGTCTGGTTGCACCTTCAAGTTAACTTCCTCTAGTCGTTGAAATATCTTGCGTAGCGATTCCATATGTTCTGTGAGTGAAGCTGAAAATATGATTATATCGTCTAGATAAACTAGACCGATTTTATTTATATAATCGGATAAAACGTCGTTCATAAGACGTTGGTGCTGGTGCCGTTTTTAGACCGAAGGGCATACGGAGAAATTCGTATTCGTTCGGGTAATGCCCTCCTTCTACACTAAATGCAGTTTTGTGTACGTTTTTAGGTGCGATTTCAATCTTATGAAAACCCTTTGCCAAGTCCAGAGTCGTAAAATACTGGCACATGCCGAGTTTTTCTAGGATTTAATCGATATTTGATAATGGATATTTATCATCGATTGTCACATTATTTTGTTTGCGATAATCGATCACCAGTCTCCATTTGCGTCGACCGCTGGCATCCAGTGTTTTGGGTACTATCCAAACTGGTGCCGAATATGGAGACTTGCTAGGTCTGATAATTCCTTTTTCCAACATTTGTTTTATCTGAGCCTGTACCTCACTCTTGTGAACGTATGGATATCTGTACGATTTTACGGCTATGGGCGTTGGGTCCGTTGTGCGGATCTCGTGCTTTGTGCCGCTTGTAAAGGTCAGATCAGAGTCCTCTCTGTAGAATATGTTGGGGCGTTTGTTTACCAGATCTATTGAACATGTAAGCTAGGCCTTTCCCTTGTCTTACCGGTAGTCTAACCGAGTACTCTCCGTTCTTCTTAAAGTGGTGGACCTCCTTTGGGTCTTTTGATTCAAAATGGATTGGGACAATTTTTTCGCCTACTATCAAGGTATTACTACCATAGTCTATTCGTGCATTTAAATTCTTTAAAATATTGTTCCCTATTAAGCCATCATAGGTGTTATAAAACTTACAAACTAGCATTTCGATCCTTTTCGTAGGGTCTCCTAACTCTGCAAAAAGAGGTATCTGAACTTTTTCCGTAATAGGAACTACGTGTTGTAGTGTCTTGAGGGTTAATTTATTAATCGGGTGACATAACCCAGGATTTATATTGAAGTGGATCGCTCCTGTATCAATTATTAATTTGAGGGGATTAAGTTTAGTTTTTACCACTATATATGGTAAGTTCCTTCCGAGGCAGTCGGTGGAAAATTTGTGTTCACCTGGATTTCATTATTGTTAATTTCCATAGGTTCTGGCGGGGGAAGCACACTGGAACGGTTGGAATTATTAGGATTGTTAGAACTTGTGCTTGGATTGGATAGGGAGCCCTGTTGTGGTGGACTAGGTGGGTGAGCAAATCCGTTCTGCCTATACCTTTCATTTGGATGGCCAAAATTATTTTGTCGGTAGTTATTGTTAAAGTTGTTCGCGCGACTATCGGGTAGACCGCAGGAGTGAGCCCTTTGTGAGTCTGAACGGGAATTTCTATTTCCCGTTTCGGGTTGGGGACTCTGGTTGGGGTTAAACGGTTTTCTATTTCTTCTCTCATTATTACTAGTGCTATTATTGTTACGAGAGTCTGATGTTTTTATATTTGGGGAGTAGTAGACATACCCTGCTTTGTATAAAATGTCCATTGCTACTTCCAGGTCGGTGGGTTTTCTACAAATAAGAACCGACTTTATTGATTCCGGGAGCTTGCTCATAAGTACATTTAAGGCAGATTTCCTATTCTGTCGGGCAGCTTCTGCAGAAATTGGCCCTTCTCTCCAAGTAAGGAATGTTTTGCAATTAAGTCTCCTAAGTCTAACTTTAAGATCATTATAAAATTCTATCGTGTTAGTTTTAAACGTTACACTTCTCATGGCATCAAAAAGTTCGTCATCAAAAACTTAAACGGTCGCCAAAATTATTTACGACTATAGTTTTAATTTCCTGCCAAGACGTGGCTTGGAAATTGATATCGATAATTTCCCTGGCTTTACCCCTAAGTTTACTTTTTATTACATCTGAAAATATAGATTGTGCTAAAATGTCGTAAGTTGTTAGTGTTGGATGGATCTTGTCCTCTAGGCTACAAAAAATTTGGAGGTCTTTAGGGTCTCCGTTAAAATCGGGGAGCCTGTTAAGGTATTTAAGAGGGTCGATTTGTAAGCTAGCCATATTCTGGTTTTATATATTTGTTTATTTGTCTATTTATTTATTTATTTAATTTTTTTATTTTTATTATTATATATTTTTTTGCTTATTTATTCCACTGTATTCTTATAATTTCACCTTTTCACTTTAAGATTTGTTTCAAAACTTCCATTTAGTATGATCTTAGGGTACCTAACAGCTTAGTGTAAGTTTTTTCTCTTTTTTTTTCTTCTTTCTTTTTATTTTTATAAATTCCTACTTAACTAAAAGGGGTAGAAGAATAAACTGACTGACTGAAACTAATTTTTCGGGGTGTTAGCTTCGCTTGTTGATTCCTCTCGTGGTGGTTTCTGATGGGGTGTTGACGTCCTTGGGGTCTGCCGTGAAAATCCCCGAGCACTTTGGTAGTTTTAACGGTGGAGGTTTTCCTTCTGGAGTCTTCCTTCCTTGGTGTTCTCAAGGATGGGGGGCGGGTCTTCTTCCTTGGTGTTTTTAAACCATTGAGATTTTTCTTCTTAGCACTCTTGCACTACTTTTAAATCTTGGTGTTCTAGAACAGGTGGGATTTTTCCCTTAGCACTCTTGCACTAGTTTCGATAATTTTGTTTTCCTTTTCTGGCCCCGGTTAAGCGTTAGCACGCACTGTATGCCGTTATTAGCGTACTTTGTAGTATCGCCAGCACTCTTGTGTTGGGCGGTACACTTATGTTTGATTCACGATTTAGCGCTCTTGCTCTGTACGCGTGTAGCAGCAAAAAACTTCTAACGTTTTTACAGCCAAGGTCGCTGCTCGGGCGCCAATTTTGTTTCCACTTAATTATTATTTGAAAAAAAATAAAACACTTTGATTTTTATGGATTTATCGACTTTTATTCCTTAAGTTGATTAACACGATTTTATTATAAGTTTAGACGATCAATATAAAAGCAAGTCGGAGCGGCTTCAGCGTTTGCGGGAAGAGACTACTCGGTGGGTGATGAGGAGCTGGCCTCGTAACCTATTTTGAAGGGTGATCTTCTCAGGTGCATTCGCTGGTTCTTGGAAGCAATGTTCCGGCTGGGAACATTCGCTGGGAAAGTTTATGAAACGATGAATTCGTAGAACATGATAGGCCGGATGTGTCTGGCCACGATTCCACGGATTGTCAATGAGGGTGGGAATTGTTAGGTGGATTTTGAGGGAATGTCGAAAGTTAAAGTTGGGGGTGTCGGATTGAAAGGGTATCAAAGGTATATTGATAATTGATATTATATAATATTTCCCACTGTAACTATTAGACTTGACGCCATTCGGTGTCATTATATGGGTATGGAATGCAATTTCCTTCTGAATTAATTCCGATTTATCCATTTGTACTTTAAAATTGCTTCTCTAAGCCTCTGAAATACTTTTCTTATGCTCTTAATGTGCTCTTGTAGCGAATTTGAGTAAATAATGATGTCATCTAAGTACACCAGACATTGTTTGCCTTGGATATCCTTGAGGACATTGTCCATGACACGTTGAAACGTGGAGGGGCATTTTTCAGCCCAAAAGGTATTCACAGTGGCGACCTTCGACGGTGAAAGCCGTTTTTTTATATCTTTGGGATCCAATTCAGTTCTCTTACCTAACTTATCTAGGATTTTCGTAATGTTTGAGAGAGGGTAACGATCGGATATGGCTTTCTAGTTTAATTTACGATAGTCTATTACAAGACGCTATTTTTGTCGAACGCGAGCATGTTTTTGTTTTTGGTACGATTCATATTGGGAAACTCCAAAGGTAATAACTTGGTCTGATAATTCCTTGTTCAAGCATATCGCTGACTTGACGTTTCACTTCGTCCTTATGAATGAACGGATACGTATATGATTTCATGTAAATAGGTATGTCATCTGTTGTTCTGATCCTATATTTAATTTTATTCGTACAGGAGAGGTTCTGTCCACCTGAAGAAGACATCAATATTGTAGTGTTAATATTTTTCCGGAATGCTTCGTACGGTGCTGGTGATTTTTTCTGTTAGAAAACCTGGGGACAGCCGCAAGGCTTTTACTCCATGGAGCAGCTATAGTAGCCTTGACTCCGAGCTAAGAGGATGAGTCGGGGTTTCGAGCAGCTTAACAGCATTTACTCTTTCAAGATCAAAGATTCTTGTTCGACTGATCCTGCTTTATTAATATTGCTTAGCCTATTTATACAAAAATATTCTTACATCTAGAGTTCCTATTGGCTAAAATATTTCTTAATAGCCTATCAATACTTTACTCAGCGTCCCACATTAAGTGCACTCACTCCGCAACGTAAAGGGTTCAAATTACTCCCGATTCGTGAGACAAATATTTGGAGTGTTTATGATGCGCAATGCTCTTTCCCTGGTCGCTGCCTTAGGCGCCGGCGAGCTATGCTCTCACTCGTTGTTTTTCTTGCATTATGCGTGAAACGTGAGCACCCCCTGCTATGTGAGTCAGCGCTCGGCTTGTGCTGCCCGGCAATGACCTATGTGCAATGCGGTAGGTTGTTCGTAGACGAAAAAGAATGTTCTTCATTTGACTGATTCATTACTTCAACCAGACTGTACCAATGGTTTGCGTGATAGATGCCTTCAGGTATTATTAAATGGGGTTTAATTATTGTTGTCTTAATGCATATATCGCCATTCTGTATGTCTACCGGTGTTCGAATTATAGTTTTAGAATTTGGAAGAATATTAATTTTTTTTACATTAAATTGGGTTTAAATTGTAAGGGTATTGTTGAATTATTTATGATTAGAATTTTATTCGTAAGGTCTACCTTCCCTCCGAGTGCTAAGTCGAGTCCAAAGAGTGCGTCGAAATAACCATGGAAGCGGAAAACTAGGAATTTAAGGTTGCCAGATTGATTGAATTCTTTAAAATTTCAGAAGATAACTTCCTTATCTAGTTTGTGCTCGTTCTACTGTAGTTATAGTTATTGGGCGAATTTTGTTTTCATTCTATCTGGTGTGAAAAATTCTGGATTAATAAATGACGACGATGCGCCAGTATCTATTAGAAATTTAAGAGGACGTCCGAAAGGTGAGGATATGTTTATATATGGAAATACTGTTCCGTGGGTATTTATGTTTATTTATGTATGTGTTAACATCGTGAATTTATTACCGGGGTCTAACTTATTATAAAATATATTCTATTCCTTTACGTAGAAGGCAGAGGCCTCTGCGAGTGTAGTAGGTTTCATTGCCCTAATTGTTGACCCTAATGGTTCTTTTAATCCCGTCAAGAATGTATTGAAACACATTTCCGTGAAAAGGGCACACTTGGGTTCTTTTCGTGAATGTTGACGTGGTTATTGATACTAGCTAATATTTCAATTACTTCACTATAAAATTGCGCGACTTTATTATTATTTTCTCTGAGATGATGTAGATCTTTAATTAACAAAGTTTCATTCCTTTTATCCGAATAATATAAAATTAAATTATTTTTAACTCTTTGCACCCGAACCATTTTTTAGTATGGGTATTCAGCTATCCGACAGTAGTTTTAATAAAAAATTGTAATACATCAAACATAAGAATTTTAAACAAAAGTAGTTTATTTACATGTTTCATTTTTATTTACATACTACAAACATAATATTTTAATATTAAATTTTATAATTTTCTTTAGTGCGATATTTGAGGAAGCACTCTCCAAGGTGTATCCTAGGTTTTTCGGGACATGTGTCACAGTAATACACCGTTTCACGTCTTCCGCTATTCTTTTTCGTTCGGTCAGACCACACTCTACAATCTTTGTTTTTTTTCCTTTTTGCATCACATGTAGCTTACCATTTAATCGGATATTGTTATCGGTAGTTGCAAATGTAGAACCACGGCCAGCTCCACGGTCTTGTCGATAATCTCCTTTTAGCTGATTCACTAATAATTTCACAAATTTTAAATGGCTGATTGATCGCTCGTTTCTCTGCTTTTTCACCATTTTATACAAAATATAGGAATTGATTACGCATATTTCCAATCCCCAAAAAATAACTTTCGCCACCATTTTAAGGATTTCCGCATAAAACAGTACGTAGATGTATATTATAATAATATAATATACTTCGTTTACTCCCACACCTTGAACCCCTCTACTCCAAACCCTCCTGCAACAGCTATAGCCCCCTCTGTCTCCTCCCCCTCCATTTCTAAGAAGGGTACCCCGTCGTTAACTTCCTCCGCTCCCTCTCTCACTGATAGAAACCCTTCTTCCGTTTCCACTTCGATCTCTCCCCCTTCTACCTCTGATAAACCCTCCTTTATTGACCCTCTCCTCCCTCCGGTCGTGAAGTTAACTCGGCTTTCGGCTGAATCCCCTGACGGTCGTTACTTGCTTTCTCGCCTTCGCGATCGCAGGATTTACGACAATGTGCGACTTTTCCTAGCCTACCTTCATGACAAAGCAGATCACATTTGCATTGAGGGTAAAACTCGTACCAACGTCATAGTCTCCTTACACCAAGAGGGACTCCCGACCGACCCCACTGTCCTGCGTCAACTTTTCCTTAAATTCCACGCAGCATTTGACGTCCCTCCCCAACAAATTTCCGACGACCTTTCTGCCTTTGCCTCTTACCTTAACTCCAAACGCATTTCCCATCTGCAAAAAAGTCGAATCGACTCGAAAAACTACTATTCCTCCTAACCCCCCCGCCTACTCTTCCGCCACACCCTCTCCCCCCCCCACCTATCCTTGCTCTATCTGTTATAGCTCTGTACTACCAAAATGTCAGAAGCCTCCGTACTAAAACCGTCTCGGTTTTCAAGAACTCCCTCTCCTTTCCTTTTGACATCTTTGCCCTTACCGAGACTAACTTAACCCCTAGCATCTTCAGTAACGAACTTTTCCCCGCGGCTTTTTCAGTTTTCCGCGCCGATGCTTGCGACGACGGCTCAACCCCCTCCAACCGCGGCGTACTCCTTGCCGTGCACTCTCGCCTCGGCGCCAGCCTCCTCACTTCATCCAATTCCTCCCTCTCCAATTTTGTCCTCGTCAAAATCTCTACTTCTGGCAAATCCCTGTACGTACTATGTGCATACATTCGCCCCTCCCAACCACTTGAGGCATACCGTCTTGTCACCGACGCGATAGACTCCATCTTCAGTACCCTTGGGCCCAATGATGAAGTTATCGTTCTCGGTGACTTCAATCTCCCCCGCCTCGAATGGCTCCGATCTGACGATGACCTCTACTTTGTCCCTTCCAATGCCCTCTCTGACAAGGAGACCTTATTTGTCGACCGTCTCTCCGACTCCGGTCTCTACCAAGTCAGCGGCATTACTAATAATCTGGGCAGACAGCTCGACCTTATCTTTTCCTCTGACCCAGTCAACTCGGTTGTCTCTCAGAGCTGCCACCTTCTCTCTACTCTCGACGAGTATCACCCACCACTACTTCTTACTTTTGGTCTCGAGACCCCTCCCCTCCACTCTACCTCTGAGACCTCCTACCATTTCAATTTCCGTGGAGACGACTTTGGCAAATTGAACTACCTACTCTCCCAGTCATCCCTTTTTTCCCTCTCACCCAAATCCCAGCTTTCCGTTACTGATGCCCTTGACGCTTTTTATTCGGAACTCTTTGCCTGCATTGCCCAATCTTTTCCCTATCAACCCCGCAGAAATCATGCCTCCTCCCCTCCTTGGTATAATAAAGTACTTCGATCCCTCCGGAACAGAAGAAACAAACTCTGGCAATCCTACCTAGTTTCTCGTTCCGATCATGACCTCTCAAATTACCTCACCGCGGCCTCCCTCTTTTCCGCTCGTAGTGACTCTTCTTATCATGACTATCTATGTCATATGCAATCTGCCCTCATCTCCGATCCTAAACGTTTTCACCAATTTATTAATATCAAAAGGAAATCCAGCGGATACCCCTCTTCTCTTAAACTCAATGGCAATTCTTCCTCCGACCCCCATGAAATAGCTAATCTCTTTGCTCACCATTTTAGTCAATCTTTCAGTGAGCCTATTTTCGAGCCCGACACTAGCTATTTCCACTTTATGGCCTCCCGTCCTCAGACCTCCCTTGCCTCCATTAATATCGATCCCACAATGGTTGCTTCTGCCATTGCTGCCCTTCCCTCCGACCATAACCCTGGCCCTGACGGTATCCCCGCTCTTATTCTAAAAGAGTGCGCCCAACACCTGATCGTCCCCCTTTCCTTTATTTTTCAACTCTCCATCTCCCAAGGTGCTTTTCCTCCCAGGTGGAAGGACTCCTTTATCATCCCCATCCATAAGAAGGGCTGTAAGAGTGAGATTTCCAACTACCGCCCTATTGCTAAACTCTCCACCATACCTAAACTTTTCGAAAGCATCGTTTATGACTGCTTGTTCTTTCACTGCAAATCCATTTTCTCCCCCTCCCAGCATGGCTTCCTTAGGGGCAGGTCTACTGTCACGAACCTTACCGACTTCATCTCAAGTACCCTGTGTGCCCTCGAAAAAGGCAACGAGGTTGACGTCATCGCCACCGACTTCACTAAGGCATTTGACAAAATCTCGCACGCTTTAATACTCTTCAAACTTCACTCCCTTGGCTTTAATCAGCTTTTCTCCTCCTGGATGAAGTCCTATCTCGAACATCGCCAGTATAGGGTCCTTTTTTGCTCCTCTACCTCCAGCCCTTTTGTAGCCAACTCGGGGGTCCCCCAAGGCAGTCACTTAGGTCCGTTGCTTTTCATTCTGTCTATCAACGATGTCGAGTGTGTCATCAAGCA
This sequence comes from Philonicus albiceps, assembly GCA_963969385.1. Lineage (NCBI taxonomy): Eukaryota > Metazoa > Arthropoda > Insecta > Diptera > Asilidae > Philonicus > Philonicus albiceps. The sequence continues at coordinate 640,224 of CAXAKG010000008.1, read as the reverse complement.
CTCAGACCTCTCCATCTACGCTGACGACATGAAAATCTCCAAACGGATATCCTCTACTTCTGACCCCTGTCTTCTTCAGAGCGATCTCGACCAGTTCAGCATTTGGTGCACAAAAAACTCTCTTGAGCTTAACGTCTCCAAATGCCAATCCATCACTTACTCTCGTAGACGCCCTACTTCTCCCTCCCGAGTCTATCGTTTGTCTGACAGACCCATCCCCTCCGTCTCCTCTCTTCGCGATCTGGGTGTCATCTGTGATTCCGAACTCAACTTTCGCGAACACATTGACCATGTGATTGCAAGAGCCAACTCCGCGCTAGGCTTCGTGAAGCGCTGGTCCAAGGAGTTCCTCGACCCTTATGTTGCCAAATCCCTCTTTGTCACCTTCGTTAGGCCTCTCCTGGAGTACGCTAGCCAAGTTTGGTCTCCCTCCCAATCCAACAGTATAAACAGGATTGAGGCTGTACAACGCAGGTTCCTTCGTTTCGCTCTTCGTGAGCTTCCCTGGTCAGTCCCTCACAATCTTCCGCCCTACGAAAACCGCCTCCTTCTTATTAACCTGCAGCCCCTTTGGAAGCGGCGTGACCTCGCCGATATTACCTTCATTCATCAGTTGCTTATCGGCGAGATCGACTGTCCCTCTCTTCTTCAACGGGTCCCCATTTACACCAATCCCCGTACCCTCCGTTCGGCCCCTCTTTTTCGCCCTGCTCACCACCGCACCAACTACGGCCTTTCTGAGCCCCTCACGCGTATGCTTCGTAAAGCCAACTCCCTCCCATCCTTCGATTTCCACCTGAGTAAGGCATCACTCAAGAAATGCCTTAATAACCCCCCTTAAGCTTTGCCCGCCCACTCCCTTTCCCTACTCTCCTTTCTTCTTATTTTTGTTAATTATTTTCTAAGTCTAGTTGTTAGTTAATTAATTTTTTTTTTTTTTTTCTTTTTAAGTCCTTATTTTATGTAGCTTGTATTAAGCGCAAATTAAATAAATATATTGATAGGCACGATCAACGCCGCCCATAAATTCAATATATTTTAGAATAACGTTTGGTTTCTTAACAACAATTTCAACACCACCTCATTGAAACCTTTTTACGGTAGTCATGCCAGCATCGCACCAATTCACATCATGGTCACAACCCTTTTATCTTTCCAAGCCAGGATCAAATTGTTAGTTTTCCGATATGCTACTGTTTTTGTTTTTTCAAATTTTGGTTTCTTTATAGCAAACGGCATTGCTTTCCGGTTGGTTTGTATTGTGCCAGTCAAATGACACTTCATTTTACCTAATTCTTCGACTAGTACAAGACTCGTATAATATCTTTCTGTGAACATGTGGTGGCCTTGTGCACCAGGAACAGAATTTAGTAGCATTTGATATAAGTGTAACGGAATTCTGGTAGTCACCGCGAGGTCAGGACTTATCAACTGTTCGGTTGTGATGTTACCATAATATGGAAAAATCCCACAAATATATCCTGTGTCTGAATCGCAGACTACATAAATCCTTATTCCCCATTTTGTTGGTTTCTTAGGATTATAAGTAATAAAAGAAAATTTACCTTTAAATTTCACAACGGATTCATCGACACATATATTTTGGCCAGGAACGAAATGTTCCAAAAATTTAGAATTTATTTCTTCCAAGTAGTTACTAACCCGCTTTAAACGAGTTTTTACTTTTGTAGCTCCAGGTGTAATTGTTTTAAAGTGCAGCATCCAAAAAATTTGAGTGTACCTGTCTCGTGTAAATACATTCGGATAAAAAGGGATAAAGGGATTCGACTATTTTCATCTGTCGACCAATATTGTGATATATTTGCAAGCGGCATGGTTCCCATATTAAGGATGCCCGCTATGAATGCACAGAATTCTTGTGTTGTTATTTCTTTCCAGTTTATCCAGATAGACTTTTTCGATAACTCTTTATCTTTCAATTTATTATGTGCATATTTATTTGTTTCAGTCACAATTGCATCAACTAGCTAGTCGGTATAAAATAATTTAAAAAGTGCAATGGTTCCGTGACATTTGCACTAACTTGCGGACCTGCAGAGTTTTCACCACTTCTAAATTGTACTCTTTCAGGTATTTCTGTAGATTCAGTGACATCTTCCCATTCAGAACTATCTTCCTTTTCTGTAACGTCTGAATCAGAATCTTCACTTTCGCTTTCTATTATTCTAATTTTTGTCTTCTTATACCAAATACTTCATCACTCTCTTCACTGCTATTGTCTTGATCACTATCTTCTTTATGTTCATTTAGAATGTTATCAATCGATCTAAACATCATCAAATCAAACTCATCTTCGCTGCTATAAATTTTGTTCATTGATTCCATTTTTATGACTTTAAGCGGACTAAATTAGAAATAGTAAAATATTTTGATAAGTTCACAATTCACTTACAATGTACTTGTAAAAGATGTACTACACACAAAAAAAGTAATTTTAATTACCAATGCTTTCGCTTAACAGAATATCAAAAAACGATTTTCGATTTTGCTTATCAGTGTTTTCACTTAACAGAGCACCAAAAATTTTACTACGATTTTACCAGAAACGCTATAGTGTTCAAACTGAAGGATCTAAGTGTCCACCATCTAATATATACCGGACTAATCTCTCACCTAGTAAAAAAAATTTACAACGCGTGCACAATTTAAGGTACAATATTATCATAAATAGTAATGGCGCCTCTCGGGCGCCGTTCGAGTTACAGTAATGAATAGGATGCAAAGGGTTAATCATCCCACATTAACGCAGTACCATACATATTTAATTTTATTCCGTATGGCCTTCATTAAAGTTGGCCGTAAGGAGTTCCGCTTGTTACGGAGATAAGTGAGAGAATTTCTTCCACATTATCGATAAAATCAAAAAGTAGTCTTGGATTACCATCAAATTTAGGAAGAGCTTTGATCGCGTCTGGCACTCTTAACGAGTTAAATATATCTAAATTAGTAAGGGTAACAGAGCGAACGGTACTATCTGCCGCATTCGCTGCTGAATGAATCTTCATTCATTTTGTTAAGAGAATCGGAACTATAACTTATATTATGCTTAACCCAATTTAATACTCTGGAACTACTGATTGCAAGATTTGAGCTCGTACTCGCACTACTTCCTATATTTTCACTTTGATATAAACTTGTACTTATATACGATTCGGTATTTCTAAATTTCCGATGGTTGCGTTAAATTTAAAACACTATAATTTCCATCTAATCTAATTGTACTGTCTAAGTCCTCGAGAATTCGCGATAAATTTAATTTACTTTTAATTTTCGACATTAATGGGTAAAGACGAGGAAATTTTCTATTTTCAACATTCTCGGCGACGATAAACCATTTCTCTCGTTGGTTTGCTTGGTCCGATGAAGATATTGATATTGATTCCAACGACGTTTTATTTCTTCGGTTGCTTTGCTTGAGGTCATTTCCAGCAATTTGCCCTCGTTGGTGCTTTTTTTGCACGACACTTCATCACAACATTTCAGATTCAACTTCAACTTCTTCACTTCACAATTTAGCACTATCACCAGTTTTTTGGATATTCCCCTGAACAATCAATATACTTTCGATTAGTTAACCGCAATTAAGCCAAAAGAAATCCATACGACTGCACCAGTTACGAGTTTTAGAGATTCTTTTAATAAAACAAATGAAATTTTGATTTAAATGTGTTGCTTTAAAATGACGTTCAATCGGAAAATGAACAAAATGTACAGTGTGAAGTATAATCTAATTCAGCTATACTCAACCTTTTTTTCCCTCAGGCCATATGCATATGTTTGCTAATTCACGCGGGCCGCAACATTATACATTTTGGGTGATGACCTTTTTTTACCCCGCCCCATATAATAAATAAAACATAAAACCTAAATATATCCAAACGTTTATTTAAAAATTAGTGTGATACTTGATATTGAGAGAAACTGTTTACTATTTTAGACAAATTTGGTTTACAATTGCTACATGCTACTCTCAATACGTCATCAAGGTGAGAATCTGTAAGCCGATTTCTATATACGTTTTTTACATATTTTATTTTGGAATACGATGATTCACAAAGATACGTTGATGCGAACAACGTGAGCAGCAGGTGGGCACATTTTTATACAGTCATGTATTTGTCAGGTACTAATTTCCAAAATTCGCTGAACTCTTTCCTCTCTCTCTTTTCTTTAAATATGACTTCCATATTCGTATCGTTCTTAAACTCGATAAATTCATCGAATAGCGTTGCATAATCAAATCCCAATGCAGCTAATTGTATTATAGTTGCTGTTTCTATGTGCCAGGGATTTTCTAAAAGCAACAGACAATTCTTGATACGGCGTAAATCCCAAAATCTGCCCCCAAATTCCTTGGATAAGGCAGCTAATTAATTTGAAATTATCGTGAAGTTTTCTCGAGAAATAAATATACCATCTTGTTTGGCTTTTGTTACGGTTGAAAAGTTATGCACTACTTGGTTCTGTATTTCTTCATGATAAATTTTTAATTTCTCTTCAAAAGCAAATACTTTATTCGGCATCTGCGAAATAACTTTATTTTCACCCTGTAAGCCACGATTGAGCTCACTAAGTTTTTCTGTAATGGCGCATAGAAAAGCTAAAAGACACCACCATTCATCATTTTCAATTTCACTATAAATTTTATTGTTTAGTGGTAAAAACAAAATAATTTCTAGCCTTAAGGAAAAAAACCGTTCCAGAACTTTTCTTCTGCTTAGCCATCGCACTGAGGTATGTAAAAGAACGTCGCTAAAATAACTGTTTATTTCTACCAAAAGATTTTTAAATTGTCTGTGGTTCAATTCTCGTGCTCGTATATAATTCACTATACTTATTGCAGTCTTCATCACGGCGTCTATTTCGGTAATGGAGATGCGCGCTGCTAAGTTCTCTTGGTGAATGATACAGTGGAAAGATAAGAGATTTGTTGTTAAATTGTATTTCCTTTCCAATAGGGTAACAAATCCCTTTTCAGATTCGGTCATTGAAGGACATCCATCCGTGCATACACTTTTTTTTTTTTTTATTTTAACTATTGGGTTTGTGTGTACATGAATCAACTATATGGTAGTTCTAACATGTATTTTTTTCAAATCTTAGCCTAGGTTTGGTTTTTTATCCTGCTGGGGTCCAGTTCCAGGCAGGTATAATGTCTCGTTGCATCACTCCACAGCTGTTGGTGGTGGGGTTGAGGCCGGCCGGTGTGGGTGATTCCTATCGTTGACTGTTGTTGTTGGCGTATCTCTTTTTGAGGCCTCTCAAGTAGTCCTTGTAGAGTTGGTAAATTAATGATAGTCCCACCTCGATCGTTAGGATTATCAATATTATTTCGATGTTCTTGGATTTGATGTCTTCTGGGTTGATTATGATGGTGTTTACCATTTCACCTGCATTATCGACTTTTTTCGAGTTGGTGGTTCCCATCTTTTACGTGCTTTTTCGGTGCGTGGTATGCTTCGGTCTTCGGTTGTGACTGGTGGCTGATATTGATTGTAGCGATTTATAGCCTTCCCAGTAAAGCTGATGGGGCTATTTGAAGTGGGTCACTTCTTTTGAGTCGGTGGAATTTTTTTGCTTTAGGAATGTTTTTCGCTGATGGGTTCGGGTGCTTACGCAACCTGCTGGTGTAGTTGATGCATAGTTTCTTGGCTTCTACAGCCACCGTGTTGATGTTTGTATCCCGTTGGATGATAGCATTATTTACGTATTTTGGAGCACCTAGGATAGACCTGAGTATTTTGGTTTGCATCCGTTGAATTATGGCGGTGTTTGATACTTTTGCGGAGCCCCAGAGTTGCAGCGCGTAAGTCCAGATAGGCTTTAATATTGCTTTGTACATATATCACTACTTTGGTACTGATATTTAATTGGGATTTTTTGTGTAGTAGCCAGTAGAGGTCGTGGTGTGCTGTTTTGAGTTTTTCCTTCTTTTTTTCTATGTGCGTCTTCCAGGTGAGCTTTTTGTCTAAGTGGACTCCGAGGTATTTGACCGAATTAACTTGTATTATTGTCTTATTGTTAATGGTAATTGGATTGCAGGAGATCTTTCTCAGTGCAAATATGATCTGTTCAGTTTTGGTTTCATTGATTTTAATCTTCCACTGCTGCTAAAAATCGATGGCCAAGAGATGTGAAAAATTCGTTGAATTGTGAGCATGAAATTGTGTGTTTGGGGGGGCAGTATATGGAGGCGATACAGAGGGAACTGGAACTCTCTTGAAGGTTAATTGCTGTGAAGTGGATGTAGGGGAGTTGGTTGCAGTTTATCGGGTGATGCTTAATACGGTTTTTGATGAGGATTGCAGTGCCTCCCTGGGGTGTATCGTCGGGGTGGTTATTGTTGTAACATGTGTATCCATTTATTTTGAAGTTGTTTTTACTAGTTAGGTGGGTTTCCGCTATGAGCATAATGTCGATTTGGTTTGTGCTGAGGAATAATGCTAGTTCCTGACTGGCGAGGCCGTTTGCATTCCAGTGGGCTACTTTGAGGTTGTTCATGGTTTTACTAGTCTTGTTAGGATTTCTGTTTGTTTCATTAACATGGTTTGCATTTGTTGCATGGTGTTAGTGAGTTGCTGGATGTTATTTGTAAGTGTAATTAATATCTGTAGGACTTCTCCTTGTTGGGCTGAGCTGTCTGATTGCGGGTTTGATTTTATAGTTTCTGCATACGTTAGATGCTCGATTCTCTTGCTGCTATTTAGAGGTTGGGATGGCATTGGTTGGCTGTAGGCTGCACGTCCTGAGGGTTGCCTTATCGTTGGGATGGTGTGGGACCGGGGTGGTTGCCTGGCATAACTACTTTTCTTGTTGGTAGAGGTGAAGACTGGGCAACCTCTATATTTTGCCGTGTGGTCGCCATTGCAGTTGCTGCATCGTTTGAAAGCAGGGTCATTTTTGTTTTTGTTGCACTCGCTGGTTTGATGCAGTTCTCCGCAGGCTACGCAAACATTCGTTAATTTACAGTAGCTTTTCGTATGCCCGAATTCTTGGCAATTTGAGTATTGGACCATAGTTGTTCTTTTGTAAGGCTCCTCGACTGTAATTTTTGCGGCTGATGACGTATTTGAGATTATATATGGGGTGGACTTTGCCTTTCGGGGCAATGCTGGCTTCAGGGGTTAGTTCTACCTTGAACATAGGCTGCGGTATTTTTGATTTATTGAGGATGTTGTACACTGATTTAGTCTGGAATCCGAGTGCTTTTAAGTCTTCGGAGATTTCCTTTGGGTCGACGTTAGAGTCGATGCCTTTAATAACAACTCTGAGGCCTTTAGCACTTTTAAGTTAATAGGTATAGTATTTTTTGTTTTGGGAGTCTAGCCAGTTAACTATTTGGGTATAGTGGACCTCTTTTGATGCTTGGACCTTGGTTTCTTTAATATTGCCTCTGCGCAGATCTACTATGTAGAAGTTTTGCTCGCCAATTATGGCTCTGATGCTGTTGATCAGCTCTGAGTTGCTGCTTTCTCTAATATAGATTGGGGGAGGTCTGAAATTCACTGTTAGGGCGCTTGTCTCAGGCTCCTTAGTATTTTCATCGGAGTCAAGAACATCGTAATAATTTTTATTGGTTCTGTTGTCTTTGGCGACTTTTGCTGCTCTTTCAAGATTGCTTGCTGGAGGGCTGCGCTTCCTCTTTTCGGTTACTGTTATATATCTTTCTAGTCCTGTTTGAATTTTTTTGCTAGATGAAGCCTTAGGATTGGGGGGTAGGCACTTCGGGGCCTGGGCCCTAGTCCAGGGCCATTGACTCTGGCGTGGAATTTTCCATGATTGCCTCGCTGGTTAGGGGGGCACGTGTTGTTATTCCGCGCTTTTCATGAAAGGGGAACATTAACCTCGTTGATTGATCGGCACTCATTTTAATGAGCTCGGCAATAACTGCTGATGGTCAGCTAGAGTTTGCTTCATAATTTGTTAATTGTGTCACTGCGTCAGCTATTACTTGCACGCGCGCACTTCACTGCTTTGTTCTTGCTTGCACTTAGCACTTTGCACTTTTGCACTTTTTCACTTTTCTGGGTTTGCTTTGCACTTTTACTTTTTGTTTGGGGGGTAAAAAGAAAAGAGCTCGGGATGAACACGTCCGATCGCTACGGTAGCTTGGTTGCGATTGTGCATACACAAACCTATTTTTTTCATATCAGAATCATTGTTCTCCAGAAAAGTACTAATTATATCAAGATATTCCACACCTCTGGTTTCATTCTTCATAGGAATAAATTTCAAGAAATCGTCGTGAATAGAATTCTGTTCGGTACAGTATCGAACGTAAACTGAACATACTGATGTCGCGGAAATATCGGTGCTAGAATCAAAAGCCAAACTAAAAAATGTACAATTTTTCATATCTTCTATGATGCGATCAGAAAGATCTTTTGCCATAGCTTCAATTCGTCTAATGCAGGTAGAATCAGAAAGCTGCAAGTGTTTGATTTGCGATATTATTTTATCTTTATTGCCAAATTTATCAAATAATACATTGGAAGCATCGATGAAACACTCCTTCACAACCTCTGCGTCAGTAAATGCTTTCATATGTTTACCAAGTATGTATCAAATTTCATACGATGCTCCTGTCACCACTGTATCAAGTGATATCGCCACTGACATAACATTTTGTTCTTGTTGCAATGACTTCTTGAAGAAAGTTAACTTTTCACGTTTTATTAAAGAGCCGGGAGAAAAAGTGTCATTAAATGATTTATGCTTCGTGGTGTAATGACGAACAATGTTGTATTTGTTTTAATAAAACACATTCACGACAAATCAAACATGTTGCCGGACGATGTCTATTTGCAATCACAAAATATTCTTCTTCCCAATTGCCTTGAAGCACCCTATTTTCATCACTCATTTTGCGCTTAGATTTTGAAGACACTCCCGCCATTATGGGTAGTTAAATTATAGTAAAGTAATACGTTACAAAACATAATACAAATATAACAAAAAATTCGAATATAACAAACATACAAATACAACAAACAAACAAATATAACAAAAAATACAAAATACAATATGCCGTAATGCGGTTCTGCAAATGGACACTTGAAATAAAGAAACAAAACTGTCACGCATCGACGTTATTAGTCAACTAAACAAAGAAAGACATTACGATGCTAGCGCGAGACACATAAGTTATAAAGCTGGAAATATAATGCAAGGCATCGCGTTATTAGTCGTCGCGTTCGTTGGTCACAAAATGTAAGGCGTTAATTGTCATTTTGCGAAACTAAATGTGTCAATTGACGTGTAACGCGTGAAAATTTCCAACATGTTGAAAGTAAACGCGTCATGAGTCATCGCAACGATAGCAATCGCGTCATACGCGTTGGCATTTTAACAGCTGCCACTGAAATGCATCGGGCGAAATTCACGACGCGATGCCTTGCATTATGTTTCTACCTTAACATGTCAGCGAATTTAGGCGGAATATTGTGCATAAAGTTAAAAAAATTATTGTGAGAGTGAGAGATTTGATGTCAGAATTAAAAAAGGTTTGCACCATAATGTTTCATTTAACTTATGTTTTCAGGAAAAAAATAATTTGAAAAGAGTTGTGTTCCCCATTAGTGTGTTTCGGACCGCACATAAAAGCTTGGCGAACCGCAGGTTGAGTATGGTTGATCTAATTGATGTTTAGAATAAGATTGAGCTGCTGACATAGTGATTCACAATGATATAATAATAAGTATAGAATCCTAATTGAATAGAATGATTGTCTTTAAACCTAATCGTTCCACGCAGTTGCAATGTTTGTTTGTTGTTAGACCTTTAGTTAATACATTTACCGGCATAAGATCCGTCTCCAGGTATTGTATCTCAATTTCACCGCTTCGAATTCAGTCTCGAATGATGTAGTGGCGCATATCTATCTCCTTACATCTTGAATACGCTGATGAAGATTTTACCATTTGTTGTGCACTCTTATTGTTGTTATATATCACGATAGTTGCATCTCCCATATACTGCATTTTCCTTAAGAAATTTTTGATGTATATTCCTTCCTTACTAGCTTCTGTTAACGACTTATACTCCGCCTCGGCGGTAGAAAATGCCACTGTTTGTTGTCGTTTAGATTCCCAAGCGATGCAACCTCCAGCAAATGTGAATACATATCCTGTGTATTATCAATGATCATCTATGCTCGAACCCCACTCTGCGTCCGTATATCCGCATAAATCGCCAAATTTTCTTTCAAAACATAAACCGGTTTCCCTGGTTCCACATATACAGAGTGGCTCATAAGTTTCTCCCCACAAAGTTTTTGTTATAAAAAGCAAACCAACAAACATAAATTAGAAATTCAAATTTATTTGTGATGCTAACATAATACAGATTATTATTCTTATTACTAATAATGCGTATGTCTACCGTTATTATCTATACATTCTAAAATACGTCGTCCAAAACTATCACATAAATTTCCTAATTCGTCCTCTATGTAGCTGCTCCATTCTTGCTGTACTCTTGCAATTAATTGTCGTCTATTCTTCAGCATCGGATAAATACACTCTCTTGAAGTCTAGCCCAAACCTGTTCTATTGGGTTAAGGTCAGGAGAGTTTCCAGGCCAATCTTCCCAAACAGTTGAAAACATCGATTTTGCCAGTGTCAATCTTTCCTTTGCTGTATGCGCTCGTGCCCCATCCTGCATAAGAATTACCAAATTTTTATCTGGAAACTGTCTTCTGTCATCCTGGCATGCTGCGTAAGCTGGTAAAATGCTGTTCCGGTAATAGGATCCATCTACGGTTGTATTTTTCTCAACAACATGAAGTCTCGAGTTTCCACGTGAGCTGATTTCTCCTGCAACCATTATCTTGAGGTCAAATTTCGGCTGTTGTATGGGTTGAATAGTGCTTGGATCACTTGTTCTAACTCCCATATTTTGCTTATTTGGCGTTGGGTACAAAACAATTAGAGATTCATCTGTAAAAAATACGTTAGCTCTCTTCCTTCCAAGAGCACTATCTTTACAGAAACCTTCGCTTTGCAACTTTCAACAGAAGTTAAGTCTATCTGTGGCATTCTTTGCAGTAAGAAGCGGCTTTACTCGTCTCACGTAGGCATGTTTTCCCCAATTCGTTGATACATTAACCGTTGAACCGTTGATCGAGACGTTGTCTTTCGTCGTTGTTGATCATTTTCGGATTGATTTATCCTTTTGGTTGCTGTCCTTGTTCCCATGTCTGTCTTGTTTTCTACCAACTTCCTTCTTTTATTTTTGTTGTAGGTGAAAGAGTTGTCGGTCTACCGGAACGTCTTTGGCCTGTATATCGCCTTTCCTCCTTTCTAGCCATAATCGTACGGTCTTCCTGTCCACGCCCAGTGTCCTTGATATTTCGGAAACGGATTTTCCTATTTCGCCAATAGTTTGTATTTGAATCCTTGTTTGTATCCTATTCGAAGCCATAATGAAGAAGCATAAAAGTCCTCTATGATAGGCTTTAAAAAAATAATGATTTTTCAGGTAGCGCGTATAAAATGTTCTAAAAAAAATCACTACTTGCGATAAACACGGCAATAAAAAAGGATTCTTGAGGTCAGGAGCAATGAAATTGCACAGGTAGATTTGCGGAAAAACCCTTAATTACCCCGGTAACTCACATTAGCTTTATAAAGGGTCTCTGTACCTGATTATAGGGACAAATATTGTTTAAGTTTTTTTCCTGGAAATGCACTATATTGCTTTGCACAGCTATTATTGATATGTATGCTGTCGTAGCTAAGCACTATATGATCTTTAAGATAGCTGAAGAGTTGATATTTAATCTCCGCTTAAGATTTTTGCTAGACTGAGAGGGGATAAATTTTGGCAACAGGTAATGGATAATGCGTTTACTTAAATAGGTGGGGAGAAACTTTTGGGTCACGCGTTTGCTGCAATCCAGTGTTGTTTGCCATAACACTCATTAAATCTACTTAGCACGCTTACACTGTGGGTTATGTCAGATCGAGTAGTTGTTGAAAGATACAATAATTATCCAACCAAACTCCGATAAGGAACGTTCATCATGTCTCTCTTTTCTTCTTCTGTTGCTGGAGACATTTGCTTAGACAATTTAATACCCGCATCCATGGGGGAAACAGGCTTAGCTTCCTCCGTGTTATACTGTTTAAGTATCTTTTGAATATACCTGGTCTGTTTCATGGTAACTTTTATATCATATAAATTCTGGTCAAATTCGATACCTAAACAGTAATGCAGGTTTCCCATATCCTTTGCTTGAAATGTTAATTGCGCTTTGAACCATGCTATCATTTTTGAATTGTTCGAGCCAAGAATTATATCATCGACGTATACGATCATCAATAAGATAATCTCTCCTTTCCTCAAAATATATATGCAGGGGATTAACTTTAAAGGTCTTAAATTCATGTCTGTGAGTTTCATATGAAGACGTTTGTACCACTGCCTACCAGCTTGACGAAGTCCGTAGATAGCTTTCTTTATTTTAAAAATTTTCCCAGATTTTCCTATCTTTTCGCCACTCATTTGAAAAAATATTTCCGGAACCTCCATATATGTAAATAATTTCATCGATGTCCCCATTAATATATGCAGTCACTATGTCCATTTGATGAAGTTTGAAATTCCACTTCACTGCCAATGCCATAATAGTACAGATAGAAGATTGTCGAGCTACTGGGGCATATGCCTCTGTGAAATCAACTCCTGGGCTCTGCCCGCAACCCTTTGCCATTAATCTAGGTTTTCTCCTTGCAATTGTCCCATCCTTGTTATATTTAGTTGTAAATACTCAACGACATCCGATTACCTTAAGATTTTTCAGCTTTTCTATGATTTCCCACGAATTATTCGGCTTATAAGCTGCAAATTCAGCTTTTACAGCGTCTAGCCATTATTCTGCGCTATCTCCATTTAAAAGTTCTTTAATGCTTTGTGTTTCGCCTACTGCTATATATACGCAATCAAGAAAAACTTCATCATTATCAATATCTGCGTGTTCCAATTGATTTTGCCGTACAGCTCCAAGTTCATCATTTTGCTCCAAATTTTCACCGCTGCTCATATTGTTGACTTCTGAACAGTAAATTTTACTTAGACGTCCTCTTCGACCCGTCCTCTTAATTCGTGGCCTTCCTCTCGTTTTCTTGTTTCGCTGTGCTATTTCTTCTAGTTCATGAAAATCGTTTGCCTGCTTGTCAGCATCTTCTGTGATCGGATTTTATTCCTGTGTACTCGAGTTTTCTCCTTGTATGCTTGGGTTTCCTCCGTCCTCAAGGTCTTTTTCGGTATTATCCAAATAAATCAAACGAAATTTTCCTTGTTTTCTTTTCAGCTTTCTGGTCGGACTCCAAATTATCCAAAAATATAACATCTCTACTTTTTATTAATTTTCTTTCTTCCTTAGACCACAACCTATAGGCTTTTGAAGATTCGCAGTATCCAACCAAGATGTATTTTTTGGACTTTGGGTCGAGTTTTTTTTACCTGGTCTTTTATGCAAGGCGTAACAAGGGGATCCAAATTTTCTTAGATGGCTTAGAGCTAGTTTCTTGTTAAACCATAACATGTGAGGACTTTCGCCTTTAAGACTTTGAGAAGGGCACCTGTTGCGTAGATAATTCGAAAAGCAGCGTACACTTCCCTTTTACTCTCTAGAAAATAAACCTCACACCATCTTGAGTAATTATAATAAATGTAGCAAAATAAAGAGATCCTCCATTTGATCTGACTTGTATTGGCCACATATATCTGCATGGACAATTTGTAGGGGCTATTCACATCTATTTAAATTTCCTTTCGGGAATGGAAACTTTAACTGCTTTCCTTGCAAAAAAATATTTCGCATTGTGTGGTCTCGTTTAAGTCACGAATTCCCAATTTTATACCAAATGCTTTATTTTCATTTACCATTTTGCGTAATGTTCGAAAATTTACATGCCCTAAACGCTCTCTCCACTCTATTAGCATGCTTTTAGATTTTGCATAGTTTACGGATTCTTGTTTTTCTAAAATATAATAAAGCAATAACGCTACCATCGCCTTCAATGATTTCAACTCCATTCGAAGTGAAGGTGACAGCATACCCCTTTTCCGTAATTTTACGGACTGACAGAAGATTTGAGCGTAGCCCGGGCACATAAAACGCGTCTTGTAATTTGATATTTTCGCCCCCGCTTGTAGAAAAACCGAATAATCCAATTCCCAATCGTTACTAGCTAAATTTAATTTTTGTGGTTCGCTTACCTCCAAACATTCAAATTTTTCTTCTAAAGCGCACATGTGAGATGTTGCTTCACTATCTAAACACTATTTTTCATATGTTGGCTCCCCTTTAACAGCAAAACTAGACCTATTTCCTTTTCTTCACTTACTTTTGCTTTACACGCTGATGCCTTATGACCCATTTGCTTAGAACGTAAATATAATATTTCTGTGTTTGTAAAACGCCTACTCTTTGAGAACGCTGATTTCTTATACGGACTTGGTGAAGATTCTTTATTTAATTTTCCTTTTGTGAATAGCGCACCTGATGATGATGGCGCTGGCATATCTCGATCTTGGCGAGCAAAATGTTCTTCTAACAATTTAATTTTTAAAAAATCTGGTTTTGGGCAACTCATCCCTCGCTTCTATAGCCACCGTAAAATTTTCGAAATTCTGGAGCAAGCTATATAAAAGTAAAATAGACAGCAGATAATCATTCACCAACAAATCCATTTTCCGCAATTTGTCGACTGTATCGAAGAAAGACGACAAATAAAGATCGATATCCTCACCTGCAGACATCCTCTTGAATATTAGTAGTTTCAAAAGTTGAGCCTTTTCCGCCGGTGCCTTTGACTCATAAATACTTTGCAGCTTTTTCCACACTTGGTGAGATGTAGAGTTTCAAACTCCGTTTCCCGCGGAGTCAAAAAAAATAAAATATATATACATATATCGCAAAGGACAGCGGATGAAAGTAAAAAAAAAGAGCACTTCGCGTTTTAGGATCTATATTTTAAAAAAAAAACTATTTGCGGAGAAGAGAACCGACCGTTCTTTTACGAATCCGAAATATGGACTGCTGCCCAGAAGAAATCAATTACCTACTTTTTTCTTTCTAAAAACTGAAATTTGCTAAACTAAGCGGCGGGCGCATTCGCCGCGTGACCTAAAAGACGCTGACGTTGTGTCGCGACATTCTCACCTGAATTATATTGCAACGGGTCAACGAATTGGTCACGTTGCAATACCTGGTGACTTGACTTTAGCTTTAAATTGGTAAAAATTTAGGAATTATATTATTGCGCCTTTGGGGATTTTGTTATTCGTAACTATGTAGTACATTCTCGTATGTCCCGTAGCGCCGTTGACCCTGTAGACAGCAATAGATCAGCCTTCGCCTTCCGATCGTTTTTCTTCCAAGTTTTAAGTTTCGTTTCAGAATATCCTTTATCCACTTCTGGTTTCTTCTTTTCGCCACATGCATGTTCCCACAGATCATTTTTAACCAACAATGCTTCCATATGCACTTTCCAAGTGTCATAATTATTTTTGCACAAGGGTTCTATCCTAACTGTTGGGAACCCAGACATCTTCTTGCCTTTTGTAATTACCACGCTTTTAATTTAAATTAAATTAAATTTTTTTTTCTGTTGGGCCCGTAACCTATTGCTTTAAAATTAATTTTAATGGGAAAATTAACAAAATGTACAATGTGTGAAGTAAAAGGTGGCGCAAAATTAATCATTCAATTTTGTTTTTGTATAAATTTTATATAACTTTTTATATATATAAAAAAAATATTTTGAATGATGGAAATCTTTATCTTTGGACCTTTACAATTTTTTCTGTTAAGTGGAAAAGATGATATCCGTCAAGTGGCTGCCGCCAGTGTTGGATACACATTTGTACCCGTTTTATCGCATTTTCCATGACTTTCCGCAAGATTTCCGGTGATAACTGTTCGCATTACTGTCGAATATTCTTTGTAAGGGCTGCGATTGTCATAAACCTGCGACTTCAAGTAGGCCCAAAGCAAGAAGTCTGGGGCGGTTAAATCGGGCGATCTGGCTGGCCATGCCAAATCGCCAAAACCGACCAAGAAACCCTTTCTTCACAATATCTATTGTGGCTCGTGCTGTGTGTACGATTGCACCGTCTTGTTAAAACCACATGTTCACCAAGCCCCGCTCCTCCAATTCCGACAGTAAGAAGTCGTTTATCATGGTCCTGTAGCGTTCGCCAGAAACAGTTTACGTATTGCCAATGGCGTCCTTAAAAAAAATACGGCCCAATCACTCCTCCCGCATAAACGCCGCTCCACACAGTGGCTTTGAGTGGATGTAACGGCTCTTTGTGCATGACAAGCGGATTTTCAGTGCCCCAGAAACGGAGATTTTGTTTATTGACGTATCCGCTTAAATGGTAATGCGCCTCGCTCATGATGATTTTCGACTCCAAATCGTCCTCTTCGTTGTTGAGATTGAAGATGGCTTGACAGTTGTTATGTTTTAGTAAATAATAAAACTTGATATTTATTTTTAAGACTTTTAATTAACTTTATATTTTAAGATTGAATTTATAAACGTGTTAACTCGACCGGCGCTAGCCATGAACTGTCAATATAAAGACTATCAAAATTATTACACCAAAGATCCCGCTAGGTGGCAGTTAATATCATGACATCTCCCTTTACAAGTAATTCTTGGTTTACATTTCAAAATACAAAAATGTTGTCAATACATTTTTTAGACTTACAACCCAAAAATACATTTGAACTTACAATTTATAATCTTTTAAGTATGATGGTGTGTTTACAGTTCTACCAGATCTTGTTACATAAGTTTGATTGTTTTGAACACTTTGGTTTAAATTAGAACTAACAGTTTTGTTTGAAACATCTGAACTCGCTTGTTCAGAACTTGCTTGAGTTACATTTGGGATCACATTATTTGGTACAATTTTATCACAATCGTATTCAGTGGTCTTTTTATATAAATGCACTCGATTTCGTTCAAGTTTGGACCATTGACATTTGTACTTCGTATGACCTTGGTCTATCACAAATTTTTGTTACAATTGCAGGTTCTACCGGTTTATATTCTTCTTTTCGAATATACACATCCTCTCCTAATTTCAAAGGATTCAAATTGTGACTGTTTCTATCATACAAAAGTTTTTGTTTTTGAGATCGGAGTGTTTCTGTACTCTAACAATGCAAGTGTCGGATCTCTATTACTATGCTCTATCTTTTTAAACATAATTTTCACAGTTCCGACATGACGTTCAACCATACCATTCGATTGTGGATAATTTGGACTTGACATTACATGTTCAAAATTCCAGGAATTTGCAAAATCTCGCATGTCACGGTTTGCAAAATGGGTACCATTATCAGAAATTGTTTTTTTAGGAATTCCAAATCTTGCAAAAATTGACTTTAATTTTGAAACAATTGTTGAACCCAACATGTTCTCCAATTTTGCAACTTCCACATACTTGCTGAAATAATCTATAACTAAAAGCCAATGACTGTTTTGAAATTCAAACAAATCCATACTAATTGTTTCCCACGGAGCACTCGGGACTTCGTGCTGTAACAAAGGTTGTCTGACATTCGCTTTTTTGAACCACATACAAGATTCGCAACTGTGTACAATGTTTTCAATGTGCTGATTCATAAATGGCCAATACAAAATCTCTCTCGCACGATTTTTACACTTTTCAATTCCAAGATGACAATAATGGATTAAATTTAACATCTCTTTTCTCAAATTTCTAGGAACTACAATTCTTTTTCCTTTAAAAATTAACCCTTCAATTACACAAAACTCATCCGCATGAGTGTGATACGGTTTTAATACTTCAGGTAACTTTTTTCCATCGCTTGGCCAACCTTCTAAAATATACTTCATTAACAGTTGCATTTCTTCATCATTGTGTGTTTCTTTTTGAAATTCTAACTTTTTCTCCACGGAAATCGCTAGTAACTCTATCAATAAGAAAACTTGTGCTTCAACATCTTTTTCGCGACCATTCGACGGTTCTACTATAAATTACGTGACAATGCATCTGCCAATAAAAGTTCTTTGCCCGGTTTGTACTTAATTTCTATATCATACTTTTGCAATTTCAGTCTCATTCTCAATAATCTCGCAGGACACTCGTTTAGTGACTTTTTAAATATAAACTCTGATGGTTTATGATCGCTTTCAACAACTACTCTTTTTCAATAAATATACTGTTCAAATCTCTCACAACAAAAGAGACTTTAGCTTTTTTTCAATTTGAGCGTATCTTTTTTCTACATCAGTCAATAATTTGATCGCGTAAGCGACGGGTAAATTGTTTTGCAAAAGAACAAATCCCAAGCCATCTTTCGACGCATCTACAGATAAAATGACTGGCCCGTTTACATCAAAATATTGTAAAACAGGGTTTTTTATCAAAATTTGTTTAACTTTTTGAAAACTTTTTTCTACATTTTCATCCCAGACCCATGGTACGTCTTATTTAATCAAATTTCGCAAGTGTGAACTTTCATGTGAAACATTTGGAATGTATTTACTGACATACGCTAACATACCAAGAAAAATTTCCATTTCTTTTCTACTTTTTGGACGTTCCATGTTTGATATGGCTTTAATTTTCTCATCATCCATTCTGATACCCTCTTTTGGAAAAACATGACCAAAATATTTTACTTGATCAGCTCCAAAAATGCATTTTGTTAAATTGAAAGTTATACCCCATTCTTTGGCTCTTTGCAAAACTTTTTCAACTCTTTCATAATGTTCTTTTTGATCTTTACCCCAAACCATGAGATCATCGATGTAAATTACAACACCCTCAATATCTCCAAAAATCATTTGAAATACCAAATTTCTGAAGCTGATGTTATGCCATAAGGCATAAGCAAAAATCTGTACCTTCCGTACGGTGTATTAAACACTACTAAAGGAAAACTTTTATCTGTTAATTTGATCTGCCAAAATGCCTTGTCTACATCCAGTGTTGTAAAAACTTTCGCACCAGGCATTCTGGAGCACAATTCCTCAAAACTTGGAATTTTAAAATGTTCTCTTTTTATATTTTGATTCAAATTAGTCGGATCCAGGCAAATTCTCAATGAACCATCTGGTTTTCTCACAATTACAAATTGATTTACCCAGTCTGAAGGACCTTGTACTTTTTCAATAATTCCTAACTTTTCCATTTTACCTAATTCACTTTTTAAAGGATCCATAAGCGCAATTGGAACTTTTCTGCAAGGTAAAACTTTTGGTTCTGCATCTTCTTTCAGTTTTATATCATATTCAAAATCTTTAATACAACCTGTTCCAGAAAAAACTCTTTTGTGTTTTTTAACAAACTCATTTTTCAAACTACTTTTCTCTTGTTTCTCTTCAATAACATTGACTCTTTGTACAAGTTTAAGCTTTTTCAATGTAGGTGAGCCAATCACGGTTGGTACATTTGAGTTTCCGTCAACCACAACAAATTCCAAAATTGATGGACTTTGATTTTCAAATTTGCATGTCAAGAAACACTTTCCCAAAACCGGAATTTGGCTTCCTCCATATGCTTTTAAAATTGCAGTGAACTTTTCAAGGTTTGGCTCGTCGGTGCACACTTTTTTAAGATTTTCCAGTGTGCGCCGGTGTCCAATTTGACATTTACCTTGTACTGATTGTCAATCTGAATCATTTCGCACCAGTCTTCATTTTGTTTTGAAAGTAAAATGTTTCCAATGAACTTTTATTCTACTTCAAAAGTTTCATTTTGATTTTGAATTAAATTTACATTTTGATTTTTACACATCTGTGCGAAATGATTCATCTTACCGCAGTTTGAGCACTTCTTCCCCCACGCTGGACACTGGTTCATGGAATGAAACTTGTTGCAACGATGACATGGCTTGCGAATTGACTGCTGTGCTGCCATCTGCTGGAAACGCTGCTTACTGCTTGGCTGCTTACCCTTCTTTTTCTGCTTTGGTTGATTTTTGTTTATCGATGCTTTTATCACGTTCACCCTGGCCTCAGCTTCCAATGTTTTGAGTTGTGTCTGTGACAGCTCGGCGGCTTTACAAATGTTTATGCACTTTTCCAGGTCCAGATCGTCCTCTCTCAATAATCTAGTTTTCAAGTCCTGGTCCAGCACACCACAGATCACACTGTCCTTGTTCAGGCTGTCACGGAGAGCACCGAAACCACACACACTGTTCAGCTTTCTCAAGTCTGTGATGAACGACAAAAAAGTTTCACCTGGTTGCTGCTTTTGTGTGAAAAAAATATATCGATCCATACTTTCATTTGCTTTGGGCGTGCAAAAATTTTCAAAAGCATCAATCACAGTTTGTAGCACCTTTTTCTCGTCGTCCGTCAAGCCAAAAGTGTCGAATCGCTCCAACGCCTCCTCTCTGATCACATGAAAGAGAACTGCAACTTGTCGTTCTGCGGGCTTCGTATCGAGTCCAGACGCCTTCAGGTAGAGTTCGAAACGTTGTCTCCATTTGCGCCAATTTTCTTTGAGGTTACGTTCAAACAAGAGGGCAGCGTAATGTTTTGGTCATCCACGTCTAATAATTGACCCTCGTTAACCTCAAGGTCGAGTTCGTTGTCTTCCCGAATGGGCTCGAGAACAGGCAGACGCCTTGGTGATGTCCCAAGAAAGTTCTGGAACGGCGCCTCCAAGCGTTGATGTACTAACAATATCGGCGAATCGTGGTCTTCGTCCTCGCCACGTGTCGAGAATGTCAACTGAATCCTCCTTTTTTTTTTACTTTTTAACCGGCTGCGCCATGTTATGTTTTAGTAAATAATAAAACTTGATATTTATTTTTAAGACTTTTAATTAACTTTATATTTTAAGATTGAATTTATAAACGTGTTAACTCGACCAGCGCTAGCCATGAACTCTCAATATAAAGACTATCAAAATTTTTACACAAAAGATCACGCTAGGTGGCAGCTAATATCATGACAACTATCAAGGAGATATAATACAAGTTGCTTTTTACCAGCTTGAACTAACCCCCGTCAGATATCCCGACGTTTACCTTGTAGAAAAAGTTTTAAAACGACGTGGGGATAAAGTTTATGTTAAATGGCTTGGCTTTCCACAAAAGCACAACACATGGATTAATATAAAAGATGTTTTATAAGCAGTTCTTATTGCAGTCACAATGCTGATCTTAAAGCGTGAAACTGACCGACTAAAAACATTTAAGAATTTAACTTTGGACGATAGAAAATCATACAAGTAAGCAAGGGGTGGATTCTTTTACACCAACCTAAAAGATATAGTAAAATGTTACTTTTGCTGTATGGAAATGAGCGCCTAGAGCACACCTGACGACGTTGAGGCAGAACATCTTCAACGTTCACCTAACTGCATCTATGCAAATGGTAAGGATGTATGTGGACCGTACAACAATCGATCTACACCATTAAAATACACGAGCTGTGCCCTAAACACTTTCAAAGTTCTTGGAGCATCGTTCATTTTGTTTGGCATATGCTGCGAGATATATTATTTTTACGAACAGTTTACACGGAGATGAAAAACAAGTGAGTTTTCAAAAACTGATAGAATTAACTTCTATATCTATATGTCTGGTGTTATGCCTACCGAAGCGTCCGGAAAGGATCGTGGGAAATTGATGCGCTGGACCGATACAGATTTAAGACGCGTATTTCTCAATGTAGCGTAGTTTTGGCCCCCATTCCACACCCATCACACAGGCATACTGTCTTTGTTGAACGATTTTACCTGCAATAAAAAAACACTTTATCTCAACCGAATTCGGTTTTTATTCATTCTTTTACCTAACCTTCACCCACATTCGCGTCATTCACAACACCAGGTTCACTGACTTCAACCGGTCATCTTTCTTTAATCTTTTTTCCAGGTTTTCATCACACGCTGCAGGCATTCAGCAGCACAAGAAATAAGACCACGTGCATAACAACATCAGAACTAGTTTTTCTCAAGCTGCTCCGGTCAGCAACTTTTTCTTGTCTTTATTTTCAAGCAGTTTTTTCACCTTCTGCCCGAGGCACGCGGCAGCATCACGATTTAATGCTTTTGTTTTATTTTTCAAAAGCTGCTTACCCACTCTTTCGCCCGATCATTTCACAGACACGATCACTTTGCCCACTCATCCTCCTGCCTTTTTGCTCTTGTCATCAAAAACTCCTATAGCGCCTTCCCGCCTTCTTCAGCACTTTACTTCACCTGACCACTGCGTACAGCAAGTTTTTTACAGGGGCCCCGCGCTTGTCCACATCTACCTTTCTACCTTTCGTACCCATGACGTATAGCCCTGTTACACTACTCGAACCTTTCACTAGCCATAAGAACCCGTTTTAGCACGGAAAGCTCCATATGCTCGGGCTCTACACCTCTGCGGTACATGGCCATAGCATCGACACCGACTGCTTTACGTTCTACCGATACCTTCTTAAACAGCCACAGCTCTCGTTCTAGCCCACCGTTTCCAGCAATACTGTTTAACTTACCTTTTTTTAGCACGCAACGATCATGATAAGGACGTGTTTATCTAGCTTCCTCCTAAGCCGATACTAACGGCCGGTGGGTACACGGGGTGCACAAAAACATCTCGGTGGGCTACCCACCGGGTATCCGCTCATACTGTCCCTACCGCACCTAATGCCATTTGTATGGAGAGGTGGGTTCCTTACTACTAATAATATTAAAAGGGAGTTAAAGGAAATTAAAGAAAAATTAGGACACATCGCTTTATTTTCAATCCTCACTTAAACTATTTTAGAACAACCGAAAAAACAGGAAAAAATTAGGCACTAAAGTAATTGCTAACTATTATTTCTCTAACAGCCCTGTGTTAAGTATGAACTTTGAATTTGTGATTATTAATTATAAGTTCTTCTTAGAACTTAGTAAAAAAAACACAATTTTCACTTTTGGATACTTTATTCGGATAATGATATTCTATTCGGACAATGATTCAATTATAACGACTTGTAACTTTTCTTTATTAAAACTGTTGTCGGTGAGTGACTTCTCCAAAACTGAACTAAAAACTAACTTCTCTGCCCAAAGATATTTAGGTTATATATCATCC
This sequence comes from Philonicus albiceps, assembly GCA_963969385.1. Lineage (NCBI taxonomy): Eukaryota > Metazoa > Arthropoda > Insecta > Diptera > Asilidae > Philonicus > Philonicus albiceps. The sequence goes on along the minus strand of CAXAKG010000008.1, from coordinate 617,132 downwards.
ATTTCTTTGTCATCTCATCTTTAAAGACAAAAGAATAGATGACCGGATGCACCTGATCAAAATATCCGGGGAATCAATACTCCTGGTGCATTTGCGTGGGCCCGCGAATCGATCATGATGCATCTTAGCATGATGCATCATGATAGATAAAAGTTTGAAATTAGATGCATCTTATTATGATTCATCATGAAAATTCAAATTAATATTCTGCGTGTGTTTGAAAATCAATCTAATTATATGCATCATATCTATATTATGGCGCCATGTGATCTTTCGGCTGTAACAATTATTCACTATCTGTTTCATGTATTATATCGTCAATATCTGAAGGCAAAGGCAAATTATATTTTCGCCGAATATTGTGAAGTGTGCAGCATGCATTTATGTATGCAGAAGTCCACGATTACTAGACAAACATGCAAATACTTTTTTTAAAACTCCATTCAATCTATCTAAACAGTTCCTAGCTAAAATATGGGCATCTTTAAATTTTTGTTGTCTTTCGATGACGGGATTATTGATTGACCACGGTTCTAGTGGATAGCCGGAGTCTCCAATCACCCACATATCATTCTCATTGTTGTTCAGGCAATGTTGTTCTAAAAAAAGATCTTGCTTTGCTTGCATTCCAGATAAAGACATCATGGCTGCTTCCACCAAATCTAGCTAAACAGTTAAAAATTTCCAGGTCAAAATCACAGATAAGTTGAACATTCTTCGAATGAAAACCTTTACGTTTGATATAACAATGTTCGCCGTCTAACGATGGCTTCTTGATTTTAACGTGGGTACAGTATAGGAGCACTAGCCTATTACTCCAGGAAAACCAGTTGCTTCATGAAATTTGAGAATATGCAATTTCGTTAAATTGGTTCATTTAATCCGAATTGCACAAATTACAGTCTCTTAATTTGATTTGATTGCTGCTGTGTAGTCGGAAATTTGATGTGCTGTACCCTCTCCATATCGAGAGCTTAATCACTCCTTCTAAAGTGTTTTCGGGTAGAGAGAGGAGATATTGACTTAATTGTGGATTGTTAATTCCACATTTTAAGGCGCTCATCGCGAAAACATCGAGCTGTTACCTCATTGTCTGGGCCACGGTAGCACCATATTTTAGTTCCTAGTTCTGTCGCTACACGACATTGGCTTAAAACTCCCTTCAACCTAGAGATGTAGGCGCGCATTGATTCGCGGAGGTATTGCCTCATCGTGATTAGTCTGCTTACCAGCTCGTGATACGTTTCACGTGGCAAATACGCTTGGCTCAGACGATCTTCAAAGACGCGAAACGATGTCGATACATCAGAGGGAATATTTCATACGCATCTCCTCGTAATCGCATAACTAATAATTCTAGGAAGGCCCAGTTTCGTAATTTTTTATGCAAGTTTGCATCTGACGGCAACAGCCTAAGAAAAGGAAAACTCCGCCTTTTTTGTTTAAATGCTTTTTATTTAATTGTTCACTTATTAACACCCTTTGAAAAAAACTCCGCCTTTTCTTTGTTTTGACATGAATATGTCTTATCCCTGGGGTCTAATTGAAAGAATGTGCGAAACAAAAATCGTGGCTGTGACTATTACTGAGTTTGGGGGCTGGGTCCTAATCTAGGTATGTGCGTAGTGGTGGTAGCACTGGGCCTAACAGAGGCCCGCACTAATGAGTCATTAACAATGACATGATATTTTGTGCGTAGTAATTATGCACAGATGAATGCACGTGGTTTCAGAAACACGTGCATTGTCGAAAAACATCTCAAATCATCACCAGTTATCATTCACTACATTTCTAATAGTTTTATTACGTAGCGGTTTTCACTTTTAAGCACGAATACTGTGTAAATATCTTACAAAATAACGATCTTGATGTTTCCACGACGCGCAATTCAACATGTATCGACGTAGTTCTTTCTCGCCATATCGAAAAACTTGAAACAAAAGCGTACATCTCGTATTTCAGTACCCATCGTCCTCTTCTGTCCACAACTTCGCCTTGAACATCATATAACTTTATGTATGTGTTTGTATGTATGTATGTATAAGTTTGAATGTATGTATATACGAATGAATCTATGTATCTTTGTATGTATATAGTGTATATAACAGATCGAAAAAATACATAAAACCATTTAAATTTTCCTTTACATTTATTATATAAGACATATTCATGTCTACTGTGCCATCGAGAAGCCATGGCACTTTTTTTTTATTTTGATATATTTCTGTTTCACGTACGTACTCGTTTTACACACACACACACACACACAACAAAGGGTATTTTCCTACGAAGTAAAGGTCATAACGCAAAAACGTGAAGCGTAGGAGAGAAAGAGATAGATAATAGTGGGAAAATTGAGAATACGAGGGAGGGGAGAATTTTTTTTTTTGTAGGAGAATAATTAAGTTGGGAAGTTTCTCTGCTCTCTTTTGAGTGAACGCAAAATTTCTTAAGCCTGGGAGAAAACACGAACGATACATAATAATGATCATGGAATACTAGATGGGACACTCGTGACGTATTCGCTTATTTGTTTTCGACCTTGGTCCCGTTAGCCCACCGGCCTTGCAGATTTTGCTAAAAGTGCCTTGGTCCCGTTAGCCCACCGGCCTTGCAGATTTTGCTAAAAGTGGATAGAAATAAAGGGCTCTCGTGTGAGAGAAAAACAAAAATTTGGGGGGAAGCCGCACCGAAAATTAAAACCACATTTCACTACCGAGAGCAGCACACACGTTCGAATACTTGCGCCCGCCTTTAAAAATGCACATTCAAAAAATTTAAACAGCCCGCATCCGTATATATGGTGTGAGTGTGCTACCTGCCTGTTCCCCATTCTCAATTCGGGATTTCCCTATGTTGGAACATTTCCTGGGGACGGCACTACGACCATGCATGCAGAGGCACACAGCGTGCGCAAGAATTTGGCGCCCCTTTAAAAATGTGTGATAAAAAAATTTTGAATTATGTGAATTGTTTTAGTTTAGTTTATTTTTTAATAAATTATATTAATTTTGTTAATTCAATAAAGAATTATATTTTTTGTCACGAAAACAAGCGTTTTTGAAGCCGTTGATCCTACGTCCATCATTTTACATTTCATTCTTAACACGCTTGTATTACCTTCACTTGTAACTAACTAACTTTGTAAAAAAATCTCTGAAGTTAATTTTCACTCACTTCCCGGTTTCCGATTAAGCTGAAATTTTGCGTACCTATTTACTTTGGATGACAATGCATGCTTAGCTAAGTTAATTGTTTATAACAATTGAATTTGTTATGTTTGTTTGTCCGATTTTTTTCAATGAATAATTGTTTTTTCGACTGAAATAACGTTACCTACGACGTCACATGCACTCAAATGAACTCCGTTTTTTAAAAACTTTTTGATAACTTCCTCAAAGGTGAATTATGCAGAAAATTAAATTAGAATTTAAAGTTAAAACGATTTCCCACTGATTTTATATTTCGACGATTTAGAAATAAATAATCCTCTCGGATCGCAAACGAGAATTAATAATGTTGGATTCGTATATTTTAAAATATCTTGCTTACCCCAGGAGTATTCTTCCATGTTAGAGAATATATTATTTACACCAATTCATAAATCTATCGACAGAAAAAAAGTAACAGTTGGCGTAATAAAATAGACATTTAGTATATTAATAAGTGAATTAATATTTTTACAAAATAAAGGAATAGTTATAATTACAGAAAATGGTGCTAAAAGAATTTATTTTGTTTTAGCATTATTAAGTGGAGATAACTTAGGTTTAAACTGTTTATTTGGATTACATGAGTATTTCAACTCCAACAATTACTATAGATTCTGTACAGAATACAAAGATAAAATGCAAAAACAATTAACAGAAAATATCAGTATGCTTAGAAATACACAAAATTTAGAAGTATATCTCTCAAATTTACAACATAGTATAAAACAAAAATTCTTTTTCCATGAAATTCTAAACTTCCATTTCACAATAAATCTTTACGGAAATATCATGCATTATTGCTTTTAAATTCCTTAACCGTTTGAGTGCTAAAGAGCACGATCGCGCTCTTCTTGTTATGTGCCAAAAATGCGGGAAGCGCGATAGCGCTTCTCTTCCTTTGTGTTAAAATTCCAGGAAGAGTGAATGCGCTCCTATTTGTTTTTTCAGTTTAGTGTGAATTTAAGCTGATGCATTAGCGAAAAGTAAAAGTGTCTAAAGTGATTAGAGTTTTTTTTTAAAGAATTTGTTCTTTTATTTTACAATCATTTATTTATTCAGTTTATATATACCCAAATTCATCCGCATTTTTTGCATATACTTACAAAATTTGTTCCGCACTCAAACAGTTAAAGATTACGAATTAGTCATAATATTATTCAACCGAATATGAGAGACATTGACGATCAAGTGTTCAAAAAGAAACAAAAAGTCAATGATTATCAAAGCGTAGGTGGTTTATTTTCTGCGCATGCATGAAGATACAAGTTAAATTTTATTAAATTTGGTTTAATAAAAAAAAACACGAATTTTAATTTTACAGTCTGCGACTGATTTCTTTTATTGCTCAAACCCGACTTAAACGAATTAGACTTAAAAGGTGGTATTTAAAGCTAGCCAGGTCGCGTTGCCAGGTGCAGGCCGACATGCCTTCAGCAGTTCCCAGGGTGAACTCTGCAGACTCGGTGGTGTAGGGTTACCGCAGGTGGAAACGAGAGCGTCCCAGGTGGCATGGGATCATTGCAACATCATTTTTGATGTTTGGGCAAGTTTTGCGTTAACACTTCTCCCCGTAAGTGAGAATGCCCTCATTCACAAAAATAGGGGATTTGGCTGATCCTTGCGGTCTCCGCTAGAGATGATGTCGAACCTTGGTTTTCAGGAACAGGATTTGCTGGTGGTATGATGGTGATTGTTTCTACTGTAGGCGTGGTGATCGCTGTATTTCGACTGCAATTTTTAATTACTTTCAGGATTGTTGTTACGACCAAGAAGGATATGACCGCTGTAGTTAGACCAAAATTCGTGAGATAGCTTGTTCGGTTTTATTTTTCGATTCGCTCGATATGTCCTGTGTTGTTTAGGTGTAGCTCTTTCATGGCTTGGAGGGTTAAAACTTCCTCAAAGGTCTTGAAGGTAGAATCGGGCTGTACGATTGGAGGGAGAGGTTTCATGCCGGAGACTTCTCTAGCTGTGTATGCCTGTCTATTGACGATAAGTGTCGCGTTTTAATACTGGATGATGAATGTTCCCGTTAGGTTCACGGCTTTGCCGTCAACAAGGATAGTCCCATTGAATTTGTTGAGTAGCAGTGTTCCAGGAAAGATTTCCTCCGTAGCAGGGATGTGCCTATTATCGATCTCGGTGCAGTTTGCCGATCTGCTCGTAAGCAAGAATGGAATACAACTTGTTTCGCTTAGATCTATGATTTGGTTTTTATTACAAATTGTTAGCTTATTCTTAAATGAACATTTTTCTTTTATTCCATATATTTTGTTGTCGCATTGTAAGACATTTTCAAATGGTATTTTAATTACAAAGTTTCCTCGTTTTACAGGTTTCATTAGTATTGTTCTACATATTTCGGTTTTTGTGTTTGGTATACTTGCAATATACAATAGCGTGGAATTGCTTGAAGCAATTTTTATTTCTGCGAAATCGATAGCCTCTTCTAAATTAAGATATGGTACATTATTTCTTTCAAAAAGCTCTTTTACAATATTTATTTCGCTGTTAGATAAGATAAAGGAATTTCCAATAACTGCCTTAGCCTAATGTAAGGCGTAATCAACATTAATTATTTCTTCCTTAATTAAGTCTAATTGGTATTTAATATTTATTACAATTTCATTTTTCATATCTTCATTACTTTTGTATGTATTTAAAATTTTATTGGCTATATTGGTAATATCATTGATTCGATCGATAGTTGCTTTGTTAATTATTACTTGCTTATTATTATTTTCCAGCACGTTGTTAATTTTGGCCTTTAAAATTTGGAAGTCACCATGGTCCGGGCTTCCGGCTAACCATTTCCATATGCTCCCCAGAAAATTTAGTGACCTCTTTACTTTGGATTTGGGTTTCAGCCGATTAAGTAGGGATGTGATTTGAGTGACTTCATGGTTGAGAAATGGATACATAGGATGGCTCGTCTCAACGCCGCCTTTGATTTTAAGATCCAGATCGTTGAGTGTTCTCTCATAGTATTCCAATTCGATAATATGGATTAATTTTAGCGTTCCTACTTGTAGTTTTGAGTTTCCCGTATTCAATGTAATTAGCCTTGAGTTGGAGTAATCCAAAATTTGCAGCTCTGCAGAGCAGGAGGCTATAAGTAATCTGGAAGTGAAATACTAACTTTTAATATTGCTCTTATGGACGATCCTGCCTGATTCTGTAAGGATAGTTTTTGAACGATTTTCCTTGACTATTTCTTTTCTGTATCTAGGGGATAATTTTGAGCCTACTCGTTTGTTTAATTTTTGCGTATATAATTTCGCCGCGAATATAATCTTTTATTTGTTGTCTTCTTTTGTTTAGGTTCCTCATATCGATTTGCTGTTTTTGCCTTAGTCTGGTTATGTTCTCTTGTCTGGCGTTATCAAAGTCTTAGTTAGTACTGACATTTCTGCCGAAGAAAACCTCGAGCGGTCTTTTGCCCGTGGTTGAGTGTATCGAGAAATTGTGTTTGTAAACAGCTGTATCGAGAAGTTCTGGGAAAATTCTTTGTATGCCATCTGCTTTCAGACAGCGAAGTATTTCGGTGAGCGTTGAGTGGAATCTTTCCACTTGGCCATTAACCGAACTAGTATAAGGAGGGGTTTTAAAAATTTGAATTCCAAGCTGATCTGACCATGAAACAGATTGAGATAGAATTTAGTGACTTCTCGTTATCAATTACTATTATTTTAGGTACGCCAAAGGAAAAGAGTAGGTCGCGTAGTGGAGTTTGTCTTGGATCGCTTTTGATTTTAATATTTTCGCCTGCGCATATTTCGAAAATTTATCTATGGCTGTTAAAATGAATTTCTTTTCAGTGGTGCAGATGTCAATGTGAAGGATCTCGCCTGGGTATTGGGGAATTGGCGTTTCTTTTAATTGAGGTTTGTTTGGATGTCTGTCGTATTTTTGCTCTTTACATATTACACATTGTTTAACTACATTGCTTATTTTAGAGCTCATTTTTGGGAAATAGAATTTTTCTAGTAGTTAAATTTTGTTTTCACGCGCACTACGGTGAGCTCTTGTGTGTACTTTGAGTATTTCCTCTACCTGTCTGTCTGGATTAGTTAGATCGTCGACTTGGCTTTGAGTGAATCTGATTTTATAATTTCTGAAATGGAGGGGGTATAACTGTTGGATTTTTCCCATTATTAATTTTGTTGAAGGCTTCCGTCGCTTCGTCGTTTAGACTGATGAGTTTCTTAGAGGAGATATTTTTTGAAATTCTTCCGCCTTCCCCTCTTAAAAGGGCTGTAAGGGGTTTCGCCAGTTCGGCATATCCTTTGATAAATCGGCCATAGTACCCCGACAATCCAAGGAAATATCGTAGATCTTTGAGGGTTTTTGGACACGGACAGTTGGTTATCGCTTCGACTTTTAACGGATTTGTTTTGATACCATCTGAGGAGACAATGAACCCTAGGAACTCAACTTCGTTCCTGAGAAACTCGCATTTATCGAGCGGGACTTTCATGTTTGCTTTTTCTAGGGTCTGGAATACCTTTTTAAGGTTTTCGAAATGCGTACTTTCGTCTTTGCTGAAAATGACGATATCGTCTATGTAGACGTAGCAGATTTTGCTAATATGCTCTCGCAATATGTCATCGAGAGTCCTTTGAAATGTCGACGGCGCATTTTTTAGGCCAAAAGGCAGCCTCGTCAACTCGTATTTTCCGTTATTTATGGAGAAGGCCGTCTTTTCTATGTCGGCTTCCCTGAGAGGAATTTGGTGGAAGCCGCTTTTGAAGTCGACTACCGAAAACCATTTACTCTTGCCGAGTTGTCCGAGGACTTCGTTTATCTCGGGAATGGGATACTTGTCGGGGACTGTAATCGTATTCAGTTTTCGATAGTCCACGACCATCCTATACTTTTTCTCTCCTGACGCGTCGGTTTTCTTCGGCACAATCCATACAGGTGAGTTGTAGGGTGACCGTGAAGGTCTTATAATGCCATCGGCTAAGAGTTGTTGCACCTGTTTTTCAACTTCGTCTTTTAGGGACATAGGATAGGGGTAGAATTTAGAATATACCGGGGAATCCGAAGTTGTCCTGATTTGTCCTTTAACTGTGGTAGTAAAAGTAAGTTTCTCATCAGGATCGGTAAAAAGGTTTGGGAATTGTCGGGCTAAGTTAGTAATTTTGTTTTTCTGCTCCGTGTTCATGTGACTTGTTCTTATATCGATGTTATTGACTGCCGTGTAGGCACGTTGCTTTATGCGAAATTTGACTCTATTCATTATAAGCATGAAATTGTCTTTTGTATATATGATAGCAGAGAGTTCTTTAAGGCTATCATTCCCCAAAATCCCATGGAACGATCTAAGTGAGGGTAACAAAAAAAATTTTATATTGGTGTCCTTAAGGCCGAGTAGGTTCGCTACTGTGTAGTGACTGATTTTAATATTTCCTCCTATTGAGTTTGCGTAGAATGGTTGTTCGTTGGGCTTAGGGTTTGGGACTAAGTTGTCTTAGATGTAATTTTTATTTGAGCCGGTGTCTATAAGTATTTTCAGGATTTGGCCGCTCTTCGTTTTGCACTCGAAGTACGGCAACGAAGAGCAGTTTAATCTAAAAAAATGGATGTCGGTTAGATCGACAGGACTTTGTTCGATACTCTCGTTTTCTCCGTATGATTCGACATATTCCGTGAGCGGTTGTTCGTAATTTACGTCTTCAGAATCGCGTATTTGTTCATAGTTGTTAGGGTCGACTTCTTGGGGCTCTATATGGAAATTCCTTTGGAATTTATTTGGCGGAATTATCCCTTGCAGCCCTGATTGGAGCCTTTTTCCATACATTGGATTTTGCGGAGGTCGGTTCTGGTAATTGATATCCCTTGTCTGTAAAGATTGGTCCACGTCCATTGGTTCGGGCCGCGGTTGTAGCTTAGGTGCGACTGGGCGGTTAGGTTTGGGTAAACTGTGCTGGCCCTGATTAAACTGATTATTCGGATTGAATGCTTGTAGTCGGTAAGAATTCTGATTTGCATAAGCATTAAGATTACGTTGTGGTTGAGGTAAGTATGCTAACTGAGGGTAAAAAGCCTGTTTATTTGGTTGGGTATCTAGTCTATTGTGGTTTGGTACATTTCTACGAGGAAGAAGTGGAGGAATTACTTGGTTGTGAACTCCACGGAGAGTTCTGTGGTGAGACATAGCGTATTGCGTTCGGAAATTTTGATTTTCCAGCTTCAAGCAGAGGTGCAGCGCTTGCGGCAAATCGGCGGGCTCTCGAATGCCGAGAAGCCTTGATAAGTCGCCTCTGAGTCCTCTGATGAATGTATGCAAAGCGTTGTCCCTGTATGTTTGGGTTAGTAGTGTAAGGGATTCGTTAGTGATTTCCATGCCTCCTATCTTATTTAGAATTAACGAAAGGTGGGAATAAACTGCGTGGTAGAATTCCTGGACAGATTGATTGCCCTGCACTAATGAAGTCATCTGGTACTCCAGCGTGGATAAGTCGCGCTTATCCGCGTAATGCATTGCGAGACAACGAGATATGCACTTCCAATCTAGGGGGGTATTGTATGATTCTAGTACTACGTCGGCTTGTCCGACAATTTTGTTGCGGATTACGCTGAGAATTCCAAAGTATTTAGGAGTACCCTCGGTACTGTCGTATAGGGTTAATATTCGGTCAACGCTCTTTTTCCGGGAGGTAAATGTGCCTGGTTCCCCTGTGAATTCTTTGAGATATCGAACGACGTCTGGAATTTTGTCTAATTCGCTTATATTGTCTTGATATTGGGGGTGAATAATTTGGTCAGTTCCGCTGAACTGATCAGAATTTGGGTTCATAATGGACTTGAATATGCTCCGATCTTCATTTTGGAGGACGCGATTAGCGATTAGTCACTTGGATCGATTCTCGGTACTGCTTCTAGATTTCAATAGATTTTTACACCGATCACTGAATCGATCGTACGCACTGTTTTGGAACTTTTTAACTAGTCGTTCGAGATTCATATTTCGGCACTACTTAAGGACCACTATTTACTATTTACTCGCGAGCTAGCTTTAGGACCCGAAACGGGAGCGTCCCAGGTGGCATGAGAGCATTGCAACATCATTTTTGATGTTTGGGCAAGTTTTGCGTTAACATACATCTGATTCGAAGCAAATTGTGCAAGGAGGTATTGATATTTTTTAAATTCTTTTATTTAACTTACACTACGTGTCGTCAAATATTCCAATGCAAAATTTGTATAGTTAGACTTTACCAAACTCAATGAAATTTGGCGAATATGTATAACTTCGGTGACAATACAAGTTAGTGGTGTTTCCCGAGCGAATCCACCCCCGCATCCCTTATTTCCACCCACGCATCACTAAAATCATTGTACTTGTCTAACTTTTTCAATTTTAACTTATAAATCATTTATAACAATAAATCAATTTTAACTTATAAATCATTTATAACAATAAAAAAAAAGAATTTTTTTAAAAATTTTTTTTTATATTACTTTTATTATTTTTATAATTGCACATATTTTTTTAGTAATGTTTCCATTATTTTTAAAATATTATACTCATAATTTAGAGTGGACAATAGGGCTGCTGAACGTAATCGTTTGTACCATGGAGAGCGATACCGCGAAAAGACCAATCAGCGAAGAAGCGTTATTAGACAACGCAAACAAAATTCACAATAAATCCATACTCTATGTGATTTTATTAACGAAAATCAACCTTTTCTTTATTTTACTCAATATTTCGTTATAGGTTTTTATTATTCTCTTATTAACATAGATGTTTCACGTTTACCAGGCATCCTGTGACGGAAAACTTTTTTTTCTTACCTAATCTGGAGGATGATTTGATTTCCCATTGTTCGGAACCATCATATTGTGAATTAAAGAAATAGATCCCGTAAAACACACTAAAATACTAAATATATTCGTACCTTCCTGCCTTAGAGAGTTACAACACAAGAATGAACTTAATTCGATGTCAACAGCTGCTGTTTCAACACAGCGATGTCTTTCTGTTTCATTTTGTACGGTTATATTCGTCAAGTCAAAGGCCTCTGGTGGCAGTTTTATAACTGGTTGGTTGTATTTAGAGGTTATATAATTAAATAGAATTAATTAGAAAAGTTAATAAAAAAGTCCATTCGTTTTTTATGCGACGAATATACACATATTGCTTATTTGTTTCATTTTCATCACAAAAATCAATAAATATTAACAATTGAAGTTCAATTTGCAAATTTACTACTGGCACCCAATTACCCTACAAAGAGAGTATTTCTCATATTACCAAGCAAATTATTGTTAATATTTCTCTCCGCTATTTTATTGGATGATACCCCTCCACCCAACATAACCCGATTTGGTTTTTGTTTTTCAATTTCGATATATTCAAATCCTTAATTCTCGGAAAATTCAAGAATGAAAAAAATTGGACATGTTTATAATTTTTACCCTTTAATTTTTGAGTATATTTCGTTTTAATATGATCAAGAAGACATGAACTGAAAATGCAAAATAAAAGTTTTAATTTAAACAAAACAAGAAAGATTATGAATTAAAATTTGATACGCCCTAAAAACATTCTTTAAAAATCAAGACGTATCGATAATACATAATCTACTAAAATAATTCAAGTAAAAGGAGTACAGGAAATATAGCGACACCCTTGGCTTTGTCGTAATCGGGTAAAAACTAAAATAATAATTTTTGCTAGACGACAAGAAGCGAAATGCAAAAATATGCTGGGTGTTACGAGTAATAAAGAAGGTATGGGTGTAGAACAAACTCCGAAAAAATATTTAATTACTTCATTTATTTTAATTTATAAATCTTTCGAATAATTTTCGCATTTTTTCCCGTACACCTACATTTTATTTCTTTGGAATATATCAGTAGCAATAACACACTATAGGTAGTATGTACAATAACAGAAAATAAATAGAAATATTCAATTTTACATTATTATAGTAAATCCAAATAATTATTTTATCTTTAGTACTTATTTTGCATTTTATTTTCTTTTCCTTCTCTTAACTAGTTACACCTCTTACTTTATCTTTAATAATAATTTTAATGCTTTCCTTTTCAGTGTTTTTATTATTTTGTTACTAAAACAAAGATTTTAAATCATACGCAACAGTGTGTAAACCAAGAATTAATATTTCTCACAATCTGGCGTTGAAAAATCAATTGATGCTTTCTGAGCCATTTGTAAGTAACAGAGGTTTTGTGGAAAGACTTAGCAAAAGTACTTTAATAGCAATAACATTAGAAGATATAAAAGAATGCAATCTATCATCAAATAATATAGCAGAGAAATTGAAAAATTTAATAATTTTAAGAGTGCCAAATGGATCGAGATTAATGGCATTAATTATATTTAATATACAAAAATATCTTAAATATTATATTACAGGTCTGTATTTTTAATTAAGGAATAAAATACAATAAAACTATTTCTTTTGGTGTACACATTATGAAAATTATTATGAAAGAAAAATCACAATATGTAAAAGACTTTAAAAAGATACAAATACATTTTTTTGTAGACATTTGATCAAATATGTGAGTCTCTGTATAAACATGTTAAATTTTCTTTAATAAGATGCGTTATTTATGTCCCTCTTGTGTCAATAAAAACCTGAATATTAATTCCGTTTTTGTACATTTAAAATTAAAACGTATCTTTCGTTTCAACGAAACAGTAACCTGCCACCAATTTTCGTGTATGAAAGCATTTACTGATATTTATAATTACAAAAAGTACATTCGCAATAAACATCAATTGATTATTCCAACAATTTATAAAACATTTTCTCACATTAAAAAGATAGTTGTATTGATATAAGTCAATTGGTCGATTATAACATTTATGTCCATCCAGATTTAAATAATAATGATAAATATGAATCCTTTAATAACACTATAAAAATTAATCAAATTAAAGATATTGTCCATCTACTGTTTTATCGCGAAATAGCTTACTAATCCTCATCAATTATACAAATAATTATGGAAAACACCAGCGAATTATTTGCAACGTGTGTTTTCGATTTTTTTTACAATGAAAACTGGTGCTAATATCCTAGATACAAGGGTAAGAGATGCATGAGACATAATTTCTAAACTTTTGAAGGGTTTGGAAACAATTATTTGCGACAATCCCACTTTGAAAAATTCGGTTATTTAATAGAACCTATTTACCATGCAAACTGTTCCCTGCAAAAAAAATTGTATATATTGCATAGACAACAACGCACTTGATTTAAAAAATTCCTGAATATTGAGGAAAACCTTAAAATGCCTTTTACAAGTAGAGAAATCTAATGAAAGTAATATTAATAACTTCTTCAAAGGTGAATTATGGCAGAAAATTAAATTGAAATTTAGAGATAGAACGGTTTCCACTGACCTTATATTTCGACGATTTAGATATAAATAATCCTCTCCGATCACATCCAAGAATTAATAATGTTGGATTAGTATATTTTAAAATAAAGAATTCTTCCATGTTAGAAAATATTTTTTTGACATCAATTCATAAATCTATCGACAGAAAAAAAATAACAGGTGGGGAATAAAAGAGACATTTAATATATTCATAAATGAATTAACACTTTTACAAAATAAGGGAATAGTTATAATTACAGAAAATGGTGCTAAAAGAATTTATTGTGTTTTAGTATTATTAAGTGGAGTTAGGTTTAAACTGTTTATTTGGATTACATGAGTCATCAACAATTACTGTAGATTCTGTACAAAACACAAAGATAAAATGCAAAAACAATTAACAGAAAATAATAGTATGCTTAGAAATAACCAAATTACGAAGATCTCTCAAATTTACAAAATGGTATAAAACAAGGGTGCTTTTCCATGAAATTCCAAACTTCCATTTCACAATAAATCTTTACGGTAACATCATGGATGACCTTTTTGAAGGCATATGGAGATATGAACTACCCTTAATCTTAACTTTGCCAATGCCAATTCATAATTATTTCGGTGCTATGTTTATTTGCAAATTTATAATTGATTACTAGGTTCATATGTTTTAGTAGTAGGTTATTACGAATATATCTGGGGGCGCCTAAGATGGCCCTTACTATTTTGCTTTGGGCTCATTAATTTTGGCCAAGTTTTTTGTTTTCGCGGTCACCGTCAAATTCCAAATTTTTAACTAAAGGGGAGAAGCTCGAGTAACTTTTTATTTTTTCTTGGAGGTCTTGCCAACTTTTTTTTTAATTAGAAGATTTTTTTCTCTCTTTCTTGGCGTGTTTTGTTTAATCTCTTTTCTTTTGATACTTCCGTTACTCGTGCTTCTTTTAAAATACACAATAACCTCAATCATTCAGACTTACATTCAAATTTTTCTCCGGCGATTTTTCAAGGCCGATGATTGTGCCGCTGCGTAGCCTTATTCCGCGTTGTAGATACGGGGTAAGGGTGCTTGTTGAGGCTTGGTGCAGGTGTGATGGGATGAGTTGCTCCAGCAGCGGTTAGGTTTTGTTGAGTTGCTCCCGCGTAGTGATGAGTTTGGGTTGCTCCTGAATTGCTGTATTTGATGCTGTTGCTGTTGATGATGGTGTTGTGGCTGTTGATGTCTTATACCTCCCGTTCGGGATGGTTTATAGTGTGTCTCTTTTGGGCAGGGATGATGTTCCAAAAATCCCTCGTTGGTGCTTGCACTTTTTAATAATTGGCATCTGCTTGCTCGCCTGGAGCAGAGGCAGTTAGATGAAATTTCCCCGGGGAGTGGTGGAGTTCACTTTCCAGTGAGATGTGTCCTCGTACCCAGACTTAGCTTGGGGTGATGGGAAAGGTGTCTTGCCCAGCACTCTACAAATTGGAACTCTTAATTTCGTTACAATCAAAGCGTTCTCAAGCGTTTACGATTGGTACTTCCGATTACAAATCAATCTTCCTTCGTCCTACCGGCTGCGCCAAATTGTTATACATATATGCAGTTAGTGACAAAATTGAGAGGACACTGGTAAAAAATGCGAATCACAAAGACAAAGTCTCATTTTCTCCAAAATAACTTAAAATTTATTTTATAATTTTTATACAATTTTGAAGTTTCATTGGTCATCTGTACATAACATTAGAAAAATTCCAAATAATTCATTTTATATACAAAATAATTAAACATTTTTCTTGAATATCAGAAAATCCAATTAAGACAAAATTGAGAGGATATCAATATTTTCGTTGCTACAAGTTATAAAAACAGGAACTAATACTTTGTATGCCCTTCAGTAGCTCTAATTACTTGTACTAGTCTGCTTCTAATGCTTCTAACTAATTTTTTTAATAATTTTGAAGGAAAGTTTTGCCAAACTTTATTCAGCTCGCACAAAAACATTTTTTTTCCTTTTTCAGCCTTCTCTCGACTTTTCCATTAAACCCCATAGATTTTCTATGGGGTTAAGGTCAGGACTTTGGGAAGGCCACTCCAGCAACTTTATTTCACAATCTTAAAAACTTTGTGCTGTGTGCTTGGGATCATTATCTTGTTGTAAAATATAATTCGATCTCAAACTCATTCTTTCTACCGATTCTTCAAGATTTTCGTTTATAATTTCAATATATTGGTCCGATGTCATCTTTCCATTTACTGGTACCAAATTTCCCAGACCCTTATATGACAAACAACCCCATAACATAATGGAGCCACCCTCATGTTTCACTGTAGGACAGATAAATCTCTCATCGACAGCTTTGCTAGGCTGCCGCCAAATATTTTTTCTCCTTTTACTACCATAAAGCTCAAATTTACTCTCGTCACACCGCACCACGTTTTTCCAGAAGGATAACGATTTATTTACGTGTCGCTTTACAAATGTAAGTCTCTTTTTCTTATTGGTTTTGCCTAGCAATGGTTTTTTTCTTTGTGCACGACTGCGTAAGTTAGCTTCTTTTAATCTCCTTCTTATTGTTTTTGTCGATATGTTCAATTTATAATTTTCTTTAATTTCTTGACGAGAAATTGTCGGATTTTTCAAAGCACTTCTGATTATTAAAGAGTCTTCTTGTCTCGTTGTAAATCTTTTTTTCCCACGACCACGTAAGTTTTCAACAGTTTTAAATTTTTTATATTGTTCACACACTTTCTCAACTTTTCAATGTACATTTACCACAAACTTGTTTTCTGCAACCAGCACATACATATATTCTTAGTTTTATTTTCATTACAAAAACCAATTTGACAAGTTTTTCGTGTATTAGAACTCTCAGTGCTCTTTAAGAGGTCAGTCAACTTTTCCAGTTCAGATGGATTATTATACTCTGTGGAAAGTTCTTCTGCTAATTGAAATAGAAAATCTTTTCTCGATATATTTTCGCCAGTTATTTCGTTGTATAAAATCCATGCATTTATTGCCGCTAAGTAGAGAATGTTAAAAAATACCTGAACATGCCATCTTCGAGATCCTGATTTCACACTATATTTTCTGGCCATTTGATCTGTCACGTCCACCCTGAATTTGGTTTTATTATAAAACTAGCTGACCCGGCGAACTTCGTACCGCCTAACAGTCGATTCTTTAATTTTTTATTTTTTTTAATACTTATTCTACTATTCGGGACACCGGGTCAGCTAGTAAGATAAAAAAAGAAAAAAGAAAGTTGATAAGTCAACAATTACATTATGTCAAAAAATAAAAATTATAAAACACTTAAAATTCTTTTAATAGTCACAAAAAAATCACAATGAAAATTATAACTTCTGATTTCTTATTATGATACCTACTTATTATATTTCATTTTATTTTTACTTATTCTAAATTAAGTTTCATTTTTATTGTAGTACTTTATGGTACACGATATTTTTTGTTTGATTACCTGGCGCGTAAACAAACAGAGCAGATGGTTTTCCAACACGGGAACAGGCAACATACAATTGACCATGCGAGAAACATGGGTTTTCTAGATTAATACCACAAA